>CM029563.1:3829948-3919553 GCA_017309665.1 Coelopa frigida | reverse complement strand
TTACTTTTTCGTCCATAGATGACCAAGATGATGACGATGGATCATGCTTTTGCGAGAAGGTGGATCACTTGGGATCACAACGGGAATGACGTTGCGCATCCCATCGCATGCTGCGTACTGAGAAACCACGACGTTGTCGAACTGAACCGCCGAACGCGATCGATTCTTCGCCGGCTTCACGTCACGATCAGAAGTGACCGCGTTGCATTCTTCAACATCGACGTTCGCGTCGTCGTCGTCATCGTGGTCTTCCTCTCTTGGTCTTGGTCGTCATCGTGGTCTTCATCCTCTTGGTCTTGGTCTTCATCGTGGTCTTGGTCTCGATCTTGGTTTTGGTCTCGGTCTTCCTCTTGATCTTGGTCATCCTCTTAGACTCGATCTTGGTCTTGGTTTTGGTATTAGTCTTGATCGTGGTCATCGAAGCGACTTTGTTTGGTTGTCTCGAAGAAAGTTGCATTCACCACGGCCGAAGTGTGAATGGAGCTTGCGGAGCACTTCCTGGTTCGAGTCAGCGGCTTGCATCAGCATCAGCAGCCACTTCACAAGATCGATTTGACCCTCGTGTCATGAGTGCTCGCCGCTTCATGATCATCATGACCGCTGTCCATGTGTTCAGATGGATGGATTGATGGTTCTTTGGTTGGATCGATATTTGCTTTGTGGTTCCTGCGAAAAAAAAACGGCTGATTCACTCAGGACGTGAAGTGCTTAATTATGCGGAATCGCAACGAGTTCGCCTTCTCGCGTTCTCATTCTCATTGTCGACGATCACGAGATGTTGATCTTGTGGATGATTTGAGTTGTTCGTTTTGGGGGCCCGATCGACAACTGGACAGATGCCGATCATTTGTTAAAAGGATGAAAAATCATTGCGAAAACATTTCTTGGAGAGAAATGAGTGATAGTTTGATGGTCGTTTGGGGATCGTGATCCTTGGTTTGGAATATATAAAAATTCCAAGTTCATTTATGATCAGCTTAAGATCAGTTTTTACATCTGAATCAATTGAATTTATATAATTTTTTAGATCACAATGGAATTTGTGAATTTAAAAATCAATATCTCAATTTCGATATCCTCAGCAGTCCACGATCACAATCCGAAGTAAGTTATTTTCTAATTTGAGTCCATGTTTTCTCATTCCAAGATCAATGTCCTGGAGTCCAGTCCACGATCGTCGCTTGGACATGATTAGTTTGATCGTTTCCCTACTTGCAACATTCTTCGATCAAAATGCAAATTGAAAAACTTCCCCCTCATCGTCAAATGCAAATGAGATTACGATCTCTCTCACTCTTCCACTCACACAATATCTCTCTCTTTCTATCTTTGGTATCTACTTCTAGTGGTCGAAAATTGTCACACGGTGCGACAACCCCAATCTCATTTCTCTTCACGTTTCGCTCGACAAATAGATCCTTCATCTTCTTCTCTCATAGTTACTGCCGGCCGTGCTCATTATCGATGAAATTATTTTGAAAATTACAAATTGTTTTCATGCAACCTCGTCGTCGTCGTCGTCATCGTCGTCTTTGCGTCCCCTGAGCATGACATCAATTTTGCAAAAGGCTCGATTGGCCTATGGTTCCCTCTCACTCTCTCACCCTCACTTGTTTGATCCTCCTTTCGGCCCTCTCTGTCTCACCTGAAAATGGTCACTACGAGCTGCGCATGCGCAACCTCGTAACGATGTGACGAAGTACTTTGTGCGCATGCGCACCGGAGGAGTGAACGATTTTTTATCTACTTCGTCTCCTGCTCCTCTCCTTTGTCTCCTTCTCCTCTCCTTCTCTTCTCCTTTGTTTTCGTCGTCGTCCCCCCATCCGAGAGAGAGCCAGAAACACGTAATGCTATCATAATCATAATTTTGGAGCGCTACACGCGGCACAGGTCGGCATGATCGGCAGGCGAGGGGCGTGGCCGAGTCTTTGGGGCTGATGTCGTGAGTCGCGGTAGGGCTTCGAAGACGACGTCTCCCCTAATGTAGGATGAAGAGGTGAATGGAGAGGAGGATGAAGACAACGATTGGGATGAGGAAGAGGAAGGAGACAAAGAATCGGTATGAGAAGAAGGTTGGGGCGAACGTTTCGTATGGGGAGGAGTCGTCGATGAAGAAGAAGCCGTGCTCAAAGCGCTCTGGAGCGGGGGGTGAAAGTTATGACAGCCCAGACCAGACCTCAGACCAGACCAGACTCGGGCCAGTTCAAGTTGATGGCACGCCGGATCGTTGCCGATGAAACATGTAACTGCAAAATGGGCCTAAGTGGTTGCGAAGTGGTGCCGCTTGTCGTCCGGCCGACCGACCGACAAACAGAGAGAGAGAGAGAGACCAGAAGAAGGTGCCCCAACCAGTTCCAGACACGCTACGCATTCCTTCATTCAGTCTGTCTGTCCAACCGTTCGTCCGTCCAAACGATCGTCCGTCCAACCATTCGTGCGTCCGTCCAACCATTCGTGCGTCTGTCCAACCGTTCGTTCTCTCGTCTCTCTCTTTCTGCGCCCCTCATTCGTATGGTCTTCTTTGTCTGTTCAGCTGTTGGCTTCGTTCGTTCCTTCGCCTCTCTTTGTCTTTGCCTTCCAATCTCTGCTAATTGATCGGGTTGCTGCCGACGATCACTGCCGACGGACGGACGGTAAAGGAGAAAGACAAGAAGGAGGGACAAGAAGGAGGAGGAAGACAAGAAGGAGGAAGAAGACAAGTAGGAGGATGATGAAGAGGAGGACTAGAAGGATGGGGAGAAGGTAGAGGACAAGTAGGAAGAGTTGGACAATGAGGAGGAGGAGGAGGACGTCTTTGGGTCCAAGGGACCGCAACGAATGCACCTGTTTTGACCCAAAACAATAACGTTGAAAATCTGATATCCCAAGATCTCGACTCCGAGCGCGCGCTAGTTTTTGGCTCCAACGAAAACAACGGCATTCACTGCCCTTCTCGCGTCTCACGTTCCCCCTCCTGCTCGACCCACGTTCTTTGCTGCACTGCACGCAGAGATCGGACGCAAATGCCGATAAAATCTTAATTTAATTTTTATTATCACGAAAGCGTTGAGAATTCCAGCCGACCAAAACACGAGGGCGCAGAAAAACAAAACAAAAGAGAAAGAGAGAGAGAAATGGATGGACAGAGAGGAAGAGGGACAGACAGAGCTCGGCAGGCGGAACGCTTTTCACCGCCGAAAATTTCTCTCTCTCACTAACTCCATGTCTTTCGATGCCGATCCTGCACGCGATCACGCACCCTGTGCCCTGCACCGAAATCAATTAAGAATCGCGATCGCCGATCGGATCCGCGCTCCGATCCATCCACAGTGCGTGGTCCATGGCGGCTGAAGCTGAGGACGACGACGGCGACGACGGTGGCGACGGAAGGCAATAAAAATATAAATAACTAATTAAAAATTGCCCCTTAACGTTTGGCCATTAGGAGTTGAGAATTATTATGTCGGTCCTCGATTGGGTCGTCCCCAACCGATTTCGCCATCCCAGCCTCCGTTTCTCAGTGGCTCCTGTGTCTCGATGATGGGGAAATTAATTTTCTCGATCTCATCGTCGTCGTGGGCTACTTTGGGTCCTTTACGAAGGTTCTCCATCGGCCGAACACAACTTGACAATTTCTTTAGATCATTATTTTTTTAAGGTATTGATTTTTACAAGGAATTGATTTTTTCAAGGAATTGATTTTTTCAAGGTATTGATTTTTTCAAGGAATTGATTTTTTCAAGGTATTAATTTTTACAAGGAATTGTTTTTTTTTTGTTAAGGTATTCATAATTAAGGATCCTCACCGAGCTCGACTTGATCGTGGTCTCCTTTGGTCACGATCGCCGTGGCCATTTGGCGTAATTATGAACCTTCGAATTGATCACATTTTTATGCAGATGCTTTTATTGATTTTGCAATTTCATCGCCATATTCAGTTGAATTACCAGAGAAATTCCAAGGTCCTACGTCAGAAGGTCATAACAATTACCATAATTGATTAAAGTGGGGACTGGAAAACAAAGGAACGATAGTATTTTTATATATTTCTGATGTGCGTTTTTGAGTAGAAATCCTTTTTATTGATCCTGAAATATTTGCTATTGGTATCCATGGGAAAAATTTGAGAATCATCAGTAAAAAAAACAAATAAATTTTACAAAACCAAAAACAAAAAAATAAAAAAATATATAAAGTTATCTTTATTATGATAATAATATTACTAAAGAAAAATAATAAAGTTGGGAAAAATATATTTAAATTTTCAAAAAAAAAAGTATAGATACATAATAAAGTCAATTAATTAGAACATAAAAGAAAATAAATTAAATTCAAACAAGTTATGGAATTATTTTCACTTATAACAAAAATATATAAAAACATAGAAAGTCAACTTTTAATAAATATATTGAAAAAAAAAATTAAAACATAAATTAATTAAAAAAATATAATTTATAAAATATAATAATGTGTTCTTAAATATATGTATTCTTAAATATTTAAAAAAAATATTTTTTTTCTTCTAAATATAAAATCGACCCATATATCAAATTGTTCCCATGTCCATCCTTGTGCTAGAATATTTCTATTCTATTATTGTGCCGTTCACCGGTCTGAACCCATGGCTGACCTTACGACACCAGAAAATCCCACCATTCTGATGAATAACCATAAAAATTAAGATCTCCGAAGAGACTTTCAAAAAAGCCATCAATGACTGGGAGGCGGTGGACACGTTGCAACCTCAGAAGACCCCGAAGACGACGACGTCGATGAATCGATCGAGCGGTCTTCAAGCCGACCATAATTCATCGAAGTGGAGGCAAGTATCGCACACATTTTCATTTCACCAACCAACCACCAACAACGTCATCAAGACACACAATAACAACATCAAGACAATAACAACGTCATCATCAATACAAACAACAAAAGTCGAATAGTTTGAGTCCATAAATTAGCAAGAAGTTGTCCTTGGTCCATTTCATGATGACTGGAAGACAATCGACGATGGTGGGGCGGCAACTTTGTGGTAATGGGAGGAGGGGGAGGTTGGGGGCGAACCACAACTCGCCAGCGTTGCCGGACCGAGAGAACCAACAGTCGTCAGTCGATCGAAGTCAAAGAGATCGAAGTGAACCAATGCGATGGAATGAACCATTGAGATCGAAGTGAACCATTGAGATCGAAGTGAAACAGAGAACCGAAGATAAAAAAAAAAATAAATAAAAATAAACGAATGAGAGAATAAGAGAAATAGTCGTAATCATAAGCAAATATCTGCTCGAATATTTCTGGCATCAATATTGCAATCGAGACTTTTGTTGCTGCGGCTGCTGTTGTCGACGGTGGTGTTGGCAGCAACCGCTGGCAAGAGTCGGACGGACAAAGCGAGGGAGAGACAGCCGATGGACAGACAGATAAATGGACAGACAGACAGATGGGCAGACAGACAACAACACAGACTGACGCAACACAATGGAAACCGTTTTTCACTCAAGAATTTTTCGATTGTTGCCGATTTCGGCTGAAGGCTGCGGCTGCGGCTGCTGTTGCGGTTTCAGTTGCCCAACGCAAGCAATTGCAGTCAGAGGGAGCAACAATAAAAACAACAAGAAGAAGAACAACAACTACAACAAGAAGAACAACAACAGAAACAGCTCCAATTGCAGATGCAGCAGCAGCAGCAACAGCAGCCAGACGAGCGATAATCATCGCTGCTCGGTCCCGCAAAGAATTGAATTGTTTCTCAATTTGTTCAAACCTTGGCTCCTACGTCGACGACGACGACGTCCGAAACCGAAAACCAGACCAGATCGTCAAACAGACAGATCGTCCAAGAGACGGACAGATCGACCAAGAGACAGACAGATCGTCCAAGAGGGAGATCGACCAAGAGACGGACAAATCGACCAAGAGACAGATCGCCAAACACACAGACGATCGATGACGACGTCAAGGCGACGACGATCCAGTTGCTGCATAGGCTTATGCTGAGGCTGCTTTCTGTTGCTGCTGCTGAAGCCAATGTCGATGCTGCCTCTGCTGTTGCTGCTGTTGTTGCTATTGCTGCTGCCATAAGTGATGATTTAACAAATGTCCATCGGCTGCTGGCGAACTGATTGCCAACAACGGCTGAAACAACAGCAACAAGAGGGAGGAAGGGGAAATCGAAGGCATATAAGTATCAGCAACAAAAGGAAGAAAAGGAAAAAAGATTTGTATAAAGAAAAGGAAGAGAATGTCTTGGAGAGGAAGAAGAAACTGGTCAATATTCAAATTAGCCTTCGCGAGTCGAGTTCCATCAAGGCAAATCTTTGTTGGTCTGCCAACAATTGTTGTTGTTATCCAATTGTTGTAGTTGTTGTTATCCATTTTGTTGTAGTTGTTGTTTATCAATTGTTATCGTGTTTGTTCCTTTTGGTTATTGTCGTCTTTGTTCTTACCATAGTCATAGTTGTTGTTGTTCTTTTTGTTGTTGTTTTGACAACATTTCCCAGTGCAACCGATTTGCATATCCGATGAGTTCATGTCAACAATGTCGTCCGTTCATCCATCCATCCGTCTGTCCGTCCATTGATCCATTCTTCAGCCCCACTGGTCGTTTCTTTGGATTCAGATTGACGTCTGTTGTTGTTACAATTGTTGTTGTTGGCAATGCTACCTTTCGTTGTTTGTATTATTAAATTGTTCTTCTCGATTTCGAGTTCTTGTTGTTGCTGATGTTGTTATTCTTGTTTGTTTTTGTTGTAATTGCAATAGTAGTTATTAGTAGTTGTTGTTGTAATTGTTAGGTTTTATCAACTCTCTTCTGTTGTTGTTGTTTTCGACTCTGTTTTGTTGCAAATTTAGTTGTTCTTGTATTTGTTGTTGTTATTATTGTATTTCTTGTTGTTTTCTTGGTTGATTTCCTTCGTATTGTGGATTTAGTAGCATTTGACATTAACTCAAATTGTTGTTATCGTTGTTGTTTTTGTAGTTGTTGCCGACGTTCTTATTTGTTGTTGTTGTAATCATTTGTTAGTTGTCGTTCGTCGACAATTTGTTCATTGGATTGTTTTTTGTGCTTTCATTCTTGCAATTTGTTTCCGTTCCATTTTCATTGTCATTCGTTCTATCGCTATCTCACTCATTCTACTAACTATTTGTCTCTATCTCCCTCTCTCGTTCCTTCCCTTCTTCTCTCTCTATCTTAGAGTTTCTGGGTTTTTCTGCTTTGTTTATTTTTTCTGCTGCTGTTGCAATGAATGACCACAGCCGCAACAATTGTGCCTTGTGAAATGCAGTCTCGTCTCGATTTATTGCCTCTGGCCAATGATATTTCGTTCTAATAGATTCAACTTAATTAATATCCAACCGATCGACATTTGTTCGCGTCCAGTTTGGGTTTGAAGTCGAAGACGAATGCTTGGTCTTGCGGAGCTCTCGGTGTTTAAAGGTTTCTTTGGTATTGAAGGAACATTTTATTGAGATTAACTTGATTATGAAAACATATAATCAAGAGATCAAGAATGAAGACTGTTGGTATTGAAATTATTTTAATCATTATAATAATCTACAATGATAGTCATCTAAAAAATTTATTTCCAATTATTCCCAATTTTATTTACTGCCTGATCACCTTCGCCCAGTTCATTAATGTCACAAAATTGTTTGTAATCTTCTACAGAATATAATCTGATGTTAAAAATAATGTGATAATTTTAATAATCAGTAATGATAAATCCTTTAATGAAATTTCTTTCAGTAGACTCCTTCATTAATTCCATCGTCTACTGCAGTCATCAACTTCACCAAAGCCATCAAAAGCTCATTTCTAACACATTTTTCTTCATCTAGAAACTTCTTCACCTTAACCACAGGATTCACCTCAGACTCCACCAAAAACTCCATCCCCAACGAGTTCAACAGTTTCTTTCCCTCGCGGTCAACACAACTCAGACATTTCATTTGTCTCATCTGTCCGTCTGTCTGCCCGACTGTCCATTTGTCTCTCAGTTTCTCATCAGCTCCTCCTCTAGTCCGTCAATTCATTGGACTCCGGTGCAGTCGTTTCTTCGGTTCCTCCAACAACCACCTCACCCTCAACCCCTCAATGCGTCCTTCAATTCCTCAAAAGCCTCCCTGATTGGTTTTCCCTCAAAACCTCTGGTCTGTCTGCGGATCTTTCTTCACCTCAACTCTCCATCCATCTTCCTTCTCTCACCTCCTTTTACCACTGTATATTCATCTGTTTGTTTGTTTTGCATCATGTTTTACAGTTTTGTTTCGGGTGTCGGATTGGTTTTAATCAAGAACTCAAAACTTTTTGTATCAAAACAAAATGCACTTCTCGTCTGCCGTCGTCTCTTTCCGTTCATTCGTTTGTTGGTTGGTTCAGTCGACCGATGTCTGGTTGCGGTTTCTGTCCACCGGACACCGATGCAATTCCATCAAAGATGTACATCGGACACTCTGACGAAATGAAGACAACCAGACAGAGATCGAGCTCTCAGACGCAGGCAAGGATAGATAGATGGTGATATAGAGGGATATATAGAGATAGAGGATTTCACAGAGATAAAGTGAGATAGAAATAGAGAGATATCGAGTGAGAGAGAGAGAGAGAGAGAGGAAGATACAGATGGTCACTTAGTACACAAAGTACGAAAGGAGGAGACGACAAACGGAGATATGCAATTTCTTTGACAGCTCACAGCACGCCCCCAATTTCAATCCCTTCCGCCTACTTCACATCCTCAATTCTTCATAATCTTTCATCCTTCCCTCTCCCTCCTTCCTCGACCCTCATTCTCTCTCTTCTTTACTCTTCTCTATTCGATTTAATCAACATTTCGATAGGTTTTGCAATTGCTTCTGCTTCTACATCTCCATTCACACCAGGATGTCCAAGACCAGGTGGATGGATGACATTTGTTGCACAAATGTTGTTTCCATTTCCGTTTCCGATTTCATCAACTTGTGTGACTTTTGATCAATCGCTTCCAGTCGTTGCCATAGATTGGATGTTGTCTCGTGTTTTACGAACCATGCAAATTGTCTTCTTTGGCCTTTTCATAAATTCTATAGTAGATGAGTTTGGCTCTTTAAAGTTCTCAAACGGATGCCGATGAACGATGTGTTGGAATTCATTGAGAAAATTTATAGGATATTTTAACACAATTTTTTAGTATACTAAATTATTTTTTAGTAAAAGAACATTTTTTTCTGCACAAATATAAATTTTATAATACAATAAATCATTTTTTTTATTCCATGAATTTCAATCTCTTATATACTAAATCAAATTTTTTACAAAAAATTATATTTTTTATTGCACTAATTTATTCTTTTTATACTAAATTACCTTCATTGTACTAAATCCCACTTATCTTAAGCGAAAAGCCTCCTAATACCCATTATCATCATATCAAAGTCTAGTTTTATTCTCATGGAAACTGTGTTCGTGTCTCTTGATGAATGGTATATAGAAAATATTCTAGCCTTAGGCTAACTTCAGCCTAGGTAAATGTGGGTTGTCATAAAATCTACTCCACATACATATGAGTATGAGAAAGCCATGGCAACAATGATCGCCTCCTGACGATCAGAGAGCGAAATAACAACAGCAAGAACAATTTCTTCTCCAACGGCTGCCTTCTTCACAGTTGACTCCCACGTTTCCGGTAGGCCATATGTTAAGGCCTGATGTTGGGATGAAGGGAAGGGAAGTGAAACCCTTCAGCATTCGTTTAGCTAAATGTGAAAATTATTTTCACATTAAAGTCGGCCAAAAGTGGGCGTGACCAGTGAGTCGCCGTTGTTTTAACAAAGATTTACATTTTTTCCACATGAGAAACGAACGAAAAACAATAACAACAACAACTGCAACCATTACCACGTGAACTAAAAGGAAAACGAAGGGAAATTCCTCTATGTGTATGTTGTTATTTTTGTTGCTTCTTTTATGGTGTTTCATTATATTTTCCGGGACCACCTTCTGGCTACGCAATAAAATGTTTGGTAAAACAAATATTTTAATTGCATTTTAATGGCAACACCAATACTAATACACATAAAATAGTGGCGGTGGTCGATGTCGATGTGTGCCATTGGCAACGCGGCAACCGTTGCGATCCTGTACACAATGGGATAATTAGCTAGTGACAGCAAAATTATACGCTTGTGGGCGTCATCATCGTTGCTCCCCGACCCTCCGTCTTCCTGCCTACCTTTATTCGTCTGTCCGTCCGTCTGTCCGGGTCGACATCTGACAGCCAACTGTTCCGCATCGCAGCGTATCCTTTCACAGTCGATACGCCCCAGACCCGACTCCCGCCACCAGACCTCGGACTCACGTCCCTCAAACCCCGAACTCCCGCCCCTCAGACCCCGTCTCACTTGCTACGCGAGCTCGTTTTTACGCACCGTCCTCGTTTTCGTTCTTTCGGCCATGTCCAACTACGACGCGGGGGGCGTCGACGCACAGCGCGGGCGAAGGTGCCGCCAAGGTAATTAAAATCCGACATTTGGCGGCAACAACGATGGCGATGATGATGATGACAATGATGAAGGTGATGATGATGATGAAGGTGATTATGATGTTGGTGGAGATGGAAGCAGGTAGAAGCGAGCGCTCGTTCTCAGTTAATGGCGTTTCGCGTTTCTACCCCTTGGCCCATGGGACGCGCCCCCGGTTCACCTTCGACAACAATACGGACCCAGGTTCCGTTCGGGCCACCGGGCCACGATTTGGGTCTACCTCGGTCTGGCCTAATTAGAAAGTGATCTGCCAGGCCAGGCTAATGAACGGCGATTGAACGGATTGTTCTCGATGGCGCTGACTCGATTTCATATGAAGATCATTACCACGGTACATACGTTGGACGGTCGGTGTCTATCAAATTAGACTCTGCTTCAGTCCGTCCATCCGTCTGTCTCTCAGTCTGACTGTCTTTCCATCCGTCTCTCTATATGTATCTCTGTCTTTCTATCCGTTTGTTTCTTTGTCTCTCCATATGTTCTCGACCACTGTTTGCCTTACCGAAAAAAAAAAATTGATCGCAGTGTCCAAGTTGGCCTCTGGCCATTGTTTGCTCTTGTTTCGTTGGCCCACAACATATCATTATGGGTCGTTAGGTCATGTGTTTGTTCTTGTTAATATCTATTTGTTGTTGTTGTTGTAGTGGTAGTCTTACATTGATTGTAGTGGGTTCTTACATTTGTTGTTGTTATTTAACGTATCGTTGTTGTTATTTAACGTGTCGTTGTTGTTCTTTAACTTATTGTTGTTTTTATTTTACGTTGTTGTTATTTATTTTACCATTATTATTCTTTTTGTTGACCACTGTTGTTGCTCTCGTTTTTGTTCCCAATCTTGATGTTGGTTTTGTTGAACTTGTTCTCGCTGTTTTCATTACCGTTGTTCACATTTTTTCTTCCCCATCTCTCTCACACACACTCGCTGTGGCACTCACGCTCTCTTTCTCGCTCTCTGTAATTACTTCTATTCCACCTTCTCACAATCGTTAACAAAACAAACAATCAGACTGAAGGACAGAGGCAGACAGACAAATTTAAAGAATGAAAAATCTACTGAAAGTCAAACTTACAGAAAAAATCTAAGTATAGAAAAAAATCTACAGAAAGACAAATCTACAGAAAGACAAACCTACTGAAAATCCATTCTACAAACTGAAAATTATACAAAAAACCTACAGTCTGACTAATCTTCGACAGAAAAATGTACAAACCAAATTATATACAGATCGACAAATGACCTGAAAAACCCACTGAAGGACAGATGAGGCCAACGGGGGCCAGCAATAACAACAACTAATTGAATTCTCTACAATTTATTTATGACTTCGACATTTGTTGCTCAACAGCTCTCAATGCTTTAATGTTATTTTATTATATTTCATCGCGATCGTTTGGAGCTTCTAGAGGAGCTACTTGTGGACTCTCCCTTGCCCTCTTGACGCCCCCTTCCACAACAACCAACCACCCACCCAACGACCGACCGACGGCTCGTTAAAAATAATCAGAGAAATATTTATTACTATAATTACCGGGTGCCTGCTCGGTCATGCCTTCAAAGCAACATCCAACATTGAGTCCCAACTTCAAGAGCAGCTCCTCCAGCAAACTCAGCAGCCAGTCATTTAGTTAGTCAGTCATTCTTTCTTTTAGGTGAAGTCGTTCGTTCAGCCAGTCGTCCATTCATTCAATCAAGCATTCATTCAGTCATTCATTCAATCATTCACTCAATCATTCACTCATTCATCCATATAGTTACTTAATTCTTTCTCGAGTCGACATTCACTAGGTCTATGTTGAGAACCTGGAATCTATGTTTGAGTCTATGATTTTAATTAAACTCGTTGCAAAATAATAATTATTTAAATTACGACCACACAGTCGAAACTGTGTGTAATGTAATGAAAACCACTGTGTCCGACGATGATTCTCGATGTTTCTCTCATATCTTGGTAATAATTTCACTGTCTGTACTTTGCACAGCACGCTCATCTCTCAATGTCTCAATTAGAGACTGCAGTTTTAATTGTAATGAAGGGGTAGGGCAGAAATAGTTAATGTCTATGAAGAAATAGTTAAGGTCTATGAAGAAAAAATAGAAAAATTCTGTGAATAAATTGTGAAGGCTCATGAAGAAATAGTGAAGGTCTATGAAGAAATAGTGAAGGTCTATGAACAAATAGTGAAGATCTATGAAGGAACAGTAAAGGTCCATGAATAAATAATTACGTGTTGTGTAGAATAATTGATGTTGCAACGATTGCAACGATGTGATTTGACTGCAACTCTCTCCTCTTTAGAGACATCGCGTATGTTCCAGACATTAATTAAAATAATATTCTCCAGACATAAATTTCTGGAAATTCAGTGGCATCTAAAACTATTTTCTTGACAACTAAAACTATTTTCTTGGTGATCAGAAATACTTTCTTTTTGACTAAAACTATTTTCTTGGTGACTAAAACTATTTTCTTGGCACCTACAACTATTTTCTTGACGACTAAAACTATTTTCTTGACGATTAAAACTATTTTCTTGACGACTAAAACTATTTTCTTGACGACTATTTTACTTCCCCACTTTTTTATATAAATTCATAAGGAATAATATTCGAAAAACTCTCTTCATTTGGAAAAATATTCGAACGACTCTCTTCTATTCACCAATTAAAATTCTGTCGACGACAGTGACAAGTTCCCAACACCCGTTGGACCAACGAATACCTGTTGAATATAGCTTGGTCCATGAACCGTTCAGGTGCATTCATTGCAAAATAGGTTAATGTCTTGTCACTCAATTGTCATATGTCAATCGCAGCAGTGCACCATCCACCGCATTCAACGCATCGACTCGAATCGACGATGCGTCATTCTGTCAACCGAGGCGTCCATCGGCGCGATCCTGGGTTGATCGTCGTTTCGACTCGTCTCATCTTGACTTGTTTCATCTGGACTCTCGTCTCATTTCGTCCCAGGTGTTAATGAGCATGTGCATTGATCAGTGTGTGACTGCGAAGGCACACAGTGAAAGAGAGAGAGAGAAAAAAATCGTAACCATCCTGAGTACACAGAGAGAAAAATCACAATAATTCCCAGTAAAATCGAAGCTAGTCTGAATACACAGAGAAAAAACCTGCAATCATCTTGAGTTCACATAGAGTAGAAATATGTACTAAAGAAAAATTTGCAACCATCCTGAATACACAGAGAAAAAAATTAACCATGATGTTTATGACGACGATGATAAAGAAGAGACAAACTCTCGCGTAACATCACACAACACATCGATATCGATCGCCGTGAACATCGTGTTGTGATTCGATCTCAAGCGAGGTGGGGCGTCGGTCGGTTCGGGACGAAGTTCTCTGATCGATGTTTCGATCGGTCTGGTCTTTCGCTGTATCGACGGCGGCTGGTGTGCAATTGAGCGGCATTTATGGTAATGAGGCTGGGTGATAAAATGTCCCGAGGTTGTTTCGTACACTCAGTCCATCCAACCATCAGTCGCGTCATCCAACCATCCATCCATCGCCTCATCCATCCGTCGCCTCAACCTTCCGTCGCCTCATCCATTCATCCATCGAGTCATCCCTGCATCGCTGCCTAATTGACTGCATATTGATTAGATTAAGGAGGCAGCGAGGCTTCTTTTAAATTGGTTTAAACTGCTGGCGCGTATCGTCGCACCCTGGTCAACGATCCACCGTCGATCCACTGAACCGCGCGATCCCAACCCATCACATCGCATCCCATCTGATCTCAATCGATCTGTAGGATCCCATTCGATGTTCACAACGATCACACGACGAAAGCGACACCGTTTTGTGCTGTGGGGTGGAGAGACGAAGGCTGCAGGTTGATGAAGCCATTGCCGAAGGTGGCCCCAGAATCAGGTTCGATTCTACCGAAGACCAAAGGGCTACAACAACGACTACAACAAATACCATCACCATCATCATCAAAATATCAAATTTCTCCACCTTTTTCATTCTTAGTTTTTTCTTCATATTTTTTTTTTGTTCTTAGTTTATATTTTTTTATTATATTTTTTTCCTTTCTTATTGGCCTGGTCCGAACTCTTAAATCTTTTGTCATGCGCGGTTTCGATCGTTGATCGTCGCCCGTTCTTGACCAAGATATATGAGTGTGTGGTATATGTGTATATTGGTAATTAATTTTCCCACAATGTGCGCTAGAATGTTGAGCACATTCTGGCCGGACTGTAGGTCGATCTGACGACGCTCGTTTAGTCTGGTCAGTTAGGCGGGTTCTTCAGACTACGGTCTGTCTTTCGGTTGATACAACCAAACCTACCATACTATATACATAAGTAATGGGCAGGTGTCAGTACCGAAAGTTTCATCCATTTATTCTCAAGCTCAAACACAATACAGCGTCGGAGGATCGTATGTCGGTCGGTGGTCATTATGCTGGGACTGGAATTGGGCCTGGCACCAAAGTTCCTCCATCCCTCATTTTGTTCTCGTCTCTTTGGTTTTGTTTCTTAGTCAGGTTTGGGTCTTTTTTTTATGGTGAAGTTGGATGTTTTTTCTTTCTTGGTTTTCGTTAATGTCTCCGCATGTTCACAGTTATTCGATCTTATCGAAGTACTAAAGGACTTGTGAAGAGGCCAAAATAGTAGGATTTCTGATGAGGAAAAAATGACTTTTTCAGAGGTAAAAATTATCACTTCTTATGGGTCGAAAAGAGGAACTTCTTATGGTGCCAAAATAAAGACTTCTTATGGTGCCAAAATAAAGACTTCTTATGTGCAAACGGTAAGACTTCTGATGAGGCAAACGGTATAAGATTTTTAAATCAAAAGGAATGATGGAAAAAGAGAATCAACTTATAAAGCAAAACACTGAAATTTCCATCGCTGAAGACCTCTGGTATTGGGTGGGAGTCTGCGGTTTCGCTGTCATCAAAAACGACCCCAACCATCCATCTACGTCGCCACCTCCCCTCGACCCTTTGAAGCCCCCCTTTCAACAGGAGCTCCCGACGAAACCCTCGATAACTGTCTTTTTTCCGAATTTCAGATTTCGAAAGCGGATTCTTCGTTCCACCTTCCGGCGTTGGCATTTGGCAGTTGGTCGAAAACATTTGTCATTCGTTGATAACTCATTAATTATATACGACGCGTAACCCAATGAGAGATTCTACGTTATTGTGTTTTTATTTTTTTTAATTTTTTTTTGAGACAAACCATTCGTCGCCTTACGATACGAATCTCCTGAAGACTTTTACGTTACGTTACGATTTTATTTGTTCTCACTCACTCTTTCACTCTTAGTCTCACACTCTTTCTCTCTCTCTCTCTCTGTTTTTCCTTTGCAAAATTTAATTTGCATAAATAATTTACCTGATGATGTTTCATTATTTTTCGGCGTATTTCATTTCGTCGTTCGTATTGTGTTGTGGTTCTTATTTTTTGTTCTTTTTCTTATTATTATTGTTGTTCTTATTATTGTTGTTTTTCTTATTATTCTTATTGTTGTTCTTGTTGTTCGTTACCGTTGGCTGGGTTCCTACAACACTCCTGTATATCTGTCTGTCTCTCTTTCTGTCCGTCTGTCTGTCCGCAAGGCTATCAACGCGTTTTTTGCCTGGCGTTTTGGCAACTTTTAATTAATTTTAATGAATTTTTCGCTCGCTTAAAAGAGCCTTACACACATACACAAACAAACATTTAAGCCCTCACCCGCAGTTGTTTGTATCACGAGCCTCCATATTAATAAATATCAACACGATTTCGTTGTTCTTGTGGTTTTCGCGTACCTTTGGTAACGCGTTGAAATCCCTTTTAAAAGCCTCTTTTCTCCTTTTTGCCTCTCGCTTTTGCCTTTATCCAGGTGGAAAAAAAGGGATTCCGTTGACGTTCAATTAATTATCAGGACGAGATGCAAGATTGGCTGGTGCGAAGGATTCAATCCGAGCCGATTGGGATCCTACGATCGGGATCGGATCGAGTAAATCATTTACAAATTGTTAAATGACGTTTCCGTGGTTCGGGTGGGTCGATAGGGAAAAGAAAGAGAAATTCAAGTGCTGGTAGGAAAGGAAAATAAAGAGAAATATACGTAGTGTAGGACGTGAATGATCGCTTTGTTGAAGTTTCTGGGAGGAGCCTCGAGGTGAATTGAATTCCGTTTCAGCCCCTCGAGTTCTGGGTGGCATCCTGTAGGCTGAGTTCTGTCTGATCTTATACATATTTTTGTTCTGTCTCTTCGATTCCTTGCCTTCTGTCTAATCTCTTAGATTCCTTGTCATCAGACGCCAGGACTCGCGGGCTTAGAGTGGGCCTTAGAAGAGTGGGCGTGGCGCTCCAATGTCTGCTGTTGATCATGCATCATGTTCACGCCTACGGCCGCAGTGAGTTTTCTCTGGAGGACTTCAGACAGACTTCCACAATTCCATTGTGCGACGCGTCATCAAATAAATTACCTCAAATTGTTTTGGGGCGCTGAATAAAGTAGTTGCCAATAATTCAATTCGCAGACATGGCTGCTAGGCAGACACCTCGGCAGTGGCTTAGACAACAACAACAACACCATTGGCAATAGCAACAACAACACCATTGGCAATAGCAACAAGAACATCGGCAATAACAACAACTCTATCGGGAATAACAACAAAAACAACATCAACAACAGCCGCCTCCAGGCTTTCGATGCCGCCAACGGTGGCCCGACGAGGCTGGAAAAATCTCCGAAACGTGGCAAATGAGCAATGGCTTCAAAGTGGAGTCATTGCAATAATAAAAAGAAAAACCTCAACAAATCTGGTAACAACATCGTAGAACTAAACCAAACAACAGCAATAACTACAAGAACAACAACAATAACATCAACAACAACAATAAGAACTATGACAGTGTCGCAGTCGCAGCTGCGCGGTAAAATAAAGACATCGCCGCCGCGCATGCGCATGCGCCGCTGACAAATGCAAACGAAAAGTAATGGATACGCTTCCTCTCCTCCATCCCCCTCTCATTCTCTATCAACTTCCCCCCGTTCCATCGACCAACAGTCGCCGGCCGAGTTCTCGTGAGTCATAAATTGTTGAATGATTGCTGGTGGTGGTTGAAGTCATAGCTGGAGTTTCTTGAAGTCAAAGCTAGAGTTGTAGTGAACGTTGGAGTTGAAGTTGTAGTTGGGTTTGATGAAGGCTCGTGTCTCAGTTGGACGCTGGAACCGGAGTCGATTGTGGGGGTCTTAAAGTCTCGCTGCTGGAGTCGAAATCGGAATCGTCGTCGAAATCGTAATCGTCATAGTCATGGTTAGAGTATTAATTCAAAAATTCTTGTCGAATGCCAACAAGTTGTCAACTCGTGTCATAATTTCATGTCTGACGAGGCCGCGCATCGAGGAAACCACCGTCTTGGAAATCTTTCGATCAAAATGGAGTTTGATTTTGAACTTGAGGTGGTTTTAGCCTTAGTTTTTTTTGTTTAAGCAATAGCTTGAGCTTGAGTTTTGGTCAAAGTTTGGGTCTGAATTATGGTCAAAGTTTGGATCTAATTTTGGGTCTAAGATTGAGCCTCAGTTACAGCCGGAGTTTTAGCCTAAGTTTAAGCCAAAGTATCAACCTAAATTAGAGAAGAAGACGCATTTGGAATTCCAATTACAAGTTGATGCTAAATTTAGCCTCATAGTTATGTTGAAATGTAGGACGGCGGCATCCGTGTCTCGAGGCAAATTGAATTTCTCCTCCCTTTCTTCGTGGCGGGCAAATTATACAGAAGTCATTGGATTCGGGAATTCGGGAGAAGGGAATTCTTCGTTGGAGAAGAGGAGATTCATTGGAGAAGACGTGATGCTTTGGTGATGAGGGGATTCATTTGGAGAAGGGAATTTCTACGGATGAGAAAACGAAACATCGTTGATTCGCTCGCATCGGCCCTCGCAGCTAGAAAAGGGCCCAAATCGTCTGCAATTATGGATCGCGTGCCGTGGCCACTTAAGGCCCCCACCACAACAACAACAACAATTACAACAACAACAACAATTACAACAACAATAACATCAATAATAACAAGACGAAAGAACCTGAGTTCGTAGTCTTTTAAAGACCTTGACGGCGCTTCCGACTCAACGGGCAGACTGAAATCGGGCTCATGAATTTTCGTTTTCCCCCCCATCCCTACGAGATCTCTTGGAAATGCCATCATCAATCATAGGTTTTTTTAATTGGTGTTGTTAGTATTGTTGTTGTTAGTATTGTTGTTATTGCTCCTAGTTGTTGTTTTTTTTAACCATATCTTCGTTTTTTTGCTAGAGCAATGATATGTCTATGTCATATGAAAGATTCAACAACTATCGAGATGAAGAGTCATGAAGATGAAGAGAAAGATGGAGAGAGGTAGAGTGAGAAGAGAAAGAAGTTGGGGCCATTGCCGAAAAACAAATGAAGAAGTCAGTGCCGTAGGTTCCATTGACCCGCGAACATTGACACGTAGTAAATTCATTGTAGACACCAGCGACGATAACGAAAAAAAGACCAAGAACTTCTGAGCCAAGCTCCAAATTGTAGTACCATGGCTTATGTGGTGGTTACAAAAGGCCCGAGGACCATTCGTTAACGGTCGCTGATGAAGTTAACAAGAGGCCTGAGTCTTATGAGGAGAAAGAAAGAGATATACAAAGAGACAAAACAGGGAGAGAGAGAGAGAGAGAGAGAGGGGAAATTGCTACATAGGGAAACAATTTTATTTGCTAATTACTTGGGTTTTGGCTCCCACGTCGTGTTTTTTTAAAACATTTTTTTTACATATGAACAATTTATTATTCATTTAATTTTTTTTTTGTTATTTTTTGGTTTGTTATAAACCATCATATTTTATACTAACTCGATCATGTCCACGATGTAATTACCATGGAATCGCCCCTTGGTGTGCGGTTCTCTTGTGGTTTTCGGTTTCTGTGAAACAGGAGTTGGAGTTAATGGGAGGCGTAACCTGCCTGTAATGATATATGGCTAGATAGAATGCTGTAATTGAGTTGAGAGAAGTTCTCAGAAAAAAAAAATTATTGTTAAAAGGTTAGTAAATTATAGTATGTAGGTTTTAAAATAAATATAAATTGGATTTTTATTAATTTTTCATTTTTTTTTTTGTTAATCTAACAAAATTATTATTTTTTATTTAATGTTCTTCTATTTTTTTATATTTATAATTATTTTTGTAATTTTTTTTCAACAAAATAAATTTGTATTCTTGAAATTACATTTTTATATTTATTGTTAACAAAATATAGAATAGAATTATTTTGTTTATCAAAAGATAGATCTATTTACACTTATTTTTTCATATTTTTTTTTATCTTACCTTATCCTTTTTTCATTTAAATAAAAAAAAAAATATTTTATTTTAATTATTTTTTATTTTTTTATCATGTTTTTTTTAATCTAAAAAAATAAAGAGTTTTTTTTACAATTTTTTTATTTTTGATAAAACAAATAATAACAATTTTATTATTTTTATTTAAATAGTTGCTGCGGTATTAATATCCTATACAACTCCCTATACTACTATGTAGTAGATCCTCATTATACAAGTTCAATAGTCTTCTGTATCTCCCATGAGAACACTATGGAACATAATCCCCAATGATAGCTCTGTGATCATTAAGAAGGATTTGTCTGGAACACGTTATCTCGCACACACACACACACGCACACACGCAGAGAGAACCCAGTCTCCGTCTCAGTCGCATCGTATCCTTCGATGTTTCCGCACACTAATCCACCAATTGGTGATGCATCGATTAATCGAGCCGACGAGATGAGAGTGAGAGGGAGAAGGAATGAAAGACGTCAGGTTTGAAAATAGGAAAATGATTTGTGCGGATCACTTGACAGTTTGACGTTTTAATGCAATTACAAATATTTCCATCGCCATGCCAAATGAAGCCAACGAAAGATCTGAAGACCCAAACGCATCATCCATCCACGTGCAGCGAGGGACGTGCGTCGCTCACGACATGAGTCGTCGTCTGTCTGGTTGTCTGGCTCGCTATCTGTCCGTCTGTCTATCTGACTCTCTGGCTGTCTGTTTCTCCCGCTGTCTGTCTCTCCCTCTGTCTGTCTCTCAACCTGTCCCTCTGACTGACTGTCCTCTTCGACGTCGAGACGAGAGTGAAGTGATGTGAGCTTGGAGCTTGAAGTGAAGAGAAGTCGTTGCCAATTGGCAAGAAATTAAAACCTCAGCTTAGTGGCTCGGTCTGTATCAAAACATCGTCTACTCTCGCTCGATGGGTCGCAGATAAACCCAAGTCGGACCTCGAATCGACAGACAGACAGACAGACACCTAAGTCGGACGGTCCGAGAGACAGACAGACAGATCAGCGAGTCACAGTCGGATAGCCGGGCGATAGTCTGGAACTGTGACAGACGTAAAAATGACAGCCAGCGATGGATAAGTGGCCAATGAGCAGCCATTGGAGTCAAATTGTAATGGAACCTCGGCATCTCGACGGCGATCCAATTGATTGTATGTGAAATCCGTTTGACTTTTCTCTCCCCTACTTCACTTCGTCTCGCCCCCCATTATCCATCGATCCTTCTACTCTTCCTCCATCATCGATCCTTCCATCCTCTAGTTTTTATTGCGCTAATGAATTGGATCCCTCCAGACAGGTGACGAACATCAGCCCAGCATCAATTAAATCCTCCGAGTGCGATTAAATCCAGATTTTGATTCAATCTCAGTTGAAGACGAAGACGGTATCGCGTTTGAGGTTCATCGAGGTTCAGTTGCCACCCTGATCCTTGGACAATGATAATGAGCAACGATGATGGGCGACACTTGGATCTTGGTCTATAAATAAAGGTTTCCATCATGTTGTCAGCTGGAGAGAACTTGTTTCGATATTGTGACCATAGTTTGTTGCTGCCTCGATGATGTTTCTCGCTCAACAACTGCAGGAAAAAATACAACGAGATCTCTAGTCTTTGTATTATTTAAGTTTAAACAAGTATAACAGAACGAATTGATTTCGAGATCTCGGTCTCTTTAGTCTACCTCTGGACACATGTTCTTCTGGTCTCCGGAGTCCCCAGAGTCTAATCCCATTATTGAATCCCCGAAGAGACAACAACTACTTAGTCTACTCCTCTTAATCCCATGTTCTTGAACTGTTTTAATTGAATTAAACATCCGCAGATTAGACGTTTTTGTTCATTATCACACACACACTCATTATCAATGAGAAATAAGATCACAAGATGACATCTGCTCTGAGTGACAGAACATCGTCCATGAATTTCAGATGGCGTCACGTCGCATGGCGTTTACCGTTTGAACTTTGCCGCCGCAAAATGGCCGCGATCGTCGTCTGCCGTCGCCATCTTCGTCCGTCCGTCCGTCTGTCCACCCGTCAGACATCGGATCATCGTTATGATGATCCTTTGATTTATGACAATTGTGTCAAAAGGCGATTTGCGAAATATAATTTCCACCATGTCTATCCGGAGAGAATTTCTGCCATTTATAATATTTAATTTCCACGATGCGCGAATCTATCATTAAACAAACCTCTCGACGAGCTGTGTTTAGCTGTCTGTCTGTTTTGGTCTATCGTCGTTTTCGTTGACTTGGCTCCGTTCGTGTGTTGAATTTTTGCTCCTTGGGCTATTCCAGCGATAGCTTTCTTCATCCGTCAGTCGGTCGGTCTGTCGTTTCATCCATTCGTCTCACTCTCTTCCTGTTTGTCCCACCGTCTGTGCTCTATACCACAACCAAGACATCGATTTGTCCGTCTGCCCAACGGGCTGTCCGTTGTCCGGTCGGTCGGTCCGTTTCTCTGTCTGTCAAATCATAAAATAGAAGTCTGTCTGGAAATGTAGACAACTTGGTCAAACTTGTTAGACATGATGACGGACCAAGATGTATTTATGTATGTCCAAGAGATGGGCGTAGGCACAACGATGTCTGTGTGTGTGTGTTTGTGTCTCTTGTCTCATGCGTTAATGTGCAAAAGTGGTAAATGGATTACGAAGATAATGCGAGGCGATGACGAGGCTGGTCCGGCGTTCGATTATTAGCAGCGAGGATTCTACAGGATACACGTGTCCAAATAGCTTCGTCTAGTCTGAGTTCTGCCTTCTCCTCCTCCTCCTCCTCGTCTCGTTGTCTAATGTGTGATGCGGCGTGGTTGCAATTTATCATTGCCAATTGGGAAAAATCACAATTTGATGTTTGTGTGGGTCGAAGCGGTTCAGTCAGGACGACTTCCGCCTTTTCTCCTCCTCCTCCTCCTTCGTCATTGTTATACCGTTGTAACATATGGTTTTGAACTATAGCGGATGTTATTCCGTGGTATTCATTTGTTCTTGTTTCGCCTTCAGAATATTTTTGCTGCCCACACCATGGAGCTCTCTGACACTCGCCGTTGTTGTTGTTCTTCTTCTTATAACTGTCCAATGTCCAGTGTCTAATGTCGATGGTACACTGTCCATGATGTTGTTGTTGTTGTTGCTCCACATTCACCATCCCGCCATAAGATGATCAACATCCGTAGCTCCGATTAGTTGCTAATCGACCGGAGCTCCACATGGACATATCATCTCATCCCACTCGGATTCGGACTCGATGCAATTGCTTTGAGAAATTGCTGACAACATTTCGTCCGACATGTCGTCGAACGTCGCTCTGGCCATGTCGTCGTCGTTGTCGTCAGAACAGTTGTCGTCTTCATCGTCGTTGTTGTCGTCATCGTCGTTGTTGTCGCTGTTGCTGTCTCTATCATCGTGGTCCGTGTTTTGAATGTTGCGTGCCAGACGATTCTCAACGTCCGCCATGTGTCGCGTTCATTTTGCTCTTGTTGTTGCTTTGGTAATAGATGATGTTGTTTTTGTAATAGATGATGTTGTTTTTGTTTCAATAGTTGATATTTTTGTTGTAGCAATATAGTTGAATATTGTTGTCGTTGTTGTTGTTTAATTTCTACTTGCATTGCCGACATTTATTATGACATTAAGTGCAGTTGGCGCAAAGCGATGTTTAATGATTTCATCTACAGAGAAAGAGACAGACCAGACCATAGACAGACACAGGCAATGGACAGACAGAAACCAGGAAAAGAGATGGCACTATTAGAAGCGTGTCTTAATTTGGTATACCATTTGGCGGAACAGCTCGATGGCCAGAGAAAGATAATGTCTTTATTTTTATTAAGACGTGAGAAGGATTCTGTGGATGAGATGAGTTGAGAGAAGGAAGTTCAATTATAGGAATAGGTATAGGAATAATGTTGAGATGGTTATGAAGGAAGAAGTTCAGAAGTTTGAGATTTTATTATAAAGAACTTTAGTTGACTACCTTGAGAAGGTGAGAACAATAGAAAATAGTGTGTTATGCGATAAAAATGATTAAATAAACTACATAAGTGATGATTAAAAATAAATTACGCTGATGATTGAAATAAACTAAGTTATGATTATAAAATAAATGAAGTTATGATGATAAATACACTAAAACATGGTTCGAAAATGCACCACATGATGTTGAAATATGGTAGTTATAGAACTCCTTCCTTCTCCTCCTCTTCTTTACAGCTTTTGGCCACCTCAACTAAAGTGGAAACGACATGTTATTGATGCTATCTGTCGACGACTTCTGCTACCCACACGGAAGAACACGATTCTTCCAGTGAAAATTAAGGATAATTTCTGCGATCCTCTACTGCGGGCAGCAATTAATCAGCATTTCCACACAGGTCGTGTCGGCAATGAATCCTCCAAGTCGTCCCTATATATATATATATTTTTTTCATTTTTTTCATCGTTTTCCTAAACGTTGGCAACGCAGGCCAACTTAAGCGAGACCATGATCTAATGATACGTCGTGGGTTGCTACGAGAATCGGGAAAGGAGAGAATCATGGAAACCAGAAGAGCGAGAGCGACCGAGATGGAGAAGACTCGGGTTAAGGTTCAAGGTATTTATCATTTTTTAAATACCTCAACAAAGGATTCCACCAAGTCCTGCCCCGCCCTCCATCCATCCTTTCTTACCATTCTGGAGGAAACCTTTAGAGCCGCCAAGAGGTTGTCTACGTGCTCCATTGTTGCTGCTTCCATTGTCTGTTGGCGGTTGGCTGTTGCTCCTGTTGCTGTTGGATGATTTTCGTGTTGTTGGTGATGGTCTGAATGTTATTGTTGTTGGTGATGTTCTTAATATTGTTGTTGGCGATATTGTTAACGTTTTCTGTTCTTGTTATTGTTGTTGTTGTTGCTCTTGCCCCATTGCTATTCCCAATCATCCTCGTTCGCAGTTGTCGACAATTACTTTGCAGTTAACGCCCAGCGTGTAATTGTGTAAAATTCATATTCTTCAACCTGCAGAATGCGGACTCTGAAAAATTGCCCTGCCATTATTTGTTATTGTTGTTGTAGTTCTTATAGTTATTTTTTTGTTGTTCTTCTTATTGTTGTTATTTGTAGTTGTTCCCTACGCCATCATTATAATTATCAGAATATATAAACTAGAGAAGATATTATATATTCGCATATATATGCATATGCATGTATGTATATCGTTTCACCGATCACTTGTTGTTCCACATCACATCGTTTCGTCTCCTCGTGAGCCACTCGTCGAGCTCATATTTTATGAAACGCATTGTTATTGTTGTTGCTATTGTTGTTCTTATTGTTGCTGCTGCTGTTGTTACTTTTGTTGTTGCTATTATTATTAATATTGATGATGTTGGTGGCTTTGCTGTTATTGCTACCATTCATATTGCAGTCGTTCTTGTTGCTGCTACCTTTCATATTGCAATTCTTTTTGTTGTTGCTTTGATCGTTGCTGCCGGTGTTGCTGCTGTTTGGTGTTTTCGCTACGATTTCTGCAGCTTCTTCTGCTGTCGTCGGTTTCTTCCACTTCAGTCTTTTTTCTCTACCGATGATGCTTCTTCTCTCTCTACTTGTGATGCTTCTACTTCCTCTTTTTTCATTGATGCTTTTTTGACTTCTTCCTTTTTCTTCTACTTTTGTTGCTGCTGTTCCTACTGCTGCTGTAGGAGCATGTTGCCAATAATTAGTAGTTGTTCAACGCAACTGAGCGCAAAGTGTGCAAGCAATTGCCATCTTGTCTCCAGCGGGCCAATCGCGTCCGGAAGAAAGAAAGACAAACGGATGGATGGATGGAAAGGACAGAGAGAGAGAGAGAGAGAGATGGTGCAACAGAAAGACATAGTGAAAGGAAGGGAGTGAGTTCGAGTAAAGGAAGAGAGTGAAGGGTGAGAAGAGAAGTAATAGTGGAAAGGGAGCCGATTGTAGGGAGCGCCTGCGTGGCTTGTTAGCTCCTTAACGCTTATTACCGGACATGGGCACCAGCGGCACCGGCACCAGCAGCAATAGCAATGTCGACAACAACACAGCAGACTTATTGCCAACTTGCACGCATCACCAGCAGCAAGAATAATAACAACTACAACTTCTTTCTAGGTGCGTACCAAAGACTAAAGCTGAGGACTCACGATAGCGCAAAAGGGTGAGTTTTTGATGTTGTCGTTGTTATTATAAAATTGGTTGTTGTTATAATTTGTGTTGTTTTTTGTAAAATATTTGTTGTTATTATAAAAATTGTTGTTGTTTTTGTAAAGATTTTTGTAGTTACTATAAAAGTTGTTGTTGTTATTATAAAAATTGTTGCTGTTTTTGTAATAATTGTTATTGTCGAAGGCAGTCTTCTGCGGTCGCCTAATTATGGAAGCTTGTTAAGCTATTAATATGCCCTTTGAGGTCAACACAACACAACACAGAACAAGCAGCGACTCCATCGACTCACGTGCAGAAGGCCACGCCTTTTTCTCCTCGACATGAATTGAGACATCGGCAAAGGGGGGGAGAAAGATGATGGGCGGAGCCACAACTTGTTGTCGATGTTGTCAGAGTGAGTTCCTTTACTTGTTCCTTCCTATCTCGATTCTTTACCTTCCTTCCTTCCTTCCTTCCTTACATTCCTATAACCTTTAATACATCCTTCACTACCTCCTTTCCTACAATTGTTCTTCTATACCTCTTTCCTTATATTCCTCTCCTATAAACCTTCCTTCTTCAAGCTGCTCCCCTCGATGTCACCTCGTTACCCACTGATTTATTTGTCATTTGCAAGGTTTATTCCATCCCGGCGTCATCAACTTTCGCAACTGTCGTTATAACGCTAATGACTCCAGTGGCAACCCCTACTTGAAGTAGAAGAAGGAAAAACCCTTCAAGGCAATTGCGATCGATTTAACCAAAGAACCAATGATTCAACCATCCATCCAAACATTCTTCGAACCAACTATCTATCGATACATCCTTCGAACCAACTATCAATCGATACATCCTTCGATCCAATCAACCATCCATCCATCGATCGTCAGTTCTAGGCATCTCATTTTCAAGCCAAACAATCAGCCTCTTTCACAGCCCACTTCCATGATGTCTCCTATTCATTCTTACTACTTCTCTTTCAGCATCTTTTTCTTTCTCTGTCTCTGTTTTCCATCTTTCTCTGTCTTCCTCTTCTTTTACTTTTCTTGGTTCTAAATTATGCTTCCAGACCAACATTGGAGCTTCTCTACTCGCCCATGGAGACACTTGTTGTGACACAATGTGTTGGTTGGTATTGTTGCTGTTTATATTTTTCTTGTTGTTGTAATTTTTTCATGTTGGTATTATTTTTTCATGTTGTTGTAATTGCCATTCTGGTGAAACAACAGGGAGCTTCCCTTGGAGCCATCTGCAACGATCGGTCATTTCCAATTTCCATTAACTGCAGGGACAAACGATCTAACAAATGTCGTTCACGGCGAGGATGCGATGTTCATGTTGTTGTTGTTGTTACTAGAGTTGTTGTTATTGTTACTAGAGTTGTTGTTGTTGCAAGTCACATTGCCTCGATCCTTTTCGTTGCCTCGTTGTTCGCTACTGGTGCTTCTTCCTTCGTCGAATCCCCCTCCATGAAAATCCAAGGCAAAACCTTCATAAATACTGCATAAGAAATATGTTGTTGACAAGATTTGAATGCAACGCTTTAGTTGTCGTCGTCTCCGTCATCATCATCGTCGTCGTCATCATCATCGTCGTCGTCATCATCGTCGTCCTCGTAGTGGTCCCTATACCACTCCACCCAACCTCCTCTTCTTCGACCCTCTCATAGTCCTCAACTCTATCCTCGCCCTATCGTCCTCTGGGTCTTTTTAAATCATATTAAAATTTGTTGCAACGACGCCAGCGCATGCCAATTGACCACATGTTGTTACTGCTGGTTGGTGAGTTTGTTGGTGTTGTTGTTATTGTTATTAGTGTGAGGATATCTTGTTGTTGTATGGTGTTGCCAACTAACCCACGAGTGAACGAAGTTCTTAACTACTTCAAAAAATGGCAGCTCAGTTGCAATGCGAGCATATATTCTACTTTTTTTCTTTGGTTCTTCTACTTTTTTTTTGTTGTTTTTCTTTGATTTTTACAATTTTTATGGTTGATTCCCTTTTCTTGTCTCTTGTTGATTTTTTTTTACTGTACTTTTTCTGAGAATAAATTTTTACATTGCAAATCGGTTTTCAAGAACACTTCCAATAACATCGCCAACAACAACAACAATTTATTGTTAATAGAAATGTTGAACAAGTAGCGAAGCATTAAACAAGTTGTTAGTCACGAGAATATTTTAAGAAAGATCGATTCTGGTGGAGGAGATTTTTTCGAAATGAGTTTCAGTTTAAAGAAAGATTCAGAGGATGAGATATGAGAGAAAGAGATAGGAAAATATAGAGAAAGGCAGAAGTGGGTGGTCCTTTATGTGATACAAAAATTTTAACTTTTCATATACATAAATATAAATGGTAAACGGAAAGTCTTCCTCATCATATAAAACATTGTGAAACAATGTAGAAAATTGCTTAAATTAAATATAAAAATCCCAAAGAGTTTCCCAGCCAATTAAAGGTAGTCAGTTCCCTCTCTCTTTCTTTCTCTCTCTCGCTCTCCCACTCCTTCTTTCCCTTATTCTTTTTTCTGCAGAACGATCAATCGATCAAACCAAACCAGAGCCCATAATCAATTTAATCCAATTTTTCTATCCAGCAGATGTAATAAATTTCCCGAACGTTGTTGTTAATTTGAAAATAATACACTTTCAGTTCACTGTCGTTCCCTATAAATTTTTTTTCTCCCCCTCTCTTTGTCTCTCTTTTCATCTCTCTCTCTTTGTCTCTATTTTCATCTCTTTCTCACTCTTTGTCTTAATATTTGATCGCCACACACATGTTTCGATCGCTCATTTCAACATGTTCGCATTTTATGCGAGTTCGAGTTGTAAATCTTGACCATAAGCATGATTATTAACCATAAGAGTCCTGACTCTTTGACTCCGGATGATCTCAGAAGTTCTCTTTCTCACTCTTGCCATCCTTTGATACATCTCGCTCTCCTTCGATATCTCTCACTCACTCCCTTTGTTTTAGCCGATCTGATCCTCGCGAGTGGCATCCACAAATTTATGTTTCCTTGTTGCTAACATAATTGGAAGTGTCGTCCAGCCGACAACGACAACAACGACGATGATCTTCTTTGGGTGCAGCAAGTGATGAGCGATCGCTTCTCCTTTGGCTCGATTCGCCTCAGTTTATTTCGCGAAAACTGACACTCGACGACGTCGTTGTTGTCTTCGTCGTTGGAAATCGTTGTCTTCGTCGTCGGATATCGTTGTCCAGCTGATCGAGTGGAGCCATCGAAGGATGAAGGTCTTCGTAGCCGGAGTCGACGAGGGAACCGATCGTCGTCGTCGTCGTCGACGTCATCGCAATGGGTTGAGTTATTATTTCATTCGGAATTTTTGATATATGCACTTCATCGTTTGCCATTAAATTGATAGGTTGGCAGCCCTGGTTATCGGCTTCACGGTGTCCATAAAAACCAGTCGCCGCCATCCTCCCTCGGTGAGATCAGATCAACGGAACGATTGAACGAGGGACCAAACGACCGATCGACTGACCAACAGACTGAACGATCGACAGACCGATGGAACGTCTGGCCAACCGATGGACAGACAGACACTTGGACAGACGATCGTTTGGCATGAATTTGAAGCCGTCTGACCACCCAGATCGGTCCGTCGCAGCCTTGTAAATTGGCTCCTGAGTAGCTTTTCATGCTGTTGTTGTTGTTGGTATGACTTGTTGTATATCGTGGTGGACTCTTTTTTTTCTTTCTCCTTTCTCATCCATGCTATTGGTCCATCCGCTGATCTAGTTAGCGATCCATTCCATCCATTGGGAAGTAATAAAAGTTTAAATGTTTTTTAAATGAACCATTTGGAAAAGTAAATATCGCCTGATCGATTAAGCAGCCATCACTAATCGAGAGGCGGCCGAAGTGAGTGTGTGTGTGTGTGCTTGAGAGGAAGGTGGAGAGAAATTACCGATCGTTAAAATAACACTATCAAAGGATCATTGTTAATTAACTCGTTGCAATTTAATGGAAATGTGAAATGAGTCGCGTTAGAGGCGATGATCGATGGCTTGAAACGAGAGGTGGAGAAATTTTAGATAGATTAAGTGAAGTGGCATTGAAAATTTGGTAAAATTCATAAGTTGGAAAAATTCGGAGAAATATTTTTTTCCGTTTTATCAAGGCGATCAGGATTTTTTTCACTATAGAAAATTAAATTTGAAAATATTTAACTTGAAAATATTTCTATTGAAAAGGTTTAACTTCAATTATTTTATTTGAAAATATTTCACTTGAAACAATTTTCCTTGAAAATATTTCTCTAGAAAAGATTTTCCATGAAAATATTTCCCTAGAGAAGATTTCACTTGGAAAAGATTAAATATTTACCAAGACCTAATTGTCAGAACTACCAGTCAATTTATTTCTCCCTCCATCTCTGTCTCGCCTCCATCTCTTTCTACCATGGATAGCATATTCCATCATATTCTTTTCTCCATAAATTTTCTTTCTCGTCCTCGTCCTTAATTGAGCGAATCTGGCGAAAATTATTTTTTTTTCTCGCTCTCCAGACAGACAGAATGAGCTCACAAATTAGGAAAATTTCCATTGTTCTTGTCTCGCTCTGTTAGACATTTGGACTTTTAAAATTTATTAATAATTGTTTGCGTTTGAAAAATTGGATCAATTGTTGTGTGAGTGGGCAAATTGAAAATTCGTTACTCACCGATACAAATGCAAATTACAGAATATTGTACATGGAATTACAGTTACAATGCCTTGAACAATGTTGAACGAAGATGTTCGCATAGACGAGATATCAATACAAACACACACACACACAGAGACAGAGACAGACAAACGCATATAATGAGAACAATGGAAGTCCTTCGAAGGCCGAGAGTCCAGAAGGCGGCTTCAACCTGATGTTCGCATAATTTGAAGCTGCTCCATCCATGGGAGGGAGAAAACAAAGCAGGTGGATGAGGAGTGAAGAGAGAGGGAGGGAGACAGGGTGAGTAGTGGAGACAGAGAGAGACAGAGAATACGATGGAGATTCAGAGAGAGCAGCGAAGACATTTTCGAGAAATTTACAGACAATTGGAGCGAAATTAATTTGATTATTTACATTCGTCCATGCTTCGCTGTGCAAATTGTTCTTCGGGGCGGAGAGGGAGGCGATGAGGACAACGATGAAGAAGGGAGGAGGAGATGAGACGTGGAACAGAAGAGTGGACGAGGGGGCCAGGAGGGTGTTTGTGTTACAGCCAAGCGAAGCCAAGCTATGGCCATTATTATTGTTGTAGTTTAAAACGGATTCCAGCAGCCGGAGTCCTTCGCTCGGCTCCTTGTGCACTGAAACAAAGAAATTATTGATTAATTTTGTACCTATTGGATGAAGGACTAAAATTATGGATAGATTGATGAATTAACTCATGGATTGAAGACACCTGGACGAAAGTAGAGGGATGAGGGACCAAATAAAATTGTTTGGTCTTAAAAATATTTTCAAAAGAAAACAAAAAATATTTTAAAATTTTAAACGTTTTAAAATAAAATATTTTAACAATTTAAAAAATTTGAAAATTAAAAAAAAAAAATATTTGAAATTTTATTATAGACAGAATTTTAAAATAAATAACTAATTTTAAAAATTAAAAATTTTTGACAAATATTTTTTAAAAATTATAAATTATTATGAATTTGATCATTTTTAAAGAAATTTGTGAAAATGTTTAGAAAATCAGAAAATTTTTTAAATTTTTTAAAATTTTTTTTTTAATTTTTCGAATTTTTGGGAAAATTTTACAATTTTTGAAAATATCTCTCCATGTATACGTCCATGTTACCAGACTTACATATTCATTTATACACACTTCAATTTCGAAAACTTTGTGTTCGATTTTGAAACTAAATGAAGTCCTGCAGTTATTTACGAACTACGAAGTGCATACATTTCACGAGCCAAAGCATAGACAAACACACACACGCACACATATACATTTATACGTTGGCTAAGCATCACTACATGAACACATGAAATGGTATGCGTGTTGGTTGCTAAATATTTAACTAATTATTTGTGGGGAAATTTGTGAAATTTTGCCAACATCTGAGCCCCATAGAAGGACATCTCGATCGCATAAACTTCGTTGTATTTCTGTCTTATTCACACATTTTCTCTCTCCTTCTCCACTACCTCTCTTGCTCTCCCTCTCTTTCTCTCCCACTATTACTATTCACTAATTCTCTATCCTTCTCTCACTCCCTGTGGCGATTTCCATTCACAGCAACTCAAGACGTGGACCGAGGAGGCAATCAATTCGTAATGGACGCCATGTTGCTTATTGCACACAAAATGGCGTCCTTATCCAACCGACCATCCGTTCCTCCGTCCGTCCATCTTCACATCCAACCAACCATCCATCCATCCATCGTCGATTCATCGTCCATCGTTCGACCGGGTCGAGCATTCGAACGATGGCGTTGGAAATTATTTTGCAAATTGATAAATTTAGTTCAAATCGCTTGATCATATGGCAACATTGGCATGTAATTTCCAAAAACATATTGAACATTTCAGCTGAAAGCAATCGGAATGCAAATGTTCAGGCATATGGCAACACTGGCCAGGGGAGGTCGTGAGATGAAGACGAGGTAATTCAATGAATAAATTATGATAAAATACTTAAGATGGTAGAGAGCAGAAGGAAAACGAAGGTATGGGTAGGTTATACAAGCAATATTGTAATCGATCATGGGGAGATTATTTAAACATGTTCAAATTTCATAGCGATCTGGCAACATTTCTCAAGTAGATTCTTCGTTTTCGTTGAATTTGCAAATAATTTTCAAAATATCTCGATTACAAATTTGATTTCTCTCGAATGCGAACACTTCAATATGTTGATGAGGGGAGTTTTTGCTTCACATGCGGTTTTCTACCCTTAGTTCTCTTCATCTTCTTCCCATCGTCTTCTCCTTAGATTTCTTGTGTTTATGCAAAATAATAATTATTCACGCTTAATCGATTTTCTATTGATAATAAATTGGTACTTTTTCCTTTGAGGAAGGAATGAGTTTAAATAGGGAAAGAGAGCGAGAGAGAGAGGGAGGAAGAGAGAGATAGAGAGAGATAACAATTACAATAATAACAACAAATCAAATATCAACAAAAACAAGAATATCTTCCATCTGTAATATCAATTAAATATATATTTATGTCTGTTGTTATTATTGATATGTTTGTTGTTGTTATTGTAGATATATTCACGTAATATCGATTCAAAATTTAAAATGACAACAACAAAATAACAACAATAAAATCACAACAACACTTGTCAACGAAGTGTCATCGTAGACCACGACGAAGCATGTGTTGAAACGAATGCAAAATCAAATTATTATGATTTAATGCAGGGATTGTAATGTCAATAACAACAACAAAAACAACCACAATAACAACTTCAACAATATTAACTATGACATGATTTACATCAACATGATTTACAACAACACAAATCACAACAACTCAAATCACAACAACTCAAATAACAACAACTTAAATCACAACAACACGAATCACAACAAAGTGTCATCTGTTGGTCAGCGACCAGAGTTGAATCGAGAGATCGAAGGTCAGGTTGATCAGGAAATGGTGACACAATATGAATAAATATCGGTTTAAGGATGTGATTAGTGGGGAAAATATGAAAGGGAGAAGGGAGAGAGAAAAAGATACAATAGGTATCGGTGCATAAATTGGTGGACAGATGGATGACGAACATCTCGTTATGAAAGACTTGGAATGGTGAAATCAAAACGATCGAAACTCGAAGGAGGAGATGGCGGTAGGTTTGACTACCGTGTGAATGGAAATAAGTGCAAATCAGTGACAACAACAACAACAATATGAACATCGTTCAATAACTTCCCAAAACAAACCAGCAGACGAATTTTTTAAACAATTTTCCTCAAAAACCAAACAATGCTTGAGCAACAACATGCAGGCAGATCGATCGAGACTGGCAGCAACATGTCAAAGTGTCAAACAAAAAGCAACAACAAGTAGCATGGTAATAAGAACAACAACAACAACAACAAATATCATGTTAATAAGAACAACAACAAATAGCTAACATGCTATAGGAACAACAACAAAAAATAACATGAAGAACAACAACATATAATATGGTAAAAAGAAGAATAACAAAAAATATCATGCTAATAAGAAGAACAGAAACAAAAGATGACTATGGTACAAGAACAACAAAAGATGACTATGGTACAAGACAAAAACAACAAAGATGCTAAACAACAACAAAACATTGACTATGGTAACAACTACAAATGCAAATGTCGTTATATATCGGACGTCTGATCGGACAAGACACGTTAAATGTCGCACGACGCTTGTTATACGCTGGCGTTAAAGCGCATCCATCCAACGAGCCAAACAAGCAACCAAACAAACGACAGACCCACCATCCATCTAACCATACGTCAATCCATCCAGTCAACCGTTCATCCATCCATCCAAACCAACCAACCAAGCGTCCGTCCAACCAACCGAACGTCCGTCCAACCAACTGTCCGTCCATCCATCTGTCCGTCCATCCCATCGACCCACCATCGCCATCGACCAGCCGTCCAGGCCGTGGCCCGAACCAAGTCAAAAACCCGCATAATGGTGGCCACGATCGTTTGCTCAGCACAGCGATCGCTCGCTGACTCGTCGAGCTTATTATTCCGATTCATGTTTTTTTTGTTGTCATTATTGTTGTTGCTTTGTTGTTTGTTCTCTCCAACCTCCTGTTGCAAATGTCCACAGATCGCGCATCATGTTCGTTATGTTGGAGTCGAGTTGGCCAAGAGCGAAGGAGGTTCGTCGCGATCAGTTGAAAACAACCAGCCATGTTTGTCAAGATCGTGTGTCCACATGCGAAATTTATTTGCTTTTCGACACCTCGTGAATTTGTTGTGACCAACCCCAACTCCTTTTCCATCCGCCGCCTCCTCTTCCTCCTCCTCAATCTTTCTCCTCCTTCATCCTCCTCCTTCATCCTCCTCCTTCATCCTCCTCCTCAATCTCTTTCACTATGTCCGGACAGATGCTGCATATGTTAGTATAGTGTTTGTTTTTGTTGTTGTTGTTAAATCGGACGTCGCATTCGTCATCTTGACGCAGGAATGTTCGCCATTCGACATTCATTATGAAGCGAACCGGAAAATACTGGTTTGATCGATTCAAATGTCAGACAGACGGACGAATGGTCAGGTAGACAGACGGACGAATGGTCAGATAGACAGACGGTCGGTTGGACGGACGGACAGATAGCGGAGCCTCCATGTTGAAAAATCACCATACCATTCGACACTACCGACCAAAATGATCGATGGCACATCCACGATCACCACGTGCCTGGGTGGAGAGAATGGCAAGGATCGACACGATTTTTAGACTTTCTCTCAGCTATGATCGTGGTCGCTTCGTTTCGATCGCCTCGTTGTTTCCGCGAATTTCCTCCCTCACTTTGCAAAATGTCCTCATTGAAACATAGAAATTTTTAAAATCATATATATTTTTTTTAAAACATTTTTTAGAGTTTATTGTTAGCTGTTTTTAAAATACTGATAAAGTGTTTTTAAAATTACGTAGCTTTTTCTTTTTTTTAATAAATTATTTTTTTTTCTATATAGTTTTCAGTATAATGTTAATATAGAGTTTGTTTTAATAAAAGGACAAAAACAAAAAGTATTTTTTAAATACTTTTTTGGATTTTTTTTTTTTTAATATAAAGTTCATATTTTTAAATGCACTTTTCTTGTTTTCTTGTGAAAAGCGGAAAAAATAATAAAATCCCCCGGCGAACATCGTTTGGAAAATGTCACGCCAAACACTTGGTCCCTCTGTCAACCAACACGATCGCCATACATCGTGGTCGACGGCGTCTCAGTTGCCGTCAGCGTCGTCAACGTCGTCGCCATCGCAGTTGCGTCGCGATCGATTGTCGTGCAAACATGCAAAAATGCAACATGGCCTCCAACGACATTCGTCGCAGTCACCGAGAAAGACAAACAGACAGACGGACGGACATTTCCTTGGTTGGCGCTCGCAATATCGAAGAGGAGAAAAATTCACACAAAATTCTTGCATGTTCTTGTGGTCGGTCGTCAGCTCAATCGTTTCGTTGGTTGGTTGGTTGTTGTTTGGTTCAAGCTACCGTTGATTCCTTGTCAGACTCTGCCACCTGTCTGTCGGAGGTTGGACATATGGTAATATTCAAGGGTTCTATTCAGAATTTATTGTTGGGCAATTTGTTCGTAAATAAATATATCCTTAAAATGAGTTCCATAATAATTAGTTTTCCTATAATAATTATTCTTCTTATACTAAGAAACTTAATAATTGCTTCAAATTGCTTTTTATCTACCCTTACCATATTTTCTTTCCTATATTCCCTTATTATACCTCACAAACCAATGTTTAATTGAGAAGTTTCAATCTATTTGTCCTCAAATTTGGTCCCATGTCTTTCTCTCTCTCTCTCTTCTACCACAAATCCCTCCCATCTTATTTTCTAGCCCAAAGTCCAGACTTCACGTGCCCACACACCCCCTCCCCAACAATCTATCGTGCCCAATAACTTCGTGGCTCCCAGCGATCGTCGCTGACCAGGCTGAGAGCGTGCGCACAAGTGCGACTTTTCCTCGATTGTCGTCGTTTTTCGCTTGAATATTTTATCATCTTTTTGTTGTTGTTATGGTTGTTGTCGTTATTTTAGGTATAGTTGTTGTTGTTGTAATTTTGTTTGTTTCTGCGCCCACTTTGTTGCAACTCCTGTGGACACTTGCATGCCGGTGTCAAGACATGATTTTTCATAGCCTGCCGTTCGTTGGTTCCATCGTCGTCTCCCACCAGTTTATGTTGCCGATTTGTTGTTGTAGTGTTTGTTGTTGTTCTTGCTGTTGTTATTTCTAACATTTTTCAAACTAATGCCAAAAATGTTTGTTATTAAAATTGTGATCATGCAAATTGTTGGAAATTTCAGGCACGTTCATCGGCGTCGAATGCAAATTTCGTTTCACTCGCATTGATGGTGGATGGTGACGGTGAGAAGACGGTGAAGCCTTTCGTTGTTCGTGAGGACAATAATTTTTGTTGTTGTTATATCTTTGTTTATTTTTCCTCTTTTGTCTCTTGTTAGTTGATGTTGTTCGTTGTTGTTGCTTTAGTTAGTTGTTTTTTAGATGTTCATTCTTATTGTTTTTATTATTGGTTATTGTGGTTATTGTTGTAACCGAAAGCAAAAAAAAACGCGTTAAAAAATTTGTTTTCCGTGAAAGACATGTTTTAAATTTAAAGCAGTCGCTATCGATATGACAAAAGGATTCTCGGAAGCCGCGTGCGTCGAGTTCAGAGCGAGTGGGAAACACGAGAATCGGTGGCGACATCAACGATCCACATGCGGTAATGAGAAGAGTACTATTTCAGGACTATATGAAGTATTTTGAGTACTTACTAAATTATTCGACTTTGATCACCATTCGGTTTGAGTGATCTTATTAATTTTTAATTTTAATCACCTAAATTAATTTTAATCTTTTTTATAACTTCATTTTATTTCATTAAATTGTTTAATGTTCTTTAATTAATTCAAAATAAACAAATTTTTCCCCTCTAAAGCCTTCAAATTCCCCATTCAACAGAAAATTTAAAACCCATTCTTCTACTTTCAACTCCCCTACCAAAACTTTGGAATTGTTCATTCCTCCACCTTCTCCATCGTTCAAGAACCATCGTTCAAATCCCATTCACCACAAAACACCACACCTCCACTCAAATACGATCTTCTCGATTCTCGTTCGATTTCCTTCCATCGATCGCACTTCATTCACTCGTGACAGGAGATTTGATTGTCACATGTTATTGGTTGTTAATGTTCATGTGGTTATTGTTGTTGTTGTTTTCTTGTTGTTGGCCAAATTAAAATGTCAACTACGCGAGCGTTATGTCAAAAGCAAAGAGACAAACACTCAATCGTCACACGCACACACACACATAATCGTAGAAAACACGACGATGACGACGATTGAGACGGAAAGTTAATTGAGTTATTTATGTGGATCGATTGGAGTGTGAGTTATTTATCGAGATACAAATGTATCTTAGAGATGCAATCGTTCTTGGACGAGCGATAATGAGTGACAAAAACAATAACAACATTAAAACCAATAACAACAACATTAAGAGCAATAACAAAAACATTAAAACCAATAACAACAACATCAACAATGTCAACGAAGAAAAAACAACAACGACTTGAAAACGAAAACATTTGAAAACGGATTAAAATTCTGTGAACAAACCTCATGTCAACCGGTTGTATCCGTGAGATACACACAGACACAGACGCACACACCTTGGTTGTAATTTGGATCAATGAATGTCCGGTCATGATCTCTAATTAATTTCTATTTCGATCGATGGTCAACCTCTGTCGTTCCCTCCGCTTCTCGCTCCACACCTCATGCAAGACGTAATGAGACAAGCCCAGCGAATTGTCATCGTGTGGATACGTATCCCGCGGATACAATGTATCTCTTTTGTGTGTTACGCATGCGCACCTTTTGGCTTCAATTCTTTTACATTATTATTGTTGTTATTACCGTTGTTGTTGTTGTTATTGTTGTGTTGTTACCTTTAATTGAACTTGACCGCGGTTTAACATGTTGCTGAATTGCTTTTTAATTGTTTTCAATGGTGTTTCTACCATGTGTGGTTGTTTTTGTTATTGTTGTTGTTGTAATTTCAAGCAACACTTCCATTGTTAGTAGTCATTCATTTATTGTTGTTGTTGTAATATTCTTGTTGTTTTTCGGTTCACGCCCCATGGGAGGCAATTAATGCAATGATTTTGTAGTTTTATTGTTTCCGAAAAATATTTCTTGAAACTGTATTAAGAAATTGGTAGCTTGTTTTGGTATGACCACTGCTTCTTATTATTGTTGTTGCTGTTGCTACGTCTTGCTGCCGTTGCTGCTGCTTACAACCTCAAGTTGCTGATGTTGGATATTTTTTATTGTTGTAATTGTTGTATTCCACCACATATGGTATTCATACCGACATAAATATACAAAATTTGCCAAGTAACGGTCGAGCACTTTGTGGAGCATTCGTTTTTTCAATACCGCAGACACAGCAAAAAGTTGGTAAGAACTTAAAAAAATTATTATATTAGGCGGATTACTTTAAAAAAATGTATAGAGCACAATTTTTTTAAATCATAACCCAAATTTTTTATATGATTTTTTTGAATATAAGTCTTTCTGATATACGATGCTTCAAACCTGAGTATGGTATTATAAAAAAAGTTTTTGAAAAAAAAAAATTTAATTTGGATTTTTTTTCTTTTATTGAAACAAAATTTTTGTTTTCCATATTTTTTCTAATTTTTAAAATAAATAATTAAATGTTTTTGAAACTAAGCAAAATTTATAAAAATATAAAAATACGTTTTGGACCAAATTTTTTATTTTTCTTTGGAAACAAATTAAAATTTGAAAGAAATTTTAATTTGAAAAATAATAAAAATTCAATCAAATTTCAATATGCACCCAAATTTTTCCAAATAACACTTCTTCTTCTTCACTCACTTTTCGCTTGCTCTACCTACTATGCCATTCACTACTAATTTTTCCTTGCGGGCTTCTCCACTTTGCCCCAAAACAGCATCCGGTTCTTTCGCCTTTCCGCGATTATCATTATTGTGATTATGATTATTTCGGCCATTACAATGTCGGGGGCTGCGTATAGCAATTTGGCTTTTGCCTCTAACTCCGACTCTGACTCTTGCTTTGGCTTTAGCTTTGGCTTTCAACTTCAAGCTCTTTTAACTTGCGAACCCGATTCCGATTCAAAGTTGATTTCATGGTCAGGCCGGGAACTTTCGACGGTGAGTTTGTGACTTTGCCTTTCCCCAGTTGGCCCCAAAAAATTGTGTTGTACGTACAACAAAAATGCCGAACAGCAAATACTATCAAAAATACATGTTAACAACAACATTAACAACAATAACTAACCAACTATTGCAACAATAATAACATTAAAAAAAAAAATAACAAAAGAATCACAAAAATAAGGAAAATTATAACAGTACCAAAAATAACAACAATCACAACAAGTACAATAACTACAATAGTACCAAAAAATTACAACAACTACAAAAGTTTTCTATAACAACAACATCGACATTGTACCAACCGAACCCGAACTCAAATTGCACCTGAAATTTGAATATTTGCCGCATTGTTCGCGTTTCGCCTGAGTCCATTGTGCCCAAAGGGGAAGTCAAAGCGGTGTCGGGGGGTCAAAGGGGAGAAGGGGGACGAGGAGGAGACGACGATACAGCTGGTAGGAAAGAAGGGCTCTCTGTAAGAGTTGATCGGTCGGTTGGTTGGTTTGGTCGTTTGGACCATTGTTTAGTTTGGATTTTCCTTTCTATCGTGCTCGAATACGAAACTCTTTTCGTTTGACCTGCTTGTAATTCGATCGTTTCTCTTGGGCGCTCTATTTTTCTCCTTCTTGTTGTTGTCGTTTTTGTAATTGTTGTTGCATTTGCTGTATTTGTCCCTGTTGTTTTGAAACTTGTTGTCCCTCTCTCTCGGTGAATTCAAACACGATGCCAAAGGTTGGCTCCAATTTATTTTCGGTCAAAAATTAATGGACCCTTTCGAACAACAAAAACAACTATTCACCATTGGAATGGAAAAAAAATTCATCAAGGAATAAAAATTAAACTTTCTAACACTGATTCCTCTCTTTGGGCCATCGGGGCGGGGGGCGTGGCAATTCTGTGTGGAAAGTGTTGAAAAGCCGTAACAAGTATTGGGCCATTAATTAGCCGACTGTAAATTGGCAAACCTTTGGGGCAGGGCTGGGTCAGGTCAATTGGTGTTAAAGGCGAATTGAGAATTGAGAACTTTCTCTAGAGATCATTTCGGAGTTGGGTCCTTATGAGGTCGATTGAAACATTGGCTGATTTTACTATTTCTTTTGAGTAATCACTTTCATTTTACTCTGGTTTTTAATCAATCAGTTTTTAATTTAACTTTTATGAATTGAACCTCTGAATTGAAATTAAAGTGTAAATAGATATTAAGGAATGAAATTAGTCTTCGACATAATATCGACCTTCAGAAAATAATTAACCTAATTAATAAAATTAACCTAATTAATACAATTTACCTTGGTACTATCAAAATTCCTCCTAAAATAATCCACATGTGCCATGTGACACGAAGAAAGGTTGACACTTGGCTCGCTTTTCAATTGACAAATGTCGCAAGCTTATCTGATGGACGTTACATATATCCATCCATCCAACCATCTATCCATTCATCTATCCGTCCTTCCGTTAATGTTTGTCTCTCTATGAATTTGTCTCTCTGTGAGTTTTTCTCTCACCCTCTTCTTCTACTAACTGTCGTTTCATATGTTGTTCTTGTTGATGGTGTTGTTCTTATTATTGTTGTTGTGGTTCCAATTGTTGTTATAACTGTTTTTGTTGTTATAATTGTTATTGTTGTAATTCTTGTTGTTGGTTTGTTTTGTTTGACAACCTCTCGTCCGCCCCTTGGGTCCCCTGGAACACGGGTCACTTGTCTGGTCATGTCAAATGTCGTCAAAGTGATTAATGTCCGCGAACCGGTTGCGACCTCGAACCATGGACATTTTCTGGCCGGGTCAGACCCAAACAGACAGACAGACAGCGGCGCGTTGCCAACGATGTTCGGAACGTTTTATGCATTTGTTGTTTATTTTATTATGTTCTTTTTTCTTTTTTATATTACAAGTTGTTCTTGTTATTGCTGGTGTTTTATACTAAATTTAATTCTTGCTACAATGTTGTTCTTTGATCTTTTGTTCTTTGTCTGTCTTTCTCTCTCGCGCTCTTTGTCTCTCTCACGCGCTCTTTGTCTCTCTCACCCTCTTTGCATATCGGTTCTTTATCTCTCTTTTGCTCTTTGTCTTTTCATTTTTGGTCTTTGGTTCTTAATCACTCTCTATCTCTCTCTGCGTGTCTCTTTCGCTCGGTCGATTAACATTTGCTCCGACTGAAATGTGAGACAGGTGTTCGAAGATTTTCGTGTTCTTAGTTGCTTTTTTTATTGTTATAATTGTTGTAGTCGGAGTAGTTGTTGTCATTGAAATTAATTTTGTTTTATGGTGTGATGTTCTCTTTTTTGTTATTGTAGTCTGTTGTTTTCATTGTTGTTGTTATTATACTGTGCTCGTGGCCAACTGAATGCTTGTTAATTTGAGCCCGAAAAGAGTGTTCAGTAATAAAAGTAGCACCGAGAACAACAACAAAAACTGATCAGTAATTAAGACGAACTCTCATTAAATTTAAATTCCGATAGAATTTCTCAGACATCCCTCTCACCCGTTTATCTTTTCTCTGTCCTTTCTTATCCCATTTCACTCACCTTTTTTCCTCCTAATTTTGGCCACTTTAATTGTATTTTTTTAATTTCTTCTTAGTGTTACTGTTTTTGTTGTTTATGTAAATTGTTCGAAAATTGATTGAAATACCAGAGATTACAATTTCAACATCTGTTCGACGAAAATTAACCACTGTCTGTCTCGGCTTCTTTTACGACTTTTCTCGTAACAACATCAGCCAAAGCAAATGAGAAAAAGTGTTTAATTTACTGTTAAAGGGTATTTATTTATTTAATTCGTGGTCGTCGTTTTTTTTTTTTTTTTCTTCAGTTTGGGTCAGTTCGTTTGAGCCATGTTCCCATTTTTATGGCCCATAAATGTTCAGTTTATCGATCGATGGGGTGAAGGGGAGAAACAAAAGCCAATGTTTTCTCGAAATGCAATTCCATTTGCATTTTTAATTTGTCGCGCGAGGCGTAAAAAATCGTGTTAATATCAGACAAATAAGATAGATATCCATGTGTATTTCACTCGGACATTTACATTTAACATCGCATTTTACAATCGTTTTGGGTGAATTCATTAGTAAAATAAATTTTTCTTTGTGTTATTTTAATTTAATTTTTTTTTTTTCATTTTTTTCTTTTTTTGATTTATTTCACCATCATGGGAACCTTAACTTTGTTCCTAAACTCCTCTTTTCCTCCTCCTTTTCTCATCCTCCTCCTCATTCCTTTTCTCAAACTCTTCTTCACTCCTTTCCTCATACTCTTTCTCATACACTTCCTCATTCCATCATCACCTTTTTGTCCCACGGTGCATTTCTTTGTTCGAATTCCCAATTCTGTGGAAAAAATGTCCGCTTGTTGCACTTTTTTATTTTTGTTTTAATTTAATTAGTTTGTTCACTGCATCGACCAGATCAGCATCGCCTCCATCGTCCTCCTCCTCACTGCCTGCCTTCGCTCGTTATACTGGGCGATAAACGATTTTATCGACGCGAACATCAAGTGGGCGGAGATGCGTTGATAATGCGGCTCGTTGAAGGGAGACACGGTGGGGCAAATAAAAAAATATTTGTTTCTTAATTTTTTTTTTAATTCTTCTTAAATTTTTTTTATATTAAAAATTTTTTTTTCTTATAGTTTTTAATTTAAAGAACAATATTCTGAAAAAAATTTACATTTCTCAAGCACACATTTTTTTCTTGCAGATTTAAAACTAAAATATATATTTCTTCCTTTGTAAATTTATTTTTTTTCTTCTTAATTTTTTGTAAAAAAAGAATTATTTAAATAAAAAATTATTAATTCTTGAATGAAAAAACAAGGATACAAAAATGAAAATTAAAAAAAAAAAATTTATTAAAAAATTGAAAAAATAATAGATATGAAAAATTCATAGAAAAATTCATGAATTCATTGAAAGGTAATAACAAAAAATACCTAAAGAAAAAACGAACTAATACTCGGAAAAGTTAGAATTTTTTTTTTTTTGCATAATTTCCTATATTATTTTGTAATTAATATCACTGGGGAATTTTGTTTTACATCTCCAATTTTTTCTTAACCTTTCGACGCAGCTCGACCCACTGTCCATGCATCGCCCGAGGCTGCTACTTTGTTGAAGGCACGCCGCGGCTGCATCCATTACAAGAAGGACAGAAGAAAGACTCCTTCCTCCTCTTTCCCACTACTAAAAGTACTTGGTAGCTTAAGATGAGGCGTAGAAAAATTATGAGCTCGATGAAGAAAAAAAAAAAACAATCAAGTAACACAAAGGCGAATCAAGTGAAAAGGAAGATTGGGGGCAGAAGGAAAGAAGATGCCAAATGACACTCCCCCTTAAAAACAATGAGAATCCACGAAAATCGCGCCAGGATTAATAAGCGATGTTTTGGGGGAAGTCGCCAAACGGGCTCCGAAATTCAACGTTTTTTTATTTCGCATCCTCCGTCGTCGATGGCGGCGGCCGAAACGTGTCGGCGGACGCAATATTTTACAGCTGGAAATGCACCTCGAGAACATATGATTCGACAGCGATATCGGTGGCAATAAATCATCTTGAGGTCGTCGCATGGTCGTCCAAAAGTCTGTCCTGCTGTCCGTCCTTTTGTCTGTCCTGCTGTCCGTTCTTCCTTTGGCCACACTGGTCAAATGCGTTCTCATGTCGTTGGAGTGGATTTTGACCATGGCTAGTGTACCACGATGGTGGTGGCGGTGTCGTTGGTTCTGGTGGTGATTGCGGTGGACAGCAGAAACTCGCCATCGTCGTCGTGGTCGTGGTTGTGGTCCTCATCGATTGCGGAAGACATTCTTCATTGGTCGAAGGCTGCTTGGTCGGCTGGTGATGATCTTTAGTATTGTTATTGGTGTTGTTTCTTGTAGTTATTGGTGTTATTTTTTTTGTTGTAATTTTTATTGTTATTATATTTGTTGTTGTTATAACTGATCAAATTTACAAGAAACCGTTTAACCATGCCACGCCCATTGTCATACTTTTTCATTCTTGTAATTGGAAATTTTAATTACGATCGCACGTCCTGAGAATGCGAAATGACGGAAGAAACTTTCGTCGTAAACACGAAGGAGGATGGCAAAAGTGAGAAGGAAGAAATATTTTTGAGGTGTTTGTGAAAGAAATAAAGGCACAGAAAAATAAAAATCTTCCTCTTCAAGTCAAAATGATGCCCTTCATTCTCCTCGCTAATGGACTTCGAGAGTGAATTTTCCTATTGCTCATCATCTGCCACTCTAATGGATTTTCTTACTACATTTCTTATGGATTCACTTTGACTGCAAAATTCTTCCCTTTTTCCTTCCTCCCTTCTTCCCATCTCTCCTTCTTTTCTTTTCTTCTCTCCTCCAACATAATCCTCCTAAGCTCATCCTTCAATGCTCCCCTCCATATGCCAAACAATTAACATTCCATTTGGACTCCTCGTGCATCTTCCATCGAATCCCTTTTTACCAGTGCCACCCACTCGTTTTTCTCGTTAGTGAGTTATGAGTCGGCGATAGCGATTTCTCGCTCCCTCTCTCCCACTAGTTGGCGTGCGAGAAACACGACACGAACATGACATTGACCCGATCGCGTCATTTCTCTTGTCTCGCCGACACAAACAGAGATGGAAGGAGTGAAGGGAAAGGAAGGTTCTAGAAAAGAGTAACGAAGTAGTGAAGGAGTAGCGAAGTAGTGAAAGAAGAAGAGTATTGAAGGATGAAGAGTAGTGAAGGAAGAATAGACTACCCAAGGAAGAACAATCGACAAGCACAAAAGGCAGAAGAGTAGCAAAGTGCAAGTGATCCTCAGATCAGATCGATATCAGATCCAACAACAAGAACACGCTAAGAAGCTTATCGATAGGCCACCAACCCACAAACATTACAAGAACAACAAGGGAATGTCTGTCGCGGAATCAGAAGGAACCATCAGCAGTTGCCACCCTGATGGTTGCTCCATTTACACTTCAAAGACGAGACGCCTGAGTCTTCCACAGGAGGACCATGAGCTAAGGAAGAAGCTAAGCCAGGAAAGAGGGAGAGAGAGAAAGAAAGGCAGACTAGACAAAAGGCGAGACAGAAGGCAGTAGTCAAGCCAAAAAGACGATCCAAGAAGAAGCTCCATGAAGACGATCCGAAGACTTCGATCCCGACCCACAACCAGGGGAATAAGCCGAAAGATTCTTGACTGCCAATGCGGGATGCGGAAGCCGCACGCTAATGGGATGCATCCAAGAGCCCAAAAGATGCCACATTTCAGATGCGAATCGATTGCCAGAAGGCAAAAACGAATTAGGATGGTGGAGACAACGGAGGCGAGAAGAGAGACGATGGAGGCGAGAAGTGAGACGATGGAGGCGAGAAGAGAGACGATAGAGGCGAGAAGAGAGACGATGGAACGACAGAGACGAAGTCAGACACCACACAATGGACAAATCTACAAGACATTAGGCGCAGTCACTAGGAGGAGGCGAAAGAGTTGGGAGGATGATAAAACGAGTGATGAGGAGGAGTTGAAGGAAAAGAGAAGAAGAAGTGAGAAGAAGCAGTGAGAAGGAGAGGGATCGAAAGGAGTCAGAGCTTTGGCTTCAATCGCAAGCGAGTCTGGGCCTCTGTGATTCCATTCGGTGGCGACGAAGCTCGATTACAATGTTCCATTAGAATTGAAAATGTCTGTCCATCTGTCCGTCTGTCTGTGTGATTGTCTGTCCATCTGTCTGTCTGTGTGATTGTCTGTCCATCTGTTTGTCTGTTTGGCTTATTCTCTCTCAGTCTGTCCATATCTATGTCTGTCTCTCTTTATCTCTCAGTCGGACCATCTTACTGTCTCCACTGTGACTGTGTCCTAGCTCGACGGTCTATCTGTCCGGAGGATGTCTGATGTCTGTCTGTCCTTCTTTCTATCGTTCTGTCTGTGTTCCTATCTATCCGTTGTCTGTCTGTCTGTCGGTCCATCTATCTGTCTACTCCATTGGCGCTGTGAATGTTGTGCCAAAGTGGCATTTTCTCTTTTTGCCAATTATTTAACACCATCGCACACATCAATGCGGCGGCGGCGGCGATGGTGACGATCGTGAACGAGAAGGATGAAGAGACAGAGAGAGTGGGAGAGAGACATACAGGGAAAGAGTGAAAGAGAGAAGAAGAGGAGGATAGTTGAATGGTGTTGTGTGGTTTTGTACTCAGTGGATCGCGTCTCCGCATCGCATCGATGGCAGATGGTGGCAATTGTACATCACGATTTTCCAAAGAAATGTGTGCTTGTTACATGGGTTTCATGATCATTTCAGTGGAGTTTGGCTCGCAATTAGAATAAGAAAGGACAGCAGCAGCAGCAACAAATACAACTACAACGAAAATAAACAAACAAACAACAACAACAATGAGACAAACAAACAACCTACACTAACTACAACAACAACATTTGTAATTCCTTCGCGGCTCGTTGTGATTGCTTCGGAAATCTATTGCCCATGAGCTTCAGCCATCAGCCCATGGGCCACGGACGATTGGCATTGGGCGTTGGAAAGAAGACAAACAAGGAAGAAAAAGACAAAAAAAAAAGACGAAAAGTTAAAAGAGTAAGAGGAGAAGAAGAAGACATTCCTAGATCCACGGTCTGCTTCCATGGAAGCGGAAGCGTCGTCTCTTGGTACATTCAAAGTGATTTCTTTCGTTCCTTCTCGTTATTGATGGTGACTACAACTTTCTGTGTGTGTGTGTTTGTATAGTATTCTTTGTGTATTGGTAAGTGTTTGTCCAAAGGTGGGCAACAAACGAACAAATAACGGTACTCGCCTGACTTCAGGTCCACTGACCATGTTCGATCGCAATTGACAAAATGTTGCCGATTGTGAAGTGAAGTGAAAAATAGGAAGAAATAAATGGGCGACACCTCCAAAGGGTGTCGTGGAAGGGAGTGAGTGAGAAGTATGAGGAAGAGATTGGGGAGAAGAAAAAAACATTTCCAACTTAATTAACCTTTTCTCTTCGACCGTTTTAACAAGGAATCCGAATATATCATATATTGGGGCATCAGTCGCAGTGGTTATTGTCTGAAAATGCCGCACGATTGTTGGCCACGATCATTAATGTCTTGAGAAGGGGAAGAGTGAGAGAGGGAGGGAGATTGAGAGAGGGAGGATGAGTGAGGGAGAGTGAGGAAGAGTGAGAGAGAGGAAGATAGATAGCGAGAACATCCTGGTGTGACCCACAAGAGCATCTCGATCGCGATAACCTCACTAATTGTTCACCATTCACAGCTCACCATGTCGTCCCACTCCAGTCGACTTTTGGCCTTATCTTCCTTCGTGCCTTCACAACGGTATGGGGGCTTCGAAGGCGATGGCGATGACGATGGCCTCCACCCGACTATCGGACAAAAGCATACCATACCATACCATCACATATTATACCACAACTTATACCATTCTATCCCATACGATCTCAACTCATGCCACTCTATCCTATAACATCTCAAACCCATACCATACCATTACATCGCATCTCGTTCCACATCCTCCTGTGCATGTCGACACGATCGATGTGTTTTTCGTATGAGACAGACAAATTTCCATATAACATGAAGAGATTTTCTTCCCCTATTTTCACCGCGTTTTTTTTGCCAATGGTTTTTCTTGTTTTTTTTTCTCGCTTCCGTGAGGCTTCCGCACAAATGCGAGTGGCGAAGGTTTTGCGCGGCTGGTGGAATCACGCTGAAAGACCAGACGAAAAGAGAAAACCAAGAACGATTGGAAGGCGGGAAGTCGAAGGAATAAAAGAAAAGACAAGATTTAGGATTTTAATGTGTTCGACTGTCGACGTAAAATCTGCGCACGTTTGCGCGTTACGTCGTTGTTGTAGTTTTTCTTCTTTTAGTTATTGTTGTTGTTGTTAGCCTGGTCTCTCTGTTGGCCAAAACATCGTGATCGGTTGCAAACAAGATACAGCGGCGCTTGTTCCTGATAAGAGACGTTTAGAAAAACGCCTAAATTTGGTCTCCAACCAATCGAGCCGCAGACAGGGAGAGGAATGTGTGTAAAAGAGAGAGAGAGAGAGAGATGTAGTTGGATAAAGAGGGAGTTCGGTTGAATTGAAGAAAGAAACAAATTTCCTGTTAGTTTTAGCCAGATTTTTTCCTTCACCTCTTCCGTCATGGCTTGCGTCCGTTTGGAGCCATGTAGGTGGCGTGACTGACGCCACGTTCCATGTCAGTGTTTGTTTTTTCTAAGTATTGTCCTCGTTGTAGTTTTTGTTGTTATTGTGGTTGTTGTTGTTGCCCCAAATCACTTTGTGTTTTTTGTATGGTTTTCGCTAACATCTTGGCCACCAAAATATATGTACATAATCAATTAAATGCACATGTACAACAGGAACAACAACATTAGCAGCAACAATAACATCAACTTCAACAACAACAAAAACTAAAACAACAACATTGCCGAAACAAACATTTGGAATTTGGAAATAAAGCAGCTGGCCGTGATTATCTCCTGGCATCCATCGGAAGCGATCACGCATTCGCAACAACCACTAAATTCACCAAAACAAAAATTAAGTGGGATTTTCATAGGTTTAGGAGGAGAAGGAAGAGAGATATTATCACTAATGTATATCGTGAAAGAATTTTCGGAAAGGATTTTTTGGAATTTTGGTCTATGGAAACTTTTGGTATTTTAATAATGATTTCAAGCCAAAAGGATATCAAAATGGAGACAAGTGATTTTTTCTACAAATCTAAAAACTAAGTCCGATTTCAAAAAAATCTCTCTCCATCCATAAATCGAAATATATTCATAGTAAATTCACATATAAAAAATTATTTTCATAGAATTTCTCATATAACAAATAATTTTCATAGAATTTCTCATATAAAAAATAATTTTTTTGATTCTGCATCATTTCTCATCGTCGAAATATGCAACAATGTAAGTGATACCAGTTGGCAGCACACAACAAAAACAATAAGAAAATCACTAAAAATTTCTTGTCTATCGAAGAATGAGTTGAGACACCAGCAACAACAATAACAATAATAAGAATAAGACATAGAATATAACTTACCATACCATGTACAACAATCATCATGGGTTGAGGTGTTGAAGTCAACATTGAACAATGATCTTGATATTTTATAAGCCATGGAGTCATGGAGGAGCAGAAGCAGAAATACCACTAACAACAACAACAACAGTAACATTTACAACAACAGCAATGACTTTCAACAAGAACAACGAGCAACAACAATAACAACAACAACTATGAGCAACAATAATAACAACAAGCTACATAGGCAGACAGCAATAAAACCAGCGCGGCAAATTTATTTCAAGCTTTTGTTGGCCGACGTTGCGCATGGAAATGTTCACAGCAGCAACAGCAATAGCAACAAAAGCAACAACAACAATAGCAATAACAACAACAATAGCAATAACAACAACAATAGAAGTCAGCCGCAACAGCCCATGAAAAGAGTGGGCGGTCGACGACTTCTGAACCAAACCGTTCCATGCTGAACCGATCCGATCCGAAACGATCCCAACACCACCGATCCGATCCACTCCGATCCCATCGAAGGCGAACGGAACAATTGCAGGAAAATTGCGTTCAACTTAAGAGTGAGAGCCCAGACAAACCGAGCGACAGACGGAAAAACTGAGAGACAGACAACCCGAAAGACGGACGAAACCAGAGACAGACAGGCCTCCAGACAGAAAGAAAATAGACCAATGAAACTAGAAAAATTTGCAGAGGAAAAGGAGTATCAGAGTAAAAGAGATAGAAGATCACCATCATACCATCATCGTCTAGAGTCGGGAAAATTATTGAGAGCAACGAACGGAAAAAGAACAACGGAAAAATATGTCAGCCAAGTGCATAGAGTCAAAAGATAAAGACTTGCAAATGTTAACGACAGATAGGAAATCCTCTTTAGATTCACTACTACAACTTCTCTTCTCTTCTCTCTATGTGGATCGGAAGACGTGGAAAATTTTTAATGGTAGCTGAATGACTGGCGAAACAATTTGGTGTAATTGTTGTAACTGCTGTTGTTGTTGTAGCTGTTGATACCATTATTGTTGTTGCTGCTGATACTTTCATAGCTTCTGTTGTTGTTGTTGTTGTTGGTGGTCCTACTGCAACTGCTACTGCAAATGCTACAACATCAGCAATTGTTGTGCGACGACGTCTCAAAGTCGAACACGACAGAACTTCGAATGACACCAGCAACAATGATATTAGCAACAACAACAATACCAACAAACACCAACAACAACACCATAGACAAAACAAACAATAACAACAACAACACCAATTGTTGGATCCCTGGCAGTCGCGCAAGTCATTCTAATGCCACCGACGCCGTTTGCTGCGACGTGTGCGCCAACTTCTCGTAGAGCTTTCAAGCTGTCAGGTTATTAAGTTCGATATGCGGTTTCCAGCGAACCACCAAAGTCCCGAAGGCGAGGGGTCGACGTATGAAAGACGATGGAGTGGAGTTAAAAATTGAATTAGTGGAAAAGGAATGAAAGAAGTTTGAAGATCAGAGGGAAAAGAAATAGGATAAGAGGTGAAAAATCGGATAGGATAAAATAAGAATACTGGAGAACAGGATGTAGATAATTGAAGAAAAGGTAGTGAAAAGCGAAAGATAAACAAATATCACAAGAAGTAGAGAATACTAGACAAGACTTTGAGTAGTAGAAATAGTCTGGAATGGTATAAGAAAAAGAGAATAGGGAATAAAGCAGAGAACACAAAAGAAGCTGAATAAAAAAAAAAACTAGGAATCGAAAAACCTAGACTTTATTTATACAAAATTGGATATCACATCACTAGTGGGAGCAGCAGCATCAGGAGTCAGAACTTTAGACCACAACATGTCTGATGAAATTGAAATTTGTGGTGAACGATGGACTCTTGGAAGCAATTCGATAGATCATCAATACCGTAAGGTCAACTTGGGTTCATATTGAATAGAAGTCTGAGTTTATCTCACCTCATAGTACAATCGCTGTACACGATTGTGGTGGATTGGTTGATTCAGAATCTGAGTCTGCGATTTGATAATCATAAATGTGGTCAAATAGATGAAGCAGGAAACTATGACCTTCTATGATGAGTATAATTTTCGAAATTGAAAAACTCCTATAAAAATGTAAAGAATAAAGGAATTTCGATGGCAAATAATAATATGAAATGTGCAGGATCAAAAAATCATGGCAAGGATCCTTCGCCATATGGACAACAAGAACCCACCTCGATTCGCCTCAATGGAGGATGCTCTTTAAGACCTCGTTTCGAAGTTGTTGACACGTCATTGTCAATAGGTTTTCGAAAACTGTCTGCTGCTGTTTGTGACATTTTACATACCCAGATAGAAAGGAAGAAAATGAGAGACAGAGAGTGGGGTAAAGATCGAAACTATGAGGAGCTAAGTAATATTTACCGTCTGGGACAATGGCAGGTTTCGCTGGCTGAACGTGTGTCATCATCATTGGGAACAAGACACGTTACCCAGTCACATCGTGGAACGTGTCCCAGCTGCTTCTATTGTATACTCTGGTATAGTGTATTTATTTTTGTTATTTTCTATTGGCAACCCAGGTTTTGGGTGAACAGAAACAAAACTAAAAAAAAAATAAACAAATCTCACTTTGAGAGCGAATCCGTTGTGATGCGGCCAACGACGACGACGAAGACGACGTGATTTTGGCCACAGTCATGCTTTTGTTGGCCAGAAGCACTAGAAGCTTTCCTTCTATCTCGGGGTGGTATAGAAACCAAAGGGTATTGAAGAGGTCTGAGGGGGAGGTGGTCTGTGGGATGTTGGCGGGAACCCAGTCGATGGAGACATGTTTCTGCATTTTACCTGATGGAATTTGTTTATGCGCCATTTTCTACTACGAGTATGTTGCGCTAATGTGTTGTTATCGATGTTGTTGTGTTTTTTTTGTAGTTAGTTTTGTTGTTTTTGTATTCACATTGCAGTTTTTATTGTATTCTCATTGTAGTTTTTCTTGTATACTCTTTGTAGTTTTTATTATATTCTCATTGTTGCTTTTCTTCTAATAGTTGTTTTTATCATTGTTATATTCTATTTATTATTTTTTGTTGTCTATGTTTAGGCAACACGTGATATTTACTTTTTCCATTTGACACAAAAACTATTCGCGACATGGTGGGAATTGGGAAGAAAAAAAAAGGGTCAGTTGAGGATGTGGGGGTAGTCTTTGGGTGAGAGAAAGTCATCACTTGCCAATACAATGTTTGCATGTATGGATCGGGCCATCTTCGACACTTTCCGACAGACAGTTATAGAAACAGCAAATTGTGGATAGAGAGACAATTATGAAGACGGATAGAGAGACGGACCGATGTAAAGACAGACAAATGGATTGCAGGACCTGTACAAAGGATGTTTTAAACATGGCTAATGGCTTCCAATGGCATCCCAGAGGAACCGAGGTCCGACGAAACACCAGGAAGAAGTCATTCGATTGTAAATGCAAAGTGAAATTTCTTCTAAACTACCAAACCATCAACACTCAACAGTTTCTTCAAGAAGCCAAAGTGATTTTTTCTCTTCTCCAACATATAAACAAGATGCGAAATATTCCTACTTCGTCGGTGTTTACATGTGATTCGATTTGCATAAGCCATTAGAGGAGAGCTGACAACACCGCAGAAGAATCAACAGAGATCCAATGAGAAGAAGGAGAAGGAGGACGAAGGATTTCCTGATCTTGTATTCAAGGCAAAATTTCCTGATCTTATATTCAAGGAATCTCATATATGGAGGCGTCTGATTGAGAGAGTTTTCGAATCGTGTAGTTCTGATTTTTCCACCAGATTCTACAGACACTATAAATTTGTTCACGCTCCTTTTTCTTCTTCACATCGCCCACTTTTATTTCGCACTCACCTTGAGATCAGCGTCCACTGATCGTGGTCCGAAATGAGTTAATTTCTCGGTGTTGTGGCCGTTGACACTGTGGTCCCGTGGGCCACACCGGGTCCCGTCAGCAGAACAAATTCCGCAATTATTTTCACAGGGCAGAAGGACAGACAGACGTTGAAACGGACAACTAAAGAGACAGACAGCTAGACAAGAAAAGAGAAAAATATCGCGAAGGAATGAAAGACAAAAAGCAGAAAAAGGCAAAAATAAGGACAGGAAGGAATTTCAATGAAGTGCGGGAAGGAGGCGATAGACAGACAGAAAGCGAGACAGATAGTAAGAAAGAGACAGAGAGACAGGCAGAGTGAGATGAGAGAGAAAAAATACTGTGAAGTCAGACTGATCGCATTGGTTGCGGCGAATTCCGAAGAGTTCGAGTTCGATTTTAATGACTTCCAATGCCATGACTTCCTCGACCATCGACCATCGGCGGTGGGTCTCGTCGAGTGATGCCAGACCGATGCAACCGATGTGATGCGTGGTGGTCAGGAAACGAAGAGACGACCAGATGAGAGAGAGCGCCCTCAGTGAGGTGAAAGAGTGAGAGAAGGAGGATGAGAGCGGGAGGTTTGGGGTGAAAATGTTAGAACACGGAGTGGAATCCAATTTGTGAATTCGCCACAAAAAATCAAAAGCAACAAATAAAAAAACAAAATAACAGAAATACATCCATTGCAAAGAGCGAAAAAGCATTTTACGCGATTGCATCCAGTGGATACACAGACAGACACGAAACGTAGCCACGTTTTCGTTTCACGGTTCGCTCGGATACGAAGTCAGTTTCGGATGCGAGGCACAACTTTTGACTTTTTGCTCCGATCGGCGCAGGTTCAGAGCCCGAATGCATTTTGCATGTTAAGTGCAAATTCTCTCTCCATCCCTCTCTCACTCTCTTTTTCTTTCTCTCACTTCACCACGGTGGGATTTGTATCGGAGTATCTGTATCTCTACCGGTTGCGATTTAAATTTTTAATCGATTCCATTCGATTGCAGCATGCATTCGACATCCGAGTACGAGTTGCATTCGGAAGGGTTGACCTCCAGGCGTCTTCCTAGGGCCTCAGGGCCACCAACACCACTTTGTAGCAATTTGGCGCCCCACACACACACACAGAGACACATACACACAAACAAATATCCACTCACAGGCCACACACAAGAAGCATACGTTGGTCGCTCACCATCTGATAAAAGCTCATGTCCGCAGTTGTTCGGCGAATTTGTGCAGAACTTTTTGGCAAGATCTCCCGTTCGCGATTAAGTGGCAACGCATGTATTTTCATTTTTAATTGGTTTATCACGACCCTTGCTTGAGTTCACTCGGGCCATTGGAGTACACTCGAAGTCCTTCGATGACTTTGGGAACGGTTTAGGAAAATACATTTGAGTTTTGAGAATGCTCGGAGATATTTTTGTTTATTTTTTTGTTATTTTTTTTTGGATCACAAGTAGAGTCGATTACGGTTGCCATTTAGCTAGAGTTAGGCGGTTGGGGGATCGCATGGGGCAATCCACGACCAGTTGCTCCAGTCCTCGCATTGCTTGGTGGTTGGGTCGAACCATTTGCCATCGCACAACATGCTGACAGCGGTGGCTCCGACCGATTCGCAGACCCAGTAGTGGGTGGGATCCCAGTTGTTGCGGAAGTACTTGGTGGCAACGTTGGCGCTGGTGCATGAGGGCTGTCCATCGGTGTCGGTGTAGACACAGTCGTCGGCGACGATCATGGCCAGGGAGCAGGCGAGCAGTGCGAAGACAAATGCTGTTGATGAAAATAATTTTATTTAATTTTCAATTCAGAAATTCTAAGAAAAAAATTCTCTTACTAGCTTTCATTGTTGCGGTGATTGGCTTGATGATTTCTTTGTATGATTTGTCTTCTCCAAAAATTTCTCAATTTATACTAAAATATTTGCAAAAAAAAATTATTGGCTATTTATTTTATATATATATATATATATATATATTTTCTTATCTGGCCACTTCATCAGAAAAACATTTTAATGCAATTTCTTTTATCGATATTTTGCCGATGACTTTCTCCTGAAAGTGCAAACATTATTCAGTGTCACCAAATAACGTCATGAATCACTTATCAGATTCCATGGGGGGTAACAATTCAATTAAGGTTTTATAATTGGCTGAAATAAGTGATAATGTTTATTTCTCAGAATTCTCAATATAGATAAAAAAGCATTGATCGTGCTGATATTCGGCAACCATTGAATGCACTCCCGATTGCAGATATCATAATAAAAAAATATACTTTAATTTTTCCGTCCTTGAGAAAATTAGCACAGCGTCAACACTTTCGCATATCTCACTGAAATCTCTTTGGGAGACTCTTGAAGCAATTATAATCGCATGTTTAATATAGCTTAGAAAAAATTTAGGAAAATTTAGAAATTAGGATTTAAATTCATATCTTTGACATTGATAGATTCCATACCAGTCGTCATAAAAAGCACTTAGGATCATCCCATACAATCTAAAAAGTTTCTAATGTGATCTCTTTCAAATAGAGCATTAGATGTAGAAATCTTCACATGTGGTTATTTTTAGGATTTATAGTTTTCTCATTTGGTTATTGTCTTAGTATTGAAACAACCTAATTATTCAGATTGAAAGTATTTATTCAAATAAATCATTTGATTGGCAAAAATATCGGAATATATTTAGGCGGTTGGGGGATCGCATGGGAAAGTCCAGAACCAGTTGCTCCAATCATCACATAGTTGGGTGGTCGGGTTGTACCACTTACCGTCACAATGGTTGCTGGAGGCGGTGGCTCCGACAGCCCCACAGACCCAGTAGCGGGTGGAATCCCAGTTGTTACGGAAATACTTGGTGACAACATTAGCGGCGGTACAAGTGGGACGTCCATCGTTGTGACTATAGACACAATCACCATCCTCGTCTTCGTCCTCGCTTGCAGATGGTGGATCGCACGGTGGAATCCATTCCCAATTGATCCAGTCATCACATAGTTGGGTGGTCGGGTTGTACCACTCACCGTCACAATGCTTGCTGTTGGCGATGGCTCCTTCCGACTCGCAGACCCAATAGCGGCTGGGATCCCAGTTGTTACGGAAATACTTGGTGGCAAAATTAGCGGCGGTACAAGAGGGCTTTCCAGCGGTGTGGCTATAGACACAATCATCGGCGACGATCATGCCTAGGGAGCAAGCCAGTAAGACAAAGCAAAGGGCTACAAGGAAGAATTATTAAAATTCGAATTTCCTAAATAGTAAGTATTATCCTTAGTAAATATCACTTACCAGTCTTCATTACTACAATACTTGGTTGGACGACTTTTTGAAATGAATTTTCTTTACTACAGTTGGCTCATTTTATACAAAAATTTCTATTAAACAAATCAGTTATAATTTATTGTATAATCCTTTGTTATCTGGTCAGTTAATCAAAAAGTATTACAAAAACTTCAATTTATGATCAGTAGTGGCTTTGATATACTTAGTATCATCTTGAGTCCACTTGTCATTGATAAAAACTGCTTTTATACTCTACACCCTACGAGTAAGGATATATTCATTTTGTTCATCCGTTTGTAATGTATAAATATATTCTGTTCCATGGTTTTTTACTTTCATATTAATAACCTTCTTGTGTCTAAAAACTTTCTATATAAATAAATATATAATACTCTATATAAGAATGTAATTTTGTTAGGGTTCAACTATTACAAATATAATGGATAAATCGAGAAGAACTCTCAACGGAGTCGACTGCTTTCAATAGAGCTTATATTGCTTAAGGGGCTTTGTAGGTCATTCTATATTTTATACCTAATATTCAAAGTTATTAGCTGAAAATATAGGTTATGTAAATTTCGGTCAGGCCGAAGAAAACTCTTTCCCATGTTAATTTTTAAATATAACCTACACTATGCACACTGCAATTGAACACTCCAATAACTGATAGAAGGCTTATATTGAAGTGCTATTGTTCCAATAGTTCGATGGCCACGATAAAGTTATTAAAAAATTCAATCGGTGTGAAAAGTTTAATAAACTGGTTGTCAACCTCACTACCTACTATCCGGGGAATTTCATTCGTATTATGTAAATATCATGAGAAGCAATAATATTGATTTTAAAATTTATTGCGACTACCAAGTTAAATTGAAGTGCTATTGTTCCAGAAGTTCGATGGGCACGATAAGGTAATGGCACGATTTAATCGGTATGTCGAATTTAATAAACTGGTTGTCAACCCCAATAGTTAAGTCGTCAAGGGATGACAGATAGATGATAGGTTAGTTCAGTCATTCGATTAGAGGAAAACATAATTATTCAGATATGATTCATTTTATTCAAGAACTTTAGTAATTCGTAATCGGTTTAGATTTAGGCGGTTGGGGGATCGCATGGGGCAATCCACGACCAGTTGCTCCAGTCCTCGCACTGCTTGGTGGTGGGGTTGAACCATTGACCATCGCACAACATGCTGACGGCGGTGGCTCCGACCGACTGGCAGACCCAGTAGTGGGTGGGATCCCAGTTGTTACGGAAGAACTTGGTGGCAACGTTGGCGCTGGTGCATGAAGGCTGTCCATCGGTGTCGCTGTAGACACAATCGTCGGCGACGATCATGGCCAGGGAGCAGGCGAGCAGAGCGAAGACGAGGGCTGTAAGGAAGATATTTATTTAATATTTATTCAATTAACTTCTTACTTCAGAAATCCTTGAAGACAATGTCTCGTACCGGCTTTCATTTTTACGATGCTTGGTTTGATGATTTCTTCGTATGACTTCTCTTCATCAGTGTTTCGCAATTTATACTAAAATGTTCTCTAAAAATTACTATTTTTTATTTAATATTTTCTTATCTTCCCACAATAACTCAAAAACATTTTATTGCAATTTTTGTTATCGATTGTTTTTTCTACGGAGAGTGCAAACATGAATCAGTCACCAACGATCTCCATCTATCATTTATCAGTCTATTCAAGTGTTACGAATCAATAAAATTAATTGAAAATAATTTGTAAATAATGTTTATTTCTCGTAATTCTAAAAATATATTACTGCTCAAAAAGATAAGCAGACCCATCAATTAGTCATTGCATATATGAGTAAAATATGTCATTTTGGTTTCCTTGAAACAATTAGAAAATCTCTCAACTATACCCATACAATATCAGAAGTTGTAAATTAGCCAAGTTCAGCCCAGAAAAGCAAAAATATCCAAAACTTTAGAATTCTCTTTACATATCCTATACTCTAAATATACCGTAATTGATATTATAAATTTTGAGTATTTCTCAAAAAACAAAAAAAAAGAGTTTTCTATCTGCAAATTATTCAAAAAAATAACAAAATTTTGCAAAAATTTACAAAGTTTACGAATTGCAATCTCAAGTTCTTAGATTTCGTCTGGGTAATTATCAGTATTTACCCGAGATTTTTAGATTATATTTCTAAATGGCTATATTGCTATTAATGTACTTCTCAGAGATATCGGCATGAAAGATAGTGTATAAGACAACAATGACGGATGGAAGGTAAGTGTGACATCATTATACAGATAATAGCCAATCTATATAGATGCAGATAACAACTATTCAAAGAGTTCTTTTTACGCTTTTATAAATAAAATAAAAATATAAACTCAAATCAGAAACGTAGTCTGTTGGGATTCCTCTTTTATACGCACTCTTTCCAAGTATACATATTTAAACGTATGGCAACTGAATGTTTATTAAGTTATGTCTAAAAATAACATAACCAATAACTAATTACTATTATAATAGATATCAGATATCAACATACACATGGGCCTAAAGATTATTTTCAAATCTAGTCTTAGGTAGTAGGTATATTAAAGTAGTTATATAGACTAGTTATCAATTTTCTTATTAAATATATCACCACGATACGGCAGTGTAGTTGGACGGTTTGATTAAAATAAAATTTAATTTTTCCGAGTTGGCGCATTTTATTCAAGTAAATCATTTGATCTGGTAAATAGAGTAGACTCGATTTAGGCGGTTGGGGGATCGCATGGGGCAATCCACGACCAGTTGCTCCAGTCCTCGCACTGCTTGGTGGTCGGGTTGAACCATTGACCATCGCACAACATGCTGACGGCGGTGGCTCCGACCGACTGGCAGACCCAGTAGTGGGTGGGATCCCAGTTGTTACGGAAGAACTTGGTGGCAACGTTGGCGCTGGTGCATGAGGGCTGTCCATCGGTGTCGCTGTAGACACAATCGTCGGCGACGATCATGGCCAGGGAGCAGGCGAGCAGAGCGAAGACGAAGGCTGGAAGGATAATAGAAATTTTATATATAAAGTTTTCTCAGAAATGGTAGGAAAGAGTTTTGGTTCTAGAAAGGACCACCACTTACCAGCTTTCATTGTTGCGATGGTTGGGTTGATGAATCTCTGAATGTCTTCCCAACGATTCGCAATGTCTATTTATACGAAATCAACGCATCCATATCTTCTAGAAAAATTGCACTATTTGCCCTAATTTAGAAATGTTGTCGATGGAATCGCAACATTTCATGTTACTGATAGTGAGAACTTTCGACTTCTAAAATTAGTAATTTTTATTTAATTAATCTTGTGCAGATTTGTGATATCACTTTCAATGAGACAGTCGATCAATCGATATTCGACATATCCATAAAAAAGTATTATTCTCTTTGAAATAATGTATTATATTTTCTCATTTGGCTACTGCATCAGAAAAACCTTTTAATGACAATTTTTTTATATTTCGAAATTTGAGATTGCATAGATAAATCAGTCACCAAAATCTTTTATTCAATAATTTTTTATATGTGTAAAGTATTAAAAAATTATCAACTCTATACAAGTTACACGAATTGCAAACAGCTTATAGCATTGATCTGGGATGTATCAATATTTTCCCGAGAAACTTTCGATATTTAGATTAAAATGCAATTCGTCTACTTCCCATTCAAATGGCGTAACGGCAATCATTTGTTAAACAATACAACAATAAAAAGAAATATCAGAATGAAATGTTTAGTTTAAGACAACAATGACGTCATTAGATAATATGACACTATACATAGATAAAGATGATAACGATCCAAAGAGTTCTTTTATGCTTTTATATGTACAATAAAAAACTCAAATCAAACACGTATTCAGCTGGGGTTCCTATTTTACTGGACTGTTTGTATACTTGGTACGTATGTCTATTTCTACCTATAATACTTCAATAATCTGTAAAACAATGATTCCAAAAATTTTTTTTTTTTTCATCAATTTCAACTAATAATACTTTAATAATTTACAAAATAAATAGAGTCCAAAAATAATATAACAAAAATTACGCCAACAAGTTTTTTCTCATCATCAGATCGAAATGAACTAATTATGAGTACCTTGAAAACTCGAAGTAATAATAACTATGTTATTCATGGTATGTGTCTAATTAACATACACATGAGCCTAATCACGTTAAGATAATATTCAAGTGCCATCGATTACGAGAAGGAAATACCGAGGTTTACTATTTTTAGGTAGCAAAAGCTATAAGATTATCAATTCTTTGTTTGACATAACATTTCATTTGCGATAATACGTCATTATAGTTTGATTCGAAGAAAAGATTTTTTTTTCAATTTTGGTGCATTTTATTCAAGTAAATCATTTGATCTGGTAAATTTATTAGACTCGATTTAGGCGGTTGGGGGATCGCATGGGGCAATCCACGACCAGTTGCTCCAGTCCTCGCACTGCTTGGTGGTCGGGTTGAACCATTGACCATCGCACAACATGCTGACGGCGGTGGCTCCGACCGACTGGCAGACCCAGTAGTGGGTGGGATCCCAGTTGTTACGGAAGAACTTGGTGGCAACGTTGGCGCTGGTGCATGAGGGCTGTCCATCGGTATCGCTGTAGACACAATCGTCGGCGACGATCATGGCCAGGGAGCAGGCGAGCAGAGCGAAGACGAAGGCTGGAAGGATAATAGACATTTTATATATAAAGTTTTCTCAGAAATGATAGGAAAGAGTTTTGGTTCTAGAAAGGACCACCACTTACCAGCTTTCATTGTTGCGATGGTTGGGTTGATGAATCTCTGAATGTCTTCCCAACGATTCGCAGTGTCTATTTATACCCAATTAACCCGTCAACATCTTCTAGAAAAATTGCACATTTGCCCTAATTTAGAAATGTTGTCGATGGAATCGCAACATTTCATGTTACTAATAGTGAGAGCTTCCTAGTTCTATAATTGGTAAGATGTATCATGCGAAATGATTCAAACATCAATTTCAAGTACAGCTGCACTATATCTATATAGTCTCCAACAGCCTTGATATATTTTTGTGCAGATTTGTGATATCACCTCCCATTGGGTAGTCGATCAATAATAACAACAACGATCGATATGCGACATACTTTCAAAAAAAAAAGTATTCTGCTATTTTAATTAAAATAGAATTCATTTTCTAATCTAGCCCAGATCGCAATCAGAAAGACATACGTCTTAAAATACTTCCCTGATATTTCGTTTCAAGAAAACAATCAAAATAGATGGGTTTTGATAAGACTAATAGAGAGTGGAATAAAAGAGAACGACAATGCGTCAATAAAATGTGAATGAAACAAATTAGAGCTCCATGAGCATGAGAAATATTTTTTTGTATTTTTAAGTTATCGTTATCAAGTGATGATTTAATAAAAATAAATATTTCCTATATCAATGTCTATGTAGTGTACTGCATGAAAATTGGCGAAATGGTATAAATTGCCAACGAATCGTGGAGGACTTCACATTCACATCATACACATCAGTCAACCGCAAAAATGAAAGCCGGTAAGTGACAGTTTGTTCACGAGTTTTTAATTTTTGTACTTAACACAAGATGGAGTAGTTTTTAAGTAATACCATATAAAATTGCAGCCTTTGTCTTCGCCTTGTTGGCCTGCTCCGTGGCCATGATCGTCGCCGACGACTGTGTCTACAGCGACACCGATGGACAGCCCTCGTGCACCAGCGCCAACGTTGCCACCAAGTATTTCCGCAACAACTGGGATCCCACCCACTACTGGGTCTGCGAATCGGTCGGAGCCACCGCCGTCAGCATGTTGTGCGATGGTCAATGGTTCAACCCCACCACCAAGCAGTGCGAGGACTGGAGCAACTGGTCGTGGATTGCCCCATGCGATCCCCCAACCGCCTAAATCTGAACCAATGAACCACTTGTGATACTTGAACTTTGACGTGAAATAAATGAAATTTTAATTTAATGAAAATACAACTATTGTGATTTCGGTACCCATGATTAGATGGAGTTTATAGAGAACTAATATTTGAAAATTCTGTGAATTTACTTGACTCACCTTAACTTGGTTATCGTTTCCATAGGAAGTGTTTGTGTGAATCTATCGATTTTATTCAGCTATTGATAATTACTTTGGAATACATGCCGCCGTCGACGAAGAAGAAGCGTCCATTAAGAAAATCTCTTTTCGATATTCGATTTCCGCCATTAGCGGCGCCATCATCATCACCATAGACGTCGTCATAGTCGTCGTTATTTCGTCGGATCGTAAATTATGGAGAAATTATGAATTCCCGTTTTTTCCGCTCTTCGTACAAGGCGTAAAATTAAATTGTACATCGTAAAGATTTAATAGAAATTTTTACTTAAGGCCTCGATTTTCGTTGGATTTCAACGATTTGGCTAAAAAGCCAACAAAACGAACATGAGGTAGAGAGAAAGAGAGAGAGAAGACGACGATGAAAATGAAGAAGACGGTGGGCAAGAGAAGGGGACAAAGACCAAGGGGAGAGGACGATGACGAAAAGAAGGGGACGAAAAATACGAAAAGCTACCGAGCTGACCGAACTTCAAACGCCGGAAACGCGTTCTATATAAGACGCGTGCGTCAGCGCAGCGGGCAGACATCATCGGACATGAGACGTTGGTCATCCGATAGAAAGACGAACATGTGGACAGACAGATAGACAGACGTATCGATGGACAGTCGGACGTTTGGTCGATAGACGCATTATGTTAGCTTCCAACGCACTGACCCGGCGGTCATGTTGACCCAAAATATAAGTGGCCAACAAAAAAAAAATCAAAATAAATTATCTAAATTACAACAACATAGAAAAATGAAAAAAAAAAAATTATTAATTTTCCTCAGCAAGCCACGAATAATGATCGATAGCGTCAAAATCGGACACGGAACGAGTCGGCTCTCTGATGATCTATTCAATGTTTGTTTTACACGTGTTCCTCATGTTTTATTACGTGTTGTATGCGGTCAGGAGAATCAGCTGTTGGTCACACGGTAATCGTTCAATGGTAACGAGTAGGCTGAAAAATATATGGAAAATTGTAATTTTTTTCATCATATTCATTTTTAATATTATAATTCCATATTTAGCAATATTTGGAAAAAATTAAATTAAGGGACACTTTTTTACAAATTCATCATTTATTTCAATAATTTCAAATTTTCAAAAATGAATATCGATTACTCGTATTCCTATTGAAGATCAACATCACAAGCTTACGATATGCATTTTCGGTAGTCAGTCGACGCTTATCGGGAGGTCAATTTGAACGTCGGTCGGTTTTTCGGCCAATCATTCTCTTACGTCATTTCGAATATGCCTTTGTCTATTGGTTTATCTACCTATCCATAGGTTTTGTGTGTCTGTCCATTGGTATTTGTCTGAATATTTCCTAGTTTTTCATTTGGTTTATTCATCTACAATTCTTCCGTCAATCCAATTTTTCACTTGTCTCTCCATATAAATTTTGATCATTAGCCTGGTGATCATCGTTCTGAAAATGTCTGACGAGTTTGGACCAGATAATTGCGCCAATTTCTGGCCTTCTTCCACTCATCGTCTGACATCTTGTCGATGAGTTCGATCACTCCATTTGGATCGGAGGCCACTCCAGTTGATATCGACGTTGGTGGAAATTTGTTGTCTTGCCTTCAAATTAATTTGTTTACGATGTTAAAAATATGATTTAATTGATATTTTGTTCGAAATCAATGAAATCAAGAAATAGTAATGAAAGCGTTGAAGAAGAGGTGAGAGCTATGACAAGAAAACGAATATGAGATATAAAGTATGTAGAAACAAACCCTTAACTCCAATAATTCGAAGTCAAAGACTTCTGGAGATCGTTGAAATGTGAATGTAAAAAATTATCAATGACAACAATAAGTGCTCTAGAACAAGAACAACAATGTCAACAGCAATAAGAAAGACAACGAGAACTATTACAACAATGACAATAACAACAATGACAATTACAACAATGCCATTACAACATAACCAAAAACAAAATCAACAAAAATAATAAAAACAGAAAAAACAAAACAATAGAAACAAAAATGACAAGAACAACAACAAAAACAAAAAAGAACAACTACAAAACCAACAACACTAACAAGATTAAAAAACAATAAAACCCTCAACAACCACAAGCAACGATCAAATGATCTTTCAATTATCGAATAATAAAATCGATTGAAATCAGTTGAAAACCGAGAAAGAAATAAAATCATTAGATGGAGTAAGAGAAAGAGGGAGACCGATGGAGAGAGAGAGATAGAGAGAGCGAAAGAGAAAGGGAATCTTGTTGACAGGAGTGTGCGGGGGGGACGAAGTTATGACGAAGGCTGCCCAACTCGATCGCGATCGTTTCCTGTGACACGCGAGACAAAGGCGAAGAAACAACGAAAGCCACGCATGTGCGGAGGCCACGGGTCATCGATGATGAAGGGGTGAACGAAGGAGAAGAGTGGGGGTGGAAAAGAGAGGGAGAGACTGAGTCAGGGAGAGACTGAGATAAAGTGAGATTTGGAGGGGGATTTGTGTCGTGCGTGCATTAAGAGCGTTTGGGCCGTGTTTTGTGTGGGATGTGCGAGAGTATTTTGACCAGAAAATCACGGAGACAGAATGAAAAACAAAGCAGCAACAAAAACAAAAATCAACAACAAAAGCAACAATAATACCTACTACAACAACCTTATGACAAAAGACAAGACGGAGTTTTTTTTGGGAATTTTTCAAAGATTTAAAACTTTGAACGCATTTTTTGTTGTCGTATGTTTGTTTATTCTGTGGGACGTGTGGTGATCAATTTTGATGTTTTCCATCTCGCTCCCTCACTCGCTCACTTATTCATTCACATTCTCTTTAGTTTTTGGAGTTTCCTATCGTAGTTGTTGTTGTTGTTATTGTTGTTGGCAAGTTGTTTGACAAACGATGATGGTTTCTGACATGTGAACATGTAAATTTTTCAAAACGCGTCGAGTGTCCGCTGACGGATGCTGGCGATGATTTTGATTTGTGATTCGAACTCTTTCTTTTAGAGGTGGAGTTGGTGGATTTTCGATGGATTTGTTTCTGGATTTTTTTGTGGAATATTTCGGGGTTTTTTTCGGACCTTTTCTGGAATTTTTTGTTAAAGTATTTTGTAATTTTTTGTTGTAATTTTTTATTTCTTTTTTGTTTTTATGTTTCTTTGTAGTGAGTTATTCATAATATATTCATGTGATTTTTTTTTTAAATTTTTCTTGTTATTATTTTTTTTTATAATTTCTCTTCGATATATTTATTTTTGCAATTCTTGTAGAATTTTTTGGAATTTGTTTGTCCATTTTTTTTCCATGTTGTGATTTGTTTTTTTCTTGTGATATCTTTCTTTATTTTCGTTTAATTTTTTTTTTTGTTTCTTTTGTTGTAATTTTTTTGAGATTTTTGTCATTGTTGCTGTTGGAAATCATGGATGGAATTTTAAATATAAAACATTCATCACCCTCGTCATCTCGGATGATTGGCTTCGGCGTGAACTTTGATATATCGCAAAATTCCATTGTATTTCTCACTCGCTCTCTTTTATACCTAAAAATATCTAACGAATGCTTTTGAAGATATGGTATTAAAATTCCATTTTCAGACTCGTCACATGATTACTCGTCTTCTTCTAGGCTTAAAAGCTTCTCGACACCTCCGTAATTGACCAACGATGGCTCATCTTCTCTCTCTCTCTCTCTCTTACACACTCCCACTCAAGAAACTCCTTTAATTCAAATTATTCTCATTGTTTTTGTTGTTGTTGAATAATTATTTATCATAAAATTTGCAGAATTTCTCTCTCTCATTTGCTTCGACACGAAATGTTTCGGTCGACAGCTGTCGTTGTCGTCATTGCCGACCGCGTTCTAACTACATTTATATCTGTATCTGAGGCAGAGCCCAATCCGTACTAGCAGATGCATATCTAAATAGAAAATGCACTTCAGTTGGTTGGGTTGTTGTTGTAGTTGTAGTTTGTTGCGTTCTTGTTGCTTTTTCAATTATTCTTCATTAATTATTCGCAACGTGTTGACTAATTTTCGGCCAGCATGTGGGTTGCCATGCATCGTCTCTCCATCTGTCTGTCTATCTGTCTGTCTTTCTATCTGTCTGTCCGTCTATTTGTCCGTCTATCTGTTTGCCCATTTGTCTGTCTGTCTGTGTGTCTGGTGGATGAACGCCGTATCTCACGGATGCATTCGCTCCTCATTCACTCAATTGCTGAAATGTTCTTCACTACCGCATTTTCATTCTTCAATTCAATCCATTCGCTCGCTTGATCCATTCGTCTGTCGGTCGTACGGTCGTTGCCTCGCACGTTCTTCTTCTACTTTGTCGTAGTCGTGTTATTGTTGTTGTTGTTAGTTTGATCGCAATCTGTTAGATACTTTATTGGCAGCAGACGTTGTCAGCAGACGCTTTTCGCAAGTGAAGAATCCAATGCAACAAAAAAAACAAAAAAAACAACAGAAACAAAAACAGAAACAAAAACAGAAACTACAACAAAACCACAACAACATCGAACAGTTGTAATTTTAGCAATTTTCACTTCATGTAAATAGATTTATATCGATGCTAGATAGATAGAGAGGGAGAAGAACAAAACCAAAGTATCTTACAGATGCACAGATCGAGCATCCGCATTTCAGAAGCTCTATTCGTGAGATTCGAATTGCCTTCGTCGAGTGTTTGTTGTTGTTGTAACTAGCTTCTTGCTGTACTTTGTTGTTCGATGTTGTTATTGTTTTTATTATTGTTGAGTTTTTTTTTTAATTTTCTTTTGGGTTTCATTTGTTTTTTTTTTTTGCTTTTTGATATGTTTTTTTTTGTGTTGAACTTTTATTGTATTTTTGTTGTTTTGATTTGTTGTTCTAATTTGTTGTTGCCCGGATTTATTGTTGTCTTGAATTGTTTTTGTCCTGACTTTTTTGTTGTTATTGTTTGTCAGTAGTTTTTTTTGTTGTAGCACTTATGTAATTACACAAAATCTATCGATATGTCTCATGGAACAAACACAACAACTACAATAACAACAACAACAATAAAAACCAGAACGAAGAAGTAATACTAGAAATACAATAACAACAACTAGCTACAACATTACCTGTAGCAAGTAAAAGACGAAGAACAACAACAACCGGTGACCGAAGTTGAGAAAAACGCATTCAAATTCAATTCGCCGCGCACGTCACTCGCTTTAATTTCCCACTTCGTCCCACTGTTCTTCTCTTACACACTATTTTTCTCTCCCCACTGTTGTTCTCCTTCTGTATCCCCACTGTATTCATCCTATCCACTGTACCGGTTCTTTGGAGTGTTTGTGTTTTTTTTCTCTATTTTTTGTGTAACTGAAAAAAATTACATAATTGCATGTCACACACATTCGCGATCGCTTCGATTTTAATTCGCTCAATTTGCGATTTCATTCGGCTCCAACGTGACTCCTCGCCAGACGAAGCGATCGACCGACCAACCGATCGACCCCCTGATGGACTCCCAAAGTGGACCCCCGGTGGACTCCCAGACGGATTCCTCAGAAGATTCCTCACGGTAGCTCCGAGACATGCAACGGTCGGACCGAGACACAGACAGAAATACAGACAGAGAAACGGACAAACAGAGAAAGAGAGAGACGAACAGATAGCTTGACAGACGGATAAAAGTAATGAACGAATTGATAGATGAACGGAACGATGGACGGACCGGAGATGAAGACACTGTGGAACAAGATGTGAAATTAATTTTGATATAGAAATTTCAAAAAATATTAAACTCATGATAAATAAATAGAATTTCACAAAAAAAATTTACTAAAAATTGAAAATTTTATAAAAAATTTAAAATTTAATGAAAAATTCAAAATTTTATGTAAAATTCAAAATTTTATGAAAAATTGAAAATTTTATGAAAAATTGAAAATTTTATGAAAAATTGAAAATTTTATGAAAAATTGAAAATTTTATGAAAAATTGAAAATTTTATGAAAAATTGAAAATTTTATGAAAAATTGAAAATTTTATGAAAAATTGAAAATTTTATGAAAAATTGAAAATTTTATGAAAATTGAAAATTTTATGAAAAATTCAAAATTTTAAGAAAAATTCAAAATTTTAAGAAAAATTCAAAATTTTATGAAAAATTCAAAATATTATGAAAAATTCAAAATTTCATGAAAAAATCAAAATTTTAAGAAAAATTCAAAATTTTATTTAACAATTAATATTAAAATTTTTCAAAAAATTTAAAATTTTATAAAAATATCAAAGTTTTCAAATTTTTATTAAAAATCAAAGTTGTACAAAAAATTCAAAATATAAAATAAAATTAAAAATTTTACAACAGAAATTAAAAATTAACAAAAAAATTAAAAATTTTTAAAATTTTACAAAAAATTAAGAAAAAAATAACAAACATTTTATCAAACAGTAAAAATAATGTAATTCCAAAGAGGAAAAACATGTAAAACTATATCAAAATTAAAACAACACAAACATGTTGAAGAAAAGTAGGAAATAGTTCAGGAAAATAATTAAAAGGCAGATGATTTCTGGCCCCATTCGTTCCATCATCCCAGCGGCCTCCCCTTCGATCAACACTCCGACTTCTGTGGCGAAATGAAAACATGCAGCTCGGCGCCCCGTCGATCCTTTTGAATGAATTTCCCCCAGCCTCTGTCCCTCTCTTTTCTCTACTCTTCCGTTTCTACCCTTCCCTCTCTACCCTTCTCTCTCTATCCTTCCCTCTCTTGCCTTCCCTCTCTTCCACTTCCTGCCACCTTTCGTTTCCTCACTCAATGCGAGAAACCAGACCTGGGGCGTCTAGGGGCGAATCTGGAACATAATTATTTGGCATCAACAGGAGGGAGAGAGAAAAGGGATAGAGATGTGGTTGAGTGAAGGAAATCAACAGGAATAATAAAAACAGGAGGAAATAATATCAAATAAATAATATAATATATATATATATATAATAATATAATAAATATATAAATAATAAAATAATAATAACAAATAAAAATAAAAAAGAAAAGAAAAAAATAACCGCATCATAGAAAATAATAATAATAAGGAAAAAATAACTGCAATAAAAAAAAAGTAATAATAAAAAATAAGTACAACAATTATTGAAAATAACACCAACAACAATTGTAGAATCAAAAAACAACAACAATTATAGAATAAAAAAACAACAACATCTATGGAATCAAATACAAAACAACATCATCAGAGACATCAGACCAAATGGTGACGAAGGAGAGATGGAGACATGAATAAAGGGTGATAGAGATAGATAGGAAAAGAGGAAGGCAGTGAGTTGGAGTGAGTGAGGACGCGAGTGAAGAAGAGAGTGAGGAAGGCAATGTGGAGGAGAGGAAGGAAGGTAGAGAGGAAGGGATAGAGATGAAGTGAGTGAAACAGAGAAAGATTAAGGAAGAAGGAGGAGCAGCGAGAAACGACTGAGGGGAGCCTGTGATTGCGGAGCCTTAATTTACACTCGCCAGCCATGCAACCCAACTTATGCTGCTGACGGTGGCTCCTCCACGGTCTACTGCGAGCCAAGGCGAAGCGTGGCGTGGCGTCTCCGCGTGTTTTTTTGCTGCCAGCTGCACTCAACGGCTGATCTGTTGCTGATGATGTGGTTGCAGCCACCACCACCATCGTCGCCATCGTCGCCTTCCTCACCATCGTCGTCGCCTTCCTCACCATCGTCGTCGTCGTCGTCATCGCCTTCACCGACCGCCGCCATCGTCCATGGACCAACGAAGACGGCGACGACGTTGTCGACTCCCCATGACTCGGGCTCCCTTGGCGGATGTGGACGACGCTCGGCTGCTCTTGACATTTTCGCATGGACGATCGACAACGACTTGGGAGGAGATGGAGTTGGATCTGGTGGAGTCGTTGGTGGATGGCGTCGGTAGATGCTGACGATTAAAATTATTTTATTGCATGATAAAAATATTTATTTTTTATTTTTTATTTTTGCCGTTGAATAAAGTTTTTTTGATAAATTGAAAACAAAAATGAAAAAATTTTTAAAACAAACACCATTTTAATTAAAAGTTAAAATGAATATAACATAAAAATTATTACAAAAATAAAAATAAAGTAAAAATTAATACAAAAAAATTTAATTAAGCATAAATAAAAAATAAAATAATTTAAAATAAATAATAAAACCAAATATAGAAAATATATACAAAAAAGGCATAAAAGCAAACACAATAAAAATAAAATCTCTCTCATCGCCTTCCTCCCCACCTTCTTATCCCCAACTTAATCCTCAATCGCTTCCCCCACTTGTTTCTCAATCTCTACCACCACTTGTTCCTTCCTCCTCTTGGACTTCCCTAAATCTCCCTCACAGTTTCCCTCTCCGTCTGTCAACGGTTGTCACCGAAACGCGTCGTCCGTAGGTGCCTTCGTTGCCTTCGTCCGTTCACAGCTGCATCCGAAGCTCGATCAAAAGGTGCTTCGCCAACGAAAGGGAAGTTGTTCAGACGGCGTCAACGACAAAAATAACAATAATGATGGCGACAACGACAACAATGACGCCAATCGATGGCAACAACAACACGATGAGGACGAATGACGACAACGATGAGGACGAAGACGACGACGAGTGACGACAACGATGAGGATGAAAACAAGGAAGACGAAGATGAAAACGACGAGTGACGATCGCGACGACGACGTCGATCAACCGGCCCAAGGTTGATGGAGAGGGGGAAACGAGGAAACGAGAAACAATAATTTCAGTCGAGATGCAATTAGCGAGAGTTGTGTCAATTCAATGGACAGATGGACGGACAGCGAATCAAACGAACGGACATCGGTTCAGACGAACGGACATCGGTTCAAAAGACGGACATTGGTTCAGACGTCCATTCGTCCAACAGTTCAAAGGATTGACCGAGGACGGACATCGGTTGAGAAGATGGTCAGAGGATGGACATCAATGAGAGAAAGAGAGAACCAAGGAGATTCACATGGTTAAATAAAGAGACAGATTTGAGCTTCCATAAGAGAATAAAAGAAAAAGAGAGATCAAATAAAGAAGAGTAAAAGAGGTAAACTGAAATAGAGAAACAGAGACCAAATAAAGAAGAGAAAGAGAGATAAAATGACGAAGAGAAACAGAGATCAAATAAAGAAGAGAAACAGAGATCAAATAAAGAAGAGAATCTGGAACCAAATCAAGAAGAGAAAAAGACAGCAATATCTGGATGAGGGAGATGAAGCATCGATGGTCTCAGGATGGACAAAGGATAGGAGGCCACAAGGCCACTCGACTCCAATCTTCAAGGTTGCCTCAATTCGATCTCGATTATTTTATCGATCGGAGGATGCTGATGGAACGAAGTTCAAGAGACAAAATCTCTATGAAGAGAGTGTGAAGGGAGAGGTTGGGTTGAAGTCCATCATGAAACTCTTCGTGTTCGAAATGTTTGCTTCCAGTTCAACGTCCCAACTGGACACCGAAGACATTGAGAAAAACGACGACACGACGACGAAGTCAACATCGACTAAACCATCGATCGTCGGGATGCCCTGCAGCAATGAAAGCAGAAGCTCATCCAGTTTCACACCTCGCCAAAGGAAGGCACCATAAAGAGGATAAAAGAGATACAAAGAGATAATGAGAGAGAGAGACAACAAGTGAGGTGTTAATCGCTCGCAGCTCAGTTTCAACGACGATCGCTCTGTGTGGCGACTCTCGATGACCAACGACACCTGAACAAGAAGCTGCAACAGGAGACGAGATGAGATGATGAGAACTAGAAGAAGATAATGATGTGCAACAAGTAGATGATAAAAGAGCTAAAAGAGAATGAAGAACAACAACAACACATGAGGACAAGTAGGATACGTTGGTCAACACAAGCACAAGGTCTCTAATGGCAAGTGTAAACAAGTGTTGGCTTCTGACACTTTGTTTGTGAAGCAACAGCCACGAACGGCGACACGAGACGTCCCTCTGAGTTTGGTCTGCGTCGGGGTGTCCACCAGAAGCCCCAGAGCCTCGAGCATGACCACCTGAGCCTGAACCTCATCACAGGTGCAGCAGGTTAATCACAGATTCCTCTTCTCCACTTCCTCAACTTCCTCCATTTCCTCTCCTCTCCTTTTCATTTTCCTTTCTCTTTTTTTTTGCCCTTCCCTCGAAAAGTTCAAGTACTTCGTGGTTTTCTTGAAACTGTGAACAGAAGTTTTCAAGGTTTTACACGGAAATTTTCGCACTCTTTCCATTCACATCATCTCCTCCTCCTCCATCAACCCTTCCCCTAGCTTCTTTGTGAAATTCACGCGACTTACGTCAACGTCTCTTATCGTTGGAGCGCGTGGCAGTTGCTTCGATATGAGGATCAGGTGCCTAACCCGGGGTGGGCGGGTGTCGTCAGCAAATGGCTGGAGGAAGTAAATGTTCGAGGAAGTCGAAGGTGGCGGCAGAAGCAGAAGGTTGGTGGACACAAATGGTGGAGTCAAGAGAAGGTGGAATCATCAGAAGTTGAAGAATGATGTTACCGTGTTTTCTGTTCCGATCGATGGAGGCGGCGATGTGTTCGATGATAACGGCTCTGATTTGACCTGAAATGAAATGGAAAAGTTATGTCGAATTGTGGAGATGGCGATAAGAGCGAAGGTGTTGATTTTTTTTCTTTGGTTTTTGATATCATGGTGGTTTGTAGTAATTTTTTTGTATTTTTTTGTTTGTATTTTATTGATATATTTCATGTTCCTACTGCATTTATTGTTGTTGCATTTATTGCGTTTTCCTTTATGATTTAGTTTTTTGCCATTTGTTCTCCTCCTCGCTCTTGTGATCGATCTCTGTTCGCTTTAGAAATCGAAACCTTTTCATTAATAAATTGGTTTCCTCGTTGACTCCAACTATGAAACTTTTGCGAACTTCATGTTCTGGTGTGGTTTTCATTCGTCGTTCGCCATAAGTTGACTGCCTGTGACTCTGACAGCCGGACGTCGTCGTCGTCGTGTCGATCAGCCTCGATTTGGCCCAAGTTGGAATTCGTCGTGAACTCCACCAACCGTGGGTTGGATTGAGTTGGGTTGGGTTTCGTTTTTTGGCCTGGCCCGACCCGACTTCGGTCCGTTTCGACGGTCGAGTCATGGATTTTTCATTGGTAATCTTTTGTCTCATTAATCATAGAAAATCAAAGTGGAAATAAGTTATTGCAATGCATTTGTTTTCACTCAACGATTGTGGTGCGGATTAGTTTGGTTTTTAGAATTATGACTTTTTACATTCTTGTTTTATTTTTTTACTGACTTTTGTTCTTTTGGTGAGGCTGGTGGTGAGTCTAGTGAAAGAGAATAGTGGATAAATATTGTTGGTAGAACTTAAAATTCCTTCAAGATCATGGCATTTTTTTTAAAGACAATCGAGAGCTAGAAGAATTCTTTCATCTCATCGTGAGCCCTCATATTCTATCAAAATGTTTCCTATATTCGAGATTCTTCAGTTTTTCACGATACTTCAGTTCTTCTCAAGATTCTTCAGTTATTGTCAATATCCTATCCTTCATTTCTCCTCTCGAGATCCTTGAATTCTCTTCACGAGATCCTCCAATTTCATTCAAGTTTTACCACTTTTATTCAAGATCCTTCCCTTTCCTTACATTCCTTTGATTTCCTCCATTGCTTCAACAACTTTGTTGCCACATGTCTGCCTTCCTCGATCATGTGAGAAAACCTGCATTTGCACAAGGATTCAAAACATCGAACAACTTCCACTGGATCTCAGTTGAAGCCATGAACTCACGAACCCAAAGTCCATTGATTCGTTTTGAGAAAATATCAATTCGTCATCTCATTTGCCTCCCACTTCACGATTCATGCCTCGATCGTTTTGGTTTTTTGTTTCCTTCTGCTGCTGCAGCTGGACAATGACTCAGTCCTTGAAACATTTTCGGACGCCTCATAGATCAGGGACCAAACCATTATTTTGTTACTTTTCTTCTCTCTATTTCTTTACTTCTCTCTATTTCTTTTTTTTCTATCTTTCTCACTCTTTCGCTGTCTTTTGCAGTCCTTTACATTATTAATAATTTTTACTACTTGACGTCAAGGTGAGGTTGAGTTTGAGAAACGACAAAGTGAACGAGAGGTCGAAGGGAGTTGGGACGAGAGGTTGAGACGAAGGTCCAATGGGTGGATGGAGGAGATCCCCGACTGTGCTCGCTCGACTGTGCTAACAAGGAATGGAGAGGTGGACAGACAGACAGATCGTCAGACAGACGTCAGCCGTGGATCTCTGACAATGGCGAAGCGAACCGACCACATGACGGGTGATCGAGGGCCATCGGTGGGGGGGTTGGCGAAGACCCGATGCCAAGGATCACTAATTTTCCAGCACATTTCAATGCTTCGTCTCAGTCATTTGGCTTCTCTTCTCTCGCTCGCTCTCTCCTTCGATTCCATGTTTTCTCCTTCGTTTCCTCGCTCTTTGCTTCTCTCTTTGCTCACGCTCTTTTTTGAGAGATCGACGATGAGTTCGAAGTGGATTTGTCAGTGAATTGTTGTAGACGTTGTTGTTCTTATTGTTGTAGTCGTTGTTCTTGTTGTAGCCGCAGTTGTTCTTGTTATGGCATTGTTCCTTAGCCATGGTAAGGCTTTTGGCCAGCACCATTCGATGATGGTCGACCCCATCCCCAACTCACGGTCCTTCGTGGTCGAGGTTCGGCGGCCAGACTTTGCATCATTTATCTCACAGTTGTTGGCGATCGGCTTTGGACTTGACAGTTGTTGTTATTGTTGTGGTTGTTATTGTTGTATTTATCGAAGTAGTTCTTGTTATTCTCAGGCGGCGCGTTGCCAGCGGGGTTGGACGAGACTCACCTCCAGTGGTCAATTGCCGAGGATGCGATGTTCGGACCTAGTTAGCAAAGGCCTCAGACTAAGGCTAAGACCCAGACTCAGGCTCAAGCTTGGAGTGTGGCCAAGACGAAGGATGGAATTTGTTGGCGTTGGCGCAGGAAGGTCGACTGATGGTGGCCATTAAGGCGGGGGAGGAGGCGTGGCGGCGGCATCGGTGATGACGATGACGATGGTGGTTGAGGCTTCGGTGCGAAGGTTATGCAAGAGATTCCATTCTAGAAGAGGTTTCTTTCTGGCTAATGTATGGAGTTGCTAATGTTGTTGTTTTTGTTGTTATTGTGTCGTTATTGTTGTTGTTATTGTTGTCGATGGCACGGTAATAGAATTTTGACAGTCGTACAGTTTGGAAAATTTATTCGGGTCCATAAATAATGGTCGAATAGGTCGCCGGCTCGTACGACGGCGTTAAACTAGTGGTTATTGACTTCCCACAGCTCCCTGTGGACGAAACTCCTTCCTTCTCTCTCTCTCTCATTCCATCCGCGCTGTCTCTCATTCCATCCTCTGTCTTGCTCTGTCACTCCCTCTAACAATAATGATCATGGTCAAGGTGGCAACGTCGACAAATTATGACTATGTTTGGCGTTGACTACGACTACGACAACAACGACGACAATAAGAAGACTCTAATTAGTTCACCATGGTCATGGTGAAGGTTTCGTGCGATGCCACCCAGACATCGAAAAAGAGTTGAGGGGAGAGAGAAAGAAGAAAATCCCAAAGGGTCATCGATTCTTGTTGGTCGACGGTGGCCCATGTTTGACGCTCCAATTACCAGCTTCCCAATTGGGTGATCGTCCTTTTGTTTACTCTCTTTGCAAGACGAACAAAATCTCGATCCCAGTTACAACATGTGCTACAGGTGTTACAAACCGTAGATAGACAGAGTTTTGTAAATATTTACCCATAGGTTACCATAATAGTTTCCAACGTGTAGATCGAATGTAAATTGTTAGGATCGTCTTCGCGCTTCACTTGTTTCGAACGTCACACCTTTTGCTGGTGCGATCTTTTCTCAGTATTAACGATGTGTCTTTTTGTGTAATTTTTGTTGTTATACTTGTTGTTGTCGTTGTTGTTATCAATGTTATTCCAATAGCTGTTCCTTACTCCTGTTCCTGTTCGACTTCACACCAAATGCACTAAACAAATATTTGTCGCTGCCCGGTGGTTCCACGATCTGTGCAAACATTAAATATTCAATTCTTCCGCGAGAAAATCGAGTGCGATGAGCAGCTTACCGATGTTTCTCTCTATATTTCTCTTTCTTTTTCACGTATTCATTTTCTCCATATTATTCTTATACTTCCTTCCATCACTCATTCTATAATTTAATTAGATTAATCTATATTTCTTTCAATATTCGATATATCTTTCAATATTCGCTATATCATTGAATATTCGATATTTCTTTCAATATTCTATATGAAGATCATGATCTCTTCATAGGATCTCGATCATCACCTGAACATCGATCACTTTCCACTAAAATTCTCCCCATAGGAGATCTCTTAAGTTTCCTTTCAGGACTTCATCTATCGATTGTCTCCGAGAGCACAAAAGCTTCTTGCAATTAATAAAAATTCTTCTCCAAACCAAACGCTGATCGATCGATCGGACGATCACATGAACGATTGTTCCATCGTTTCGAATGGAAGGAATTTAAAAGCAAAGAAGGACAGAGTGCAGAAGGAAGAAAAGCAAAAGGAAGGAGATCAGAGCCAAAGGAAGGAGTCCAGAGGGAAGAAAAGCCAAAGGAAAGAAATTGAAAGAATGCAGAAATTGAATTCATTGTGGGCGTCACTGAAGATCACCGATCGGCGGACAACGGACAACAAAAGCAACAGTGTTGCTCCAGTTGCTCGACCACAGACGAGCGAAGCGGAAGCGATCAAAGGAGGCCGTCGTGTCCAACCTTCTGGCCACGTATGGACACGAAGCGTGGTATTTTCCAAAAAGTTTTTCCGCACTCGAAGATGCTGGTGATGAAGGAGAGAGAGAGGGAGATGAAGAAGAAAAGGTGGATACTCGATGATAAGGAGAAGGAACAAGAGGAACAAAAGGAAAGCGAGAGAGACTTCGTTGCCGCCGAGGCAAGACCAAGAGCAAAAGCAAAAGTCGGCGAAGACAAATTTCGTAACAACGGCGATAATTGATTGCCGTCAGCCCGACCAACGGACAGACAGACAGATGGACGGACGAAGAAATGCCTGGAGACGATCGCGAGCAAAGACTGAACTAAGCCGGGAGGCTTCCTTGGTCTATGTCAGGTACTCTCATGGCAAAAGGAGTCGACGAGACTCGCCTCAAGGCGGCCTCCTTCTGCTGTTTGCTTTATTTCATTGCAGTTGCTATTGTTGTCATAGTGTTGTTGCTTGTTACTATTGTTGTTGTTGTTGTTATTTCTTGCATTGTTATTGCCGTTCCATGAGTTGAGTCGGTTGCTGCCGCCGCTTTAAACCCTTTTTTTATTGCAAGCAGCCGTCGAGTCGGTGGCGGCAACATCGACGTCATAATGCAACCTTAACTAACTTCTTTTCTAAGCCACGTCCAAGTCCATCGGGGCTAACGATTTCCTGGAAGGTCGCTTCTCGCGTTTCGCGTTGTGCCGCTGGGAGTATGTGAGTGTGTGTGTGTGGATCATAAAACAACAATAATAAAAGGAGTAACAAAAAAAAAACTCTGCGGTACTTTAAGATACTCAGCTCCATAGATGCTTTGAGCTAGATATCGATGCATTATTATGTAAGGTATTTTCAAGAATGCAAAACAACAATAACAACAATAACAATAATATCAACAACAACAACAAAAAATTCCAACAAGAACAACAAAAATATTTCTAACAACAACAACAACAATAATTTTAATCACAATACCAACAACAAAATCAACAATAAACTCACATCTGACCAGGCCAGCGAATTGTTAACGTCATAAAACCAACATATTCTTTAATGACTTTGCACGTTCTCCTCTCTCTCTCTCTCACTTTCTTCCACCTGCCTCCTCCTTCTCACTATCACCAATCACATTAACTCCGTCTCATCCTACTATCCCCATCACTTATCGATCAATATATTCCTTTGTGGTCGTTCGATTCCTGTTATTTTTTCAACTCTCTCTCTTTGAGAATTCGTTTTATTATCCCTCGAAGAAAGAGGTTAGTGTGGAGGTCCTGGAGGGCTCATGGGAAACGGTAACTTGTACCTGGCTATCGATTCTCACTGACAGCTGTCCATCGTAGGTCATCAGCTGGTGTCCAGTGCCGATGGGGAAAATCAAAATCGGAGTTAAAAGGAAAATAAAGATGTTTAGTAGAAAATGTTTAGCACTTTTATTATTTCTATATCTACATTCATTTTCACTTTGTTATTTTCTTTACTCTTTCTAAAATATAAAAATTTAAAGGTTGCTTAAAATTTAGAAAAAAGTTTAATTTTTTAATATACAATTTCAATTACAATTTTACGAATTTGATAAAATTCAAATTTAATAAAAATTTAAAATTGTTCAACAAAAAATTAAATTTTTCAACAAAAATTTTAATTTTTAAGAATAATTATAATCAGAATAATTTTAACAATTTTTATGTATTTCTAAAAAAACTTTAAAATATTTTTTTTTTATTTTTTTGCAGTTTATTTATTTTTTCCCTTCCTTATAGGCACATTTTTAATATATTTTCATATTTCATATTCATATTTCATATTTTTCTAATATTTCGGACATCTTGATCTAATTTTCCAATTATTTTTTGATTTTTTCAATTATATAGCTATAATTAATTAATTCCTATTTTTTATTGAATTTTTAAGGTATCAATTTTTACAGTTTTTCTAAAATGACTTTCTTTATATTCCCTCATTTACTATCCTTCAATATATTTCCTAAATTTTCTTTCTTCTACTTTTCTTTCAATTTGTCTCCTCTAATAAAAAGTTTCTTCCCGCAAAAAGCAATTAATTCTCGCCTAAGCCTCTTTCTTGACCCTGTCCGTACCTTGACTTCTCGACACAATGGACACGTGGTCTTTTAAATCTCTCAGTCTGTCTCTCTCCATCTCTTATTCAGTCTCTCTCCATCTCTCATTCTTTCTGCCTCCATCTCACTATCCTGATTATTCTCCCTTTGGCCACCCGTCTGCTGCGATGAATTTATGCGCAGACAAATGTTTTTCAATTTCACTTTGAACTGTGGAAACTTTGAACCGAATCCGAAAACCAAGACCGAGACCAAGACGATGGCGTCAGGAACTTTTTCCATTAATTTCAATTAATCAAACGAAATCGCAAGGATCACCGGGACACGTTCGCATTTGAGGCGCCCCCCGTCGTCTCTCTACATCTATCTCTCTCTATCTGTCTGTCTTTTTTTCTATATATGTCTGTCTTTTTTTTTGTCTGTCTGTCTGCCGGCCTGCCTGTCTGTCTGTTTTGTCAATTTGTCTGCTTGTGTGTTTGGCAGGCACATGAGCTAATTTTTCATGGATCTATTTTCAAGTTCCTTTCTTTGTTGATTTTTCTGTTTGGTCTGTTTTTTATTTCACTCTGTTTCATTTTCCCTTTTTCTCTCCATGTTTGACTGAAGGATTTACTTTTCTAAGGCGTTTGGCGCGAAGACGACGACGGCTGTCGGTTGGAGGCATCAGTAGCAGCAGGAGGCAGGAGGACACGAGATGGGGATGAGAATGAGAGAAACCGAAAATAAATCCCCACAACACAAGACGAAGCCGCCGTCTCGGGGGTTATTTTTTTTTTCCTTTTGCCTCAATGACATGTTGTATTATGTTATCCTCGGCGATTGATCCTGACAACGCATACATTTGTAAACCTGTCTATCCTTCTCATTCCACTCATGTTTGTATATGTGTTGGTGGAGTTTTCGTGCATGAACGTGTGTCTGTAAGAGAAAATGTTATTTTAACATTTTGATTCATTGAATTAATTTTATAAGCATCGACATCCTGTTGATTCAATCGTCCTTCGTCCCAGGGCTCTGATCCTTTTTTCTTCTACTTTTCACGTATTTTCCTTGTGTTATTTTTGTTTTTGTTGTTGTTGCACAACAAAGGCAACATGCCACAAGGTTTTCTATCTTCTCTTCTCTTCACTTTTATTTGTATTTCATTTTTTTGTATTCAATTTTTTTTTTTTGTGTTTCATTTTTTTTTTTGTGTTTCATTTCATTTGTGTTTCATTTTATTTGTGTTTCATTTTATTTGTATTTCTTCTCATATGTATTTTTTTTTCTTTTTCTGATGCTCGCATTTTTTATTTCTGTTTTTTACAAAACCCTCGTTCGTACCTTACTTTTTTTTTCTCTTTCTCTCGCTTTTTACCTTTCATCTGTCTCTCTCTTTGAGGTTTGCATACTCCGACTCTCTCGTTGATCCTTTGCTGGATTATTTCTCCTATGGCTACTGACAGCATTTTCGTCCTTTTTCCTTTCCTTCGTCCTTTCGAGGAAAACGAAAGACTTCTAGAAGTCCAAAGGCTTCTGTTCGATTGTGAACTCCATCCATCTCCCCCATCCTGAGATTCCTTTCTTCTCGTTTCTATCGTTTTAAATTCGATTTTCTTTATTTCCTCCTCCTTCTGCCCTCTCTGTGTCTCGTTTTTCTCCTCTGTCATCTGGTATTCTTTTGACGAAGCACATGTGAATCTGTTACCTTTTTTTTCTTGATCCTGAAGGATATTAGCATTGTTGTTGGTAATGGTATTCGAATTGTTGTTGTAGGAGATACTGTTGTTGTAGAAGATGTTATTGTTATTGTTGTAGAAGACGTTATCCAACTGTGTGGCATTGTGATTCCCTTTTTGTCGTAGGTGTGGCCGTTAAATTGTGGAAAATGCGGTTTGTAGATTTTTCTCATCCTCCTCCACAACCTTGTTCTCATCCCTGTCCATCACCCTCGTCCAAGGGATTAACCCTGACTTTGTCGACCTGACCAACTGTTCCATTAGAAGAAGTTTTCCTTGGAAAAAAAAATCAAAAAATCCTACTTCATCCTGTTGATTGCATAACTCATGCATAGGTTGTTGTGGGAAATCTACCATTGAGACCTGTTGGAGAGTTTTGGGATTCTGAAAAATCCCAAATTGTTTATTCTACATTTTCCATGGGCCATGGGCGTGATCTCCCAAACTCTGACTCAGTCAATGATGATTGTTTGAATGCTATGGGAATTTTGCAAATATTGTGCAAACATTCGAAGAAATTCCTTCAACTGGGTGGTTCTGGTTTCTTTAATTAAATGGTTTCCTTAGTTTCTTTTGTTTGACAGTTTCTTTGGTTTGATAATTGCTTGGTTTCTTTGGTATAATGGTTTCTTTGGCTTCTTAGATTCTTTGATTTAATTGTTTCCCAACTTTCAAACTTCTTTGGAATCTGTAATCTATTCTCTCACAAAATTTTCTATTGCACACCCGATGACATCAAGTTGAATGAATTCGAATTTTTTTCAGTTCCAATTGAATCCCTTGTTAAAAATTCCACTCACATCCCATTAAAGGCACTCCTTCCCTATGGAAGCCCCAAATATTCTCTATGACCGATGACTAGCTCCAATCATAGTCCATTCATTCATTTTTACCTCACTTCATTCTACATTCGTTGAGAAGACACGATCTTGACAAGAGATCAGCTTCCAAAGAACCATAAACAGTTACCATCGACTTCTTAACTTCCTCAAGATGATTTGCATAGAGATAACAACAGCTATAAAGATAACAACAACGACAATAACAAAAAAAAAATAAATCACAAGAACAAAAAATACAATCACAACAACAAAAAATACAATCACAATAAAAAATATACAATCATAACAAAGAAAATCACAAGAAGAAAAACCACAATATAACAACAACAAGTACAATTAAAACAACAACAAGTACAATAAAAACAACAACAAGTACAATCACAACAACTTCATCGCTTGTTGAGTGAAATTTCCGAGAATAGAAATTAAGATTTTGCATGTCAATATTTGGACAAGTACCACACGATGCCCAACGAACAAGTGCGAGCGAGACCGAGAACGAAAGAGAGATGGACGAAGCTGAAATAAATCACAAATAAACAAGTCTTCAAGAAAGAAAACGAAACGAAATAATCAACAAAATAGTGGAAATGGAAAGATTCTTTGTGGGGGAAGAAGGAGACGAGGAGGAGGCTGCAGAGATCCAGCAGGTCGATGTGCTTGGAAACGAGAATGAACAGGTACCGAGAGGAGATACTGGAGTGATAGAGGAGACTGGAGTGATAGAGGAGACTGGAGTGATAGAGGAGACTGGAGTGATAGAGGAGACTGGAGTGATAGAGGAGGCTATATAGGAAGAAAGGGGGGAAATTCTCGAGAGACTGGAGCAACTCACTTGAACTTCGTTGGATGTGGAGAAATGTTGAGAGAGAGCGAGAGAGAGAGGTGTTTGGGAAGACCTGGAAGTGGGGCGAACGTGGATCAAGTGGATCGTTAAAGCGATCGATTTATCGATGAACAAGTCGATGAGTGAATGGATCGATCGGTAAGAGAGATGGTAAGGAAATGGTAATGTTTAGTTACTATCGGTATATAATTATAATATTAGTTTAATATGGAGCGGTGTGGAAAAGAAAAATGTTGAGAAAGGTAAGTGTGGTTTATTATAAGCAGAAGAGTGAGGTATGATAATGGTAAGAGCTTGTTAGAGTGAATTATTATATGGAGTATGTAGAGTCATAAAAAATTTTACATTATTGGAGTATAATTTGTACTGTGATCAAGAGGTAGTTAGTAAATAAGTAGTATAGTAGAAAAGTAATATAGTAGAATATAGTAGAATATAGCATAGAATATAGCATAGAAATAAAAATCAAACCATACTATTTCTATCCTATAGTCAAACTATACTATTTCTATATTAAAAAGTCAACAAATAACAAATCATATTATTTCAATACATAGTGTTTTCATCCATACTATTTGAATTCATACTATTTGTATCCATACTATTTTAATTCATCCTATTTCTTTGCTGTATCTATGTTATCGGCATTTAGTCAGAATCTAAGTCCAGCTATGAATTCCATGAAGTCAACTAAGCTGAGAATGTGAAAAAAAAAATACTTCCACTAAGCCAACATTTCCAACTATGGCCAAACTGAGGTAAGTGTGGTTGTATTTAACGTAAACTAACGGCCCAATAACATTTGCCAGCTAATATATTACGGATCTTGACAGCGGGCACAATTAAAATCAATTAAGGACCTAAGCATTATTCCCAGTAGATCGTCGGTCACGATCACTGAACTGTATCCACAAAATGTAGACCCAACAAGAGTGACGGGAAAAAACTCCGAAAGTAAGAGAAAGAAAAAAAAACATCGAATGAAGAGCAAGTAGAAGGAGGAGTAATAATAAAATAAAAAAAACAATTAAACGGGATTCGAAGACCCTTCTCAGACGAGACGAAGTCGGGGCTCGAGGAACAATATTTGGTAAACAAACATTTTTCTCAGGAGGAGGCCAGGGAGCAACGAGCAGCAGGACGATTGGAACGGTCTGCTAATCGACTTGAGAAATTGCCTACATCCGGACTCGGGCTCGAAGGGACCTCAGAAACTCACACATACACACTCACATACACTCGGCACACAATCTGCTAGATGGCTAGAGAATAATTGCTGCAGGACAATTGGCCACAACGTGTATTGTGAGGACCAAGAAAAGGACAACAGCTGCCAAGAAAATAAAATCTAACCTTAGGGTGAATTCAGGCAGCAGGCAGGCAGTCGGCCAGCCAATATTCTTATTGTTGTTGTTGTTGTGGATATGGGAACGATCGTTGTTGTTGTTTTTGTTGGTTATTCTAAAATGTATCCCATTTGCGAGCACAAAGGATATGCATGCAAACAATACGCAAAAAGGACACAATAAGTCACAGAAATAAGCATTTCTTGGCCTGCAGCTATTTCTCAACCTCCTTCTCCCTCTCCCTCCCTCCCTCTCTACCTTTCAACCTCTCTCTACCTCCCTCTATCTCTCCCTCTGAGAATCACTTCCTCCTACTGTTTGTGTATTTTTGTTGTTGTTACTACCATCCTACTCATTTTTGTTCTTGTCGGTTCCATAAGAAAATTGAAAACTGTTTTTCCAATAGTCTCGAGAATTTCTAAGGATATGTTTCGCAAACAACATACTGCGAATAATTTTAATTGTGTACACATTACCTTTCTCCTCTCTTGCTCAATATATTTTTCTCTTCTCTGCTCAATATATTTTTCTCTTCTCTCACTCTTTCTCTCTCCCTTCCTCTTTATTTCGTTTACCCATTTGGGAATCCTTTTGTATGCCGTTTGTTGTGTTCAATTTTTCGGAAATCGTGTCCTTTTGTGAGGCGAATATTTTCCGCAATTACAAGGGTGCTGAGAAATGCTACTGGAGGGAGGTGAACTGTAGGAATTCCTTCCATAGAAAAAGATTATTTCTTACTCAATGAAAGAGGTTCTCGCAATCATCTCTAGGGGATTGTGGAAGAAAGGATTCGGTAGCCATGTGCAAACCCTTCTTCCTAAGACTCAAGATTATTAATTTCCCGCTCTTCGAATGAAATCTTTCTAATCTCTATAAACTAGCTTGTTGATTGTGGATGGAGGGAAACTAAAACTAATATACAAAGTTGAAAAAATATACTCAAGTAAAATATACACAGTATTAAAAAAGATATACAAAAAATTTCATAATTTATTTTCCCTAAACCTCCTAAACAAGGCGTCGCCTCTCTGGCGAACCCCAACCTTGTGTCAACAATTGAAAGTTCGGGCCTGAGCTAAGTGGGGAATGCTTAATTTGATTTTAGCACCTCATTGAACTTAGTTTCAAAATACTGTTTTTTTTACCATGGCCTCATAGTTGACCACAAAGTTGCTCCATCCTTCTCTATGGTTTCTCTCTTTCTCCCTCTTCTCTTCATGATCATGGCAGCGAGACGACATAAACTTACATTTTAAGCACTTTGCGGAGAGCGTGTCAAAGAGTGTGGCGTAAACAAATCAAAAAGCTTAAATGAACAGAACAATCATTATAAAAACAACAATAATATCCACTATAACAACAAAAATATCACGATGAAGAACAACGAGAATAACAGAATCCTCATAACTGTTATTTCAATAAACAAATAATGACTACGAAAGACCGACTCTTCATCGTTCGATCCGCCGACCGCTAACGAAGACGAAGAAGACCCCAGGCTCCAATGCTCCAACTTGGCCCCTGGAGGTGCAGCCCCGGAGGCCTGCTCGTCACGGCCCGTCAGCCCCCCGTCACCTCCGGCGTCGACAATCGTCACAACTTCCACACAGTTCTCGGACCCCGAAACCCGGCGTCCACTACTTGTTTATGTACACAAGGCTTTTCTTGCTCTTCGGTTCTTCGGTGTACTTAACACTTGATGGCCGCGGCATAAAGTACTCAAATTATGGCCGTTAATTTGTTTTCTTATTGACCCAAGTTTAAAAAAGAGTTCTCCTTCTCGTTCACCCTCCTCCATCTTCCTCTCTCTCAAATGCCTTCCTTTCACATCACCAACGTAGTCTCCTTCACTCTTCCCCATCAGTCGACCCTCATTCTTCATCGTCATCATCATCGTCGTCATGATCATCAATATTATCATCGTTATCATGATCATTGTGAAGATTCTGCTTCAGCTGCTTCCAATGAAGTCTGCCTTAATTTTGTTTGCTCAGCCTTCGAGTGGCAACGCCATTGACTCATGAAGACTCGTCCAAAAAATGAGTGGAAGAAATGTGGAAGATGAAGAAGGAATCAGAAAGAGGAAGAAGAAAAAGGAAGAAGAAGTAGAGTTTTGGTCAGCCCGCATTTGTGACCCAGTGTTTGGTCGTTGCCTCCATTCTTGGGAAGATCTGGGATGAACTCTTCTTAGTTCGTTAGTTCATTACTATTGACGAAATGATTTACATGCTGTGCTAAATTGAGTGAGGGAGAAAAATAGGAGAAAGGAGATGAGAAGTTTAAATTTGTAGTTGAATTGAAATTGGTACTTGAAATGTAATTGAGAGTTGTTTTGGAGTAGAATATGAATATGTAGGCGAAAAGGAATCATAGAAAAAATAAAATATTGATAAAGATTTATGCATTTATTTCATTTGATTCATTTTAATTTATTTCCCGTTTTAAAATTTTATTTTAATTTATGTTATTTTATTAATTTTTTTTATTTTTAATTTTGTAGTAATATTTTTGCAATTTTTTATTTATATGTTTGCTATTTTTCTTTAACTTTTTTTTTTATATACATTTTTTTAACTTTTTTTGTTTATTTTATTTTATTTTTGTTATTTAATTTTATTTTTTATCTTTGTTTTTTAATTCTTGTTGTATTGTGTTATTTTTTTTTATTTCATTCATTCATTCATTTATTTTATTTGAGTTGATTTCAAAAAATTTAAATATTAGCATATCATAATCACGATCCATAGAAATCACTTCATTAAAAGTCCATTCGCTCCATTTGTTATACCATTATTAACCCTAGGAATCTCGTCCCATGTTTTGATGGGAAAATTATAAAAATCTAAACTATTTATAGATTTTTACGAGATCCAGATCCGCTTGACTATCGCATCGAAATTAAACTCTCGCCATTTCTACCCCAACCTGTCTAATTGCACGGCACAAAGACCTCTAACGAACTCCCAATATATTATGGTATTATTGAATTCGATTCGATTCAAACTCAATAATACACCTCTCTCTCTCTTTCACTCTTCCTCTCCACACTAAACAGTTTACTAGCTCTAGTTATGAATGAAGCGAAGCCAAGTGGTCTTTAAGTCGAGAACCGGTTAGTTCTTCATTATTTTTGCATTAAAAACGAATGTTTATAGAGCCCTCAGCGAAATAGAATTAAAGCAGAGAGCGGAATATAACAGAGTGAAAAGGTGAAAAAGGAAGCTGAGGCGGGAGAGAGAAAATAAACTGGAGCTGAAGGAGAGAGAGAAAAAAAACAAACTGGAGTTGCATACAAATGAATACAAACGAGACCAGGCGATAATTTGGCCAACACTGTGGAAACGCCGAGCGCGCCGACAGAGAGAACAGACGGACAGCCAGACAGACCAATCGACCAACGGACAGACAGACGATTCCATTCCACTCTCGTCTCGGCGTGGATTTCCTGCGGCGCTCAACATTCTCGGAACTTTCCAGCTCAATTAATAACTAATTAGATGTGAAGATGTGCGGTGGTCGATGAGGGCTCGAGCAGGATGGAATCCAGAAGGAAGGCAATTGGAGCAAAGACGCGGGCCAAGACCAAGTGACGTGAAAGAGATGGGAAATACAGCGAAAGAGAGATGGCAATACAGCGAGCTCAAGTAGATTTGAGCGCAGTCGCAGCGGTCGCGCGCCAGCTTCGGCCACGAATTATTAACAATTTAATTTGTTATTCGTTGCTCGCGTGCAAATGAAAATTAGTTATCTTCGTTATTTTTAGTTTTTTGTTCACTTTTTTTCTTGCATTGCGTTTTGGCCTGACGCTGTTATTATTATTGTTGTTGTAATTGTTGTTGTTATTATTGTTTTTGTTATTATTATTGTTGTTATTGGTGGTGGTGGCTTTTTAATTATTTTATTGCAACCACTCGAAATTGGATGATTGTGTTTTAATCCTTTGCATGCAACCGGAATTCGATGAATTTCGCATGCAAATAATTCGAAAACGAGGGGTTTTCGAAATGTTACTTTAGCAACAATGTAAGTATCATAATCTGATATAAGAAAACTATGGTAAAATATTATAATTATTAACAAGTTCTTCAAATATTCACCGCAATACAAAAAAACCATGAAAATACTACAATTTCAATAAATTCTCCATTATATTTGTGGAGTTAATTGACTTCCAAAACTATCAATTTTATTAAGTATTATTTACCGGAGTCCACTTAGATTTTTCCTCATTCTACTACTCTTTAATAAAGTGCAGTAAGTAGTAGTAGTAGGTTGGGGTTGGGTAAAAAGTGGGCACTTTTCAACAACTTCGCCAGATAATTTGTAATCGTCGTTGTTGTTGTTATTGTTATTGTTGTTCCATCGGTTCTGCTGCTGAAAGAGAGAAGAGAGAAAAATTTATGATTTTTCACAACGAGTTTTCGCGTTTAAATTATTTCGGAACGCGCGAATAACAATCAACACTTTTCGCATCCTATAATTTTGTATTATTGCAACTGCTAACAACGAGATTACAACAACGAGACTACCAACAAGAACAATAAACTACAAGTGGATGAAGTAAAACACAGAAACAACAAGTTATAACAACAGTAACAACAAGATCATGAATTACAATAACAAGAGCCATTAACAACAACAGTGTTGCGATCGATGCGATCCGATCAGATCCGATGACTTTTTAAGCGTCTTCCTCGATGCCGCTTCGAATTCCTTGAAGGCAACCTAACGTTTTTCTCACCCAATCCTTCACTTCAGCTGCAACACCTCAACCTCAATCCTA
>CM029563.1:3731232-3829848 GCA_017309665.1 Coelopa frigida | reverse complement strand
GCTCCTCCTTTTTCCATCCTTTCCATCGCCTTCGCCACTTGTCTGTGGCTCGATTTCGTTTCGTGGCCGTCGTCAGGTTGTCACATCGCGCGGCATGCGATTTCCCAGCTTCAGATGGGCCACTGGACAGGAACCGAACCCCATCGTCAGAACCTTCATCACCTCCGCTTACCTTCCTTTCTCTCCCCTTAACTCCTTTATCCACCTCTTACCACTCCATCTCTCTTCTCTCTTTCAACCTCCTTCGATCGATCTTCTTCTCGCGAATCGTCGATAATTGCGATTTATTTTGCGTTTTCCCTACGAAGGACGGCTTCTGAGAAGGATTTTTTTTTGTTGTGCCTCCAGTATTATTGTGTGTTGTTGTGATTTCAGTATAGTTATTGGTTGTTGCCTATCGTATAGTTATTTTTATTGTTGCTTTGTAGATTATTTTCCTTTGCAAATTTCCGTTCGCATGATGTTTTATGCAAAATATTTTCGTCGTTGAAATTCTTCTTCCGACTTCGAATGCGTTGAATTTTATATTATTTCCATTGCATGACGATGACAATTTTAGTCAGAAGAAAGAGAAGAAGGAGTCCAAGAGAAGAAGATCAAGTACAGGAAGAAGAAGAAGAAGAAAAGAGAAAAAGAAGATTCTGAACTCCAGGAATAATAATAAGAAGCAAATCTCTAGAAGAAGATGAATTGTCTCGAGACAATTCAACTGCTTCCTCTTATTCTGATGATAGGGCCATGGTCATGTTGTTGTTGTTTTAGTAGTTGTCTTTGTTGTTCCTTTTATTGTTCTTACTTTTATTTTTGATATTTTTATTTTTGCTATTTGTTTTGTTATTGTCGTTTTCACTATTTTTATTATTATTGTAGGCGATCATCTCCTCCTCGTTGAACTCGAAGTGTGGCGAAGGTTGACATTCACATGTTGAATAGTTGACATCGAATGTCTGTCCTTCTGTCTGTCGCACCTTGTGTCATCATGTCCGACACTCGATGTCGATGTCGAGCGGGGAAAAATCAAGAAAAATTCATCGACTTGGAAAACTAAATGGTCTTTAACGACATGTTTCTAACGGATAACTTCAAACGTACATGCATTACTACAGATTTAAACAAGAGTTGAATTGAAGTGAGCAATTGAAAAAGACAGCAGTAATAATTATTACAACAATTATATAAAAACAATGAACATCAACCAATAGTACCAACCATGAAAGGAACATCAATAATAATAACACCAACAATAATATTAACACCAACAGCTACACCAATAACAACAACTACTATAACAATAACTACAACAACAACCATAACATTAACACCGACAACGATTCGTAACAAAATGCAATCTGCAGCTCAAACGAAACTTAAAGAGCTTGTTATCAACACGTATCTCAGCGATCAACTTCAACAATTGGTAAAGATATTGCAACTGAAACAACAACTATAACAACAAAAGCAACAACAACAGTTACAAAAAGAAACAACAACAGTTACAAGAGAAACAACAACAGTTACATAAACAATAAAAACAGCAGAAACCGAGGAAAAGAATTAACTAAAATTATGAATAAGAATCAGAGATGAGATGAGGAATCAACTAAAAAATAAGAAGAAAAATCAGCACCCGATGAAGAACAAAAAGAAGAATCAGCAACTAACGAAGAAAAAGAAGAAGAATCACCAACCGATGAAGACCAAGAACAAGAAGAAGAATCAGCGGCAACAGCAACATCATCAACACGCCGTGAAAATTAATTAATTAATTATAAACAGCGCATAAAGCATTCGCCAAGATACAAGCTTAATAGATGCGCACAAGTGATCGCGTATAAATGTCAGATACAGATACTAAAACAACAACAATGAAGAGAGTACAACAACGGATAGACAACAACAACAATTGCCCACCACAAAGAATGTTGTTAACCAAGTGGCCAAAGCAATTAACTATTAAACATACACAAAGCAAACACATTAACAAGTTGAGGATGGATAAAAGGAAGCAATGAGAGAGAAAGAGGAGAAGAGAGGTATGAGAAGGATGATGTTATGGGAAGTCCAATCGGAAGACACAACACCGCACATTCTCGAGATACCCCGAGTGGTTAATACGTTTAGATATACACGATGAGATAGTTTATGAAAGATCTTCGTTTGATTTTGTTGCGATGAGATTGTTGATTTTGTTGTTGTTATTGTTTTTGTTATTGTTATTGTTTTTGTTGTATTATTTTTGCTATTGTTTTATTTTTTTTATTTTTTATTTTTTGTTATTGTTGTAATTGTTCTTGATATTGTTGTGGTTATTGATGTAGTTATCGTTGTTGTATTACATGTCAAACAAACATTTGCAGCTGAAGTACTTCCGATGATTCTTTCGTTCATCCGCCTCATTCTCTTTCCCCTAACACTTCTTATCCCTCTCTCTCTCTCTCTCACACACTCTATCTCTCCCCATCTCACTCACTCCATCTGAAATTTTCTCTCACTTCTTCCCTCTTGGTGTTGATTTTAAAACAAACATAAATTTGCAAAATTCTCTCTAGCCTTTTCTTTCTTTTCTCCATTGGCGATTTCTACATCAGCTTTTCTCCATTGGAGTTTTCTCTTCACATCCGTTGATGGATGAATGCCTTCAGTCGATTGCATAGATACTTGTTCCATCAGATACTTATCAGATATTCTTATAAGCTAGTTCTGACGCTTTCAAAATGGCCACGATATGATATTTTTGTTGTAGTTGTTGTCATGATGTTATAATTATTCCTGTTGTTGTAGCCAAGAAGTAGTATAGAAGATTATTTGTTGTTGTTGTCGTTTCTTGTTATCTCTTCTTGTTGTTGTCTTCTCCCTGTTGTTGTTGTCGCCCCTTGTTGTTGTTATCGCTACCATGAGCTCCTTAATTATAGTTTTTTTTTTGCATAACTTCTATCTTCTATTTCACTCTCTACTTCTCTCTTTCTCACTCCACCTTTTTCTTTCCCATTCCATATTTTTCCTTCGCACACACCACCTCTTTGTCCTCCTCGATCCACCTATTTCTTTCTCTGTCACTCTATCTGCCGTCCACTCCTCTGTTTCACTCCACTCCTCTGTTTCCCACTCTCCTGGATGCCACGGTTTATGAATGTGTGTGTGTGTCTGTGTGCAACAACCGAAGCGCCGGCTGCTGCCATCGTCGCTGTCACGTGTTCTCGACATCGTCGTCGTCGTCGCAGTCATCGTCACCGAAGCCCGACGTCGTCATCGTCTCTGCCAGCGTCGCTGCCAACGTCTCTGCCACGATCTCTGCCGACGCCATTGTCGAGCTGCGAAGTTCGCACAATTTTTGTAAATTAGTTTTTAAGCAGATGTTAATTGTTTTGTGGGTGGCAACGCTCGACGGACAATGGTGGAGGAAATATGGAGGAGGGTGGAGGAGGATAGAGGATGAACGTGGGAAGAAGAGATAGAAATATGGAGGGAGGGCGAAGAGACGATGGACAGTCGAGTAGACGATAAACAGACCACGGCTTTGGAGAAATCCACGGTCGGACGGACAGCTCGACGGATGGACGAATGGATGGATGGATAAACGGCGGCGCGCTTGGTTGGCTGAACGTCCGGTCGCTTGTCGTCATCGTCGTTGTCGACGTCCGTTTGCCGGTTGTCGTCATCATTATCGCCATCGTCGTTGTCGTCGGTTTCTTGTCGTCATCATTCCGATACCGCCAAGTGAAACTCGATGACTTCCCCTCCCTTTCTCCACCCACCTCCTCCTCTTTCTGCTTTCCACCATCCAAGGCGGGCGGAGTTCGTCGATGATTTATATTTATTTCAGCCGGTATGTGAAGTTTAGAGAGAATGGGATTAAAAAAGAGGAGTAAGGAAGGGGTGGAGGAAGGGAGGTAAAGAGGGGGGGGGGTGGTAGGGAGGGTTTGGGAGATGGAGTGAAAAGAGGAGAGAGGAAGTGGAGTGAGTGAGATCATGTGAGAAAGACGAAGTATTCATTCTGTTTGATGAGAAAAAATCGCATAGGAGCTTGTGAAAGAGTATCCCCAATATAATTGTATTTTTATTAAAAATTTGTTGTTTTTAGATTTAATGACAAATTCCCATTTTAATAATTAATTAAATTTCTCATTAAAATAGAAATAGAAACATAGAAAAATTATCAGCTTTGGGGACAATTCTATTAAATCGATTTTATAGACACAGGTTCAACGATGGACTCAGATTTTTATACTATAAGAAAATCAGGTGTAATATTTATAATTATTACGTTTAATATTTTGTATTTAATTATTTATTGAATATTTTTCTTAGCAACAATTAGCTCATCGTCATAATATTGATAATAATGAATTTTTCTCATTCCATCATCAAATTCTTCTGAATCAACCCTTTCTTCATAAACATCTTCTTCATCAACTCCCTCTTTATCAAAGCCTGCTTTATCGACCCCTTATTACTTAAACTCCTGTTTATATTAACCCCTTCTGTCTCAACCCTTCCTCTAAACCTTCATCACCCAAATTCTCTCCCTATATACCATCGATTGTGTGAGAACAAAAAATGAGCGCAAGTGCCGAAGAAACAAACAAATCCAAGACCAAAGACAAAGTGACGAAATGACGGACGGACAGACCTCTGTCTGTTCATGTGAAAAATTTTACACAGACTGATGGACAGACAAACATCTTGTGGAGAAACTGATGGACAGACATTTGAGCAGACTGATGGACAGACAGATGGACAGACATACTAATGTAGGAAAAAACGAGCGACCAAGTGACGAAGTCATGAAACCGTGCCGAGAGCTTCCAAGGGCTGCCCAACCATTGGTGGATCATTAATTATTTTGCTAATTACCCTGGAAATACACACAACCTGGCAGCACTGGCTGCCAAACGATGGCGACGGCGTTGGCGAAATTGACAGAACCCAAACGTCGACCGAGGCAGCGGCAGAACATGGTCCAAAGCCCAGGAGTTGTTGACGAGTCGAACGAACGACGCGACTCCCTTTTAATGGTGGCCTTCAGAAGACAAAGAAAATAACGACGGAGATGGAGGAGAAGACCAAAGAGAAGAGGAAGAAGAAGAACTTAGAAAGAGGTGGAGACCAAGAAGAAGGAGGAGACCAAGAATAAGTAGGAGACAATCAGAGGGCGGAAGAGACTCAGAGTTAAATAGTGAGCCACAGGGAGCAGAAAAAAAGGCATAAAAACAAAGGGGGAGGAGGAAAGGGTGGAGGCAACGAACTAATTTTGATTTATGATGAGGCTGTGCGCCGCAAAAATGTGCGTGTATATTTATGTATATGTGTGTGTATGTGTGCAAAGTTCTTTGGCAATAATTTGAGCCATCTTTATTATCGTATTAGACAAATGCCACCAGTTTTCGTTGCTGTTGGATACTATTGTTGTTCATAATCGTTGACAAAAAGTGGAAAACTCGTTGAAGATGCCGAAATTTTAGGAAAGGAATTGTGGGCAAAAGAAAAAATTAGACAATATTAGATACCAATATAAGAGACAGACTTGAATGAAAAGTAAAATAATGAAATATTTTCCTTAGACAAAAAAACGTTGTTTAAATTTTTTTGTTTTTAATAGAATCATTTGTTTTTAATTTTGGATTCATTGGAAAAATATATTATTTTATTTCATAAAAAAAATTAATTCAAACTAAATTTAAAAAATATTGTACTTTAAAAATGTTTAATTTCTTAGAAATTTTTTATTTCACAAAAAAAATGAATTCAAGAAAAACATTTTTTTTATAAAAAAAATTAATTTTCAAAAAAATATAAATTGTTTTTAAAATTTTTAAATTTAAAAATTAAAAAAATTTAATTTTTTTTATGTTTTATTTTACATTTATTTTTTTATTTTTAATTTTGCTCCACCGTGGCCACCATGGGAAGCCTCCTCAGGAGCCTGCCGTCGTCCCCGCCTCGTTATTTATCAAATTCCCATCATCTGAACGCCGACCATCCTGTGACGCGAGTTCTGCCGCCTCTCGTTCGCCATTTTCCCTCGTTACCATTCCGGATCGGCCTCTTGTTCTACTTCTCAAGTGGCTGACGTCCACCTCTTTAGCTGCTGCTGCTTCATCTTCGTCTTCCTTTTCCTCTTGGCCTCCTTTTTTCACCCTAACTTCTTCTTGATCTTGCCTTCTTCTACCTTTAGCCTCGTCTCCTTCTTTCTCTTGGTTCCTTCTTTCTCTTGACTCTTTCTTTCTCCTGACTCTTCCTTCCTTCTGTACTCCTTTTTCCTCTTACCTCCTTCTTCCTCTTACCTCTTTTTTTTCCTGGTTTCTCCGTCCCTCTTTCTCTCTCTTCCTTCATCTCTTCTCTCGTTTCTTCTCCTTCTTGTCTCTGTTGGCAAATTGTTTTTCGATTTTTATCAACTTAATTATATGTTTGAGTTTCAAACCAGCAAAGGCAATAATTTACCAGTCGCGACGGCAACACTGAACGTACCAGAAGAAGAACACGACAAACAACAATAATAATAACAACAAGAAGATCCCGACAGCAATGTCGGCGTCAACGTCAACTCGATCGACGTTAACGCCAGCAGCGACGTCGACAGCACGTTTTCGCATTGGTCGCTCCACGATCGACGTAGTTGACGAAGGTTGGTTGTTGGCCTCGTTCTCTCGTATGAAGGGAATCCATTTGATGGCACCTCCCTGTCGTATGGACGGCCGCTTTAATTGCACGCACCCCTTTCTGATCTTCCTCTTTTCCACCAGAACTCATTCCATCCCCTCCTCTTTCCATTTCCTTTCTTTTTCCATCCCTTTTCCATCTCCTTCCTCTTCCACCTCTCTCCATCACCCTTTTGAAGACCCTCCCTGATTATTATTTATGCCGGATCCACACGAAGGAGTCGTTGGCTTCTGTTGGCCAGGTTTTCATTTTCTCAGAGGCCGACGCCATCGTTTTCGTCATCGTCATCAAGATCTTCGTCGTCGTTGTCATCATCAAGATCGTCTTCATCATCGTTGAACTTGGTCGTCAAATTCTACTGTCTTTTGTTCTGTTTATCGTCCATCCATCTATTCGTACTCCGTCTGTCCTTCCTTCATATATGATCAGCATGACTATTGAAGTTTGGATGAGAAAATTATCGAAGGTCTCATGATCGAATGAGTTCGATTCTCAAATTAATTTCTTCATTTGGCCTAAAAATAAAATTAAATTAAATCAATGAAACAAAAATTACATCAAACAGAGTAAAAAAATATAATCAAACGACTTCCCTTTCAAGTTCCCACGCCTGAAAGTATGCTTCGTTTAATGAAAACAACGGGCAAATCGATTTCGTAACCAGGCGCGCCTGTGGTTAATGAAAAGTTCGCTTTTTCACATGCGTTGAAATCGAATTAAAATGAAAATAAAAACAATAATAAATTTCGGAAAATATATCAAAAAATCAGCAATGACTGAAAATGACAATAACAACAAAAATAATAATAACAATAACAACAACAATAATACTAACAATAAGCAATAATAATTATCATAAAAACAATAACAAACAAAGACAACTACAGAAAGCGAGAAACAAAAGCAAAGCCAACAGAAAGAGACGGATCAACAACAAAAAGAGACAAGAGAAAAACAAAAAGAGACAAAAGCAAAAAGAGAAAAAGACAAAAGCAAATTGATAAAAAGACAAAAGCAAAAAGAGAAAAATACAGACAAACAAAGATGGAAAAAAGAAAAATTATTAATGAAATTAATGCTTATTTGTTGGAATTCAGGGTGCTGCTGTTGTTATTGGTATTGTTGTTGTTGTAGTAGTTCACATTGTTGTTGCAATGATTAATGAGTCTGCCTGCTTAAAACAGTCTCACACACACACACACATACACAAACACCGACTGACAGCAACAGACGGACGGACATGCATCAACTTCCGCTGTTAAATTGTGAAAATATTTGAAAATTTATTCAACTATTAATCTCCACACAAACAGAAGCTTTATTTTATTTTGAGCTTTTCCAACCCCTCCCCACCCTGGGCCATTAATTTTTATTTTTTTCACGATTTTTTTTTTATTTGTTTCTTTTTTTAATTTTTGTTTTGCATTTCTCATGTTTTTATTTTTCTTGTATTTATTTTTGTATTTTAATTTTTTGTTTTTATTTGAATTTTTTTATTTTCCATTATTTTTATTTCCATTTTATAATTTTTTGTTTGAATGCCGTTATGGCTTTTGTTTTTGTTGTTGCTGTTGCTGTTGCTTTTGGACTAATTTACAAAGCTGTGAGTTGATTGTGGGAGTGTGTGCGTGTGTGAGGGGCAGGGGGCGTGGCTCGGCCTGGGTTCTCATGAATTTCAATCTTTCTGCTAAATTAATTTTCATGATTATATTTTAATTCTTCTTGTAGTTGATGTTGTAGTTGTACATGTTGTTGTAACATTTGTTGTTTTATATTGTTTTATATATGATGCTGTTGTTGTTATTTTGAATAATATTGTTGTTGTTGTATAATATTGTTGTTATATGACGTTGTTTGTTAAATGACGTTGTTAAATGTAATGTTTTGTTAAATGAATTATTCTTGTTGTTCGCATTGTTTTTCTTGCATTTACCCTCTTGTTTTTATTATCATCATCACCAACATTATTTTTATTATTATTTCTTTTTTTATTATAATTCATTTTATTGCAAGTTTAATTGAAAAAGTGTGGCAACATCGTTTTGATGCCTCCACACACACACACACACACACACACACACACACACACACGACGCGCATTCATTAATTAATTAATTTGACTTACGTGGGCTGGGCGAGATTAAAACTGTACTTTTTTGCAGTTATAATTCTCTCACTTCCTACACATCTATCTCGTTCTCTCTAAAGCTTCCCCTCACTATATTTCTCGCTCTTTCTTCCTTCTCTCTATCTATATATCTCTCTTTCCCTCCTCTATTATACTCTTTAATACACTCTTTGTCCTTTATATTCACGCCCTCATTTCCCGCTGTTCATTTATTTTAATCAACATGCAATGGATGGATTTTTCCATGAAATGCAAATCATCACGAGCTCCACAGTGGATCAGGGATCGGTTGGTTTCATGGGATCCAGCTTCAGGAACCTTCAACAGCTCCTAAAAAAACCTCCTCTTAATACATTTTCATAACCTTTTTTGAGCTCAACTCAGTCTCTCATCAAAAATCTTCTTGGGATCCAACAAATTTAAAAAAATTTAAATTTAATTTAATTTAATTATTTTAAAATCTCTTGAACATAAAGTTTTCTTTCTCCTCCAACTCTCGAACCATGTCTAGAAATCTTCATGAAAATTCTCATGAAATCCTCATTATCCAATTATTAAAAAATTTAAATTTAACTTATTTATTTCAAAAATTTCTTGAAGATGAAGTTTTTATTTAACTCCAACTCTCGAAACATTCCTAGAATTTTTTTTTACAAATTTACTAAATTATCTTTTCATCAATTTCCAACAATTTTTCAACCTCTTCCCTTGTTCTAAATCCACCCAAAAATTGGATTTACGAAAATAACCTTAGAAATCCCTCAGAGAATCACAAAGGATTCCAAGCGTAAATTTTGTAAATTGGTCCATATTTATCACTCTTTCTCTCTCTTCCACACTTTTTCTATTTATTCCTCACTCTGTCTATCTCTTTCTCACCCTTCCTCTCTCCTGCTTCCCCTTCCTTTCCCCTCGTTCTCATACACTCGGTAATTTTTCAGGGAAAGTCGAGTAATTCGATAAATTTGATAGAAAGTAAAAGTTTTTACAGCAATTAAGCGACATTTAAAAGGTTTCCTCGCATCGACAACTTCTTCTTCTACCTCGACACCCCCCAATTCACCTATTTATTTTCTCTCCCTTTCTTTCTTCTTCTCTCTCTCTCTCTCTCTCTCTCACCCTCTCTATCTCTCTCCAACTTCGTCCTGGACTCATCCAACTCACCTCCCATGTGGCACCTGCACGGAGCGTTGCGCACAATTAGAGTCATTTTCGAAATTCGAAAATTCACGAAAAATTAACTCAATTTGGAAAAGTTTCAATTCGTAGCATTTTTCACCATCATCCCCAAGGTGACTACGGATCGTAAAAGAAAGGGATGGAAGATGGTGTGAGTTCCTTAATTGCGTTCTCAAAGGATTCCCCTGCGTGTTCTTCGTCCTTGTGGTGGAAATTTACGCGCGAAAAGTTTTCAAATGATGACATTTCGCAGCCAAATTATGTCCTAATTAACTCGTATTGTTGTTGTTCTTGTTACTTGAGTTATTTTCGTTGTTGTTCTTGTTACTTGAGTTATGTTCGTTAATGTTGTTATTGTTGTTGTTGTTGTCGTTGCTCTTCAATGGAGCAGCTAATGACGGTGACGCCATTTTAAAAAGCAATTTCCTTTGGTCTTCACACGAATTTTTCATGGCTCCCGTAGCAAAAACAAATCGTTTTCAATTAGAGTAAAAACGAAAGGGAGATTGTTGTTATTGTTGTGGTTGTTATTTTTGTTGTGGGTTTTGTTGTTGTTGTCATGGATTTGACAGGTCGCGTCGCAAAGGGCTTATTTGTCAAAGTCATGGGCGTTTAGCTGAATGTGTGTTAGCAAATTGTTTTATGTGAATCGCAAAATGACTTCCCAAGAGGACAAAAGAGTGATTGTGTTCGTACGTGTGTGTTTATGTCAATTGAGAGGCACTTAAAAAACAATAAGAACAACAACAATAAGAGCAGGGATTCAAGTGATTATAACCAAATAAAAAAAGTCAAAACAATAAAAGTCAAAACAATAAAAATAATGACAAAAATTATGATAAAAATAATTCAAGTCAAAGCGAAGTCAGAGAAACGAAAACAACAACAATAATTAGTATTGCAACAAAAAAAATTCGAATTTATACAACAACAACAATTAGAATTTGAATTTAACAAGAACAAAAGCTTTAATTTGAATTTCAACAATATAAAATTTAAAATTCCAACAACAACAATATGTACTTCACCATCGACAACAATTAGTATTTGACCAACGACAACAACAACAGCAATTGAAGGTCACATCACACCAACAACAACAAGAACAACAAACAATTAATATTTACCATTTTAATTGCTTCATAAATTCCAATCGTTTGTTGATTTCTCTCTCAAATATTGAATATTTGACACTTGAATATGAGTTGCGTATACCAAAAATAATAATAACAACAATAATTTTAAATAATTTGTATATTCAATACAACAAAAACAACAAGAACATATACTCTGTCTCACAATTTGTCTGTCTCACTCTTCAAGTGACAATTTGTCATTTTATTGTTCGGAATAAAAGTCGAAAATTTTGATGATTTTATGATAAAAATGATTATGTGAGGATGATGACTACTATGATGATGAGGTGTTAGTAATGATGATCATGAAGATTATGATGATATTGATATGATTACGATGTTCATGTGATGATATAAAGATGTTCTATTTGATTTTTGCAACTGCTTTCAAATTTTTAATTGCATTCGATTCTCGATTTCTCAAGCGACTCCAATTTCGACAATCGATACCACAAGTGTCGAAAGTCTGTTTATCATTTTCATTATGTTTCTTCGTGTTATTGTAATTACAGAAGTGTTGTTGTTTATTACTAAGGTTGGTGTTATTATAACTACAGAATTTGTTCTTATTTAAATTTCATTCTCTGTTGTTATAACAACTACTTGACTTTAGTATTATTATTACAACTTCTTATTTTATTTTTATTGTTATTACAACTATTTGTTTTTGCAACAATCGTTATTACAACTATTGTTATTACAACTATTTATTATTGCAACTTCTGTTCTTATTCCATGTTCACATGAGAAGTTCTCTAACATTTGTTTTAATTAACACGAGTCTGGCAGCTTCAAAACACTTGTCGTTCCCATATCGATTGCCTATTGAAAGTGGAGATGAAGGGCCAATTGTGGAAGGTTCGTTGACTCATAACTAAAGGGGCCTACGGAAAAGGTTTAGAACAGGAAGTTTAATCAGAGTTCATGCCAAATCCCCAACACCAATCAATCATCTTCTGCTCACAGCATAAATGATGCAATTTTCATCCAGTTTATTCTTTTCCCTTGAGTTTATTCTTTTCTTTCAGTGTATTTGTTTCATTTTTTTCAATGTACTCGTCATAAATCTTCAATGCTCGAGCAGTTTTTATTATCGCCAATGACTTTGAAACTCCGGGAACCTTGAAACACTCAGAAAGTTCTGAGGTCCAGCAGCGAAATTTATGACAAAGATAATGGAAGGAAAGGAAGTAACCAAAACAAAAGAAATATTAAAAAATATATAACAAAAAAATTTGTAGTAAAAAATATAATAAAAACATATTAAAAAACATAATAAAAAATATAATAAAAAAATATAATAAAATAAATGGAATAAAAAAATAATAAATAAAAAGAATATAAAAATTATGAAACATGCAAAACAACAATAAATCTCACAAAAATAAAGAAAGAAATTTATTATGTTAAAAAATGACCACTTCCGATTTTTTTGCTCAAGCTCATGCTGATAAAATGAGAAAAAAAAATTGTTTCCCTTTCTGAAGAAATAAAAAAGGGAGAATATCGGATGTATATGTATATAAAGAGAATTATGGTGATTTTATAGTATTTAATTTATTTATGAAGTAACATTTATTTTGATGTAATATTTGTTTTATAATAATGTCTTGAGAAAATACACCTGTATTAATTCTCTAAATAATCACATCGACACCTTTTTAACCATATTTTTTCTCTTTCCCTCCTCAGATCTTATCAAACCATGTCCCATTTTACTAATTGTTGTTGGACAATAAAACATTTGATAAACTCACCATAAAATGATTAAATAATTTGAATGTTATCTGATGATTTCCTGAATTGCATCAGGAATTGCATAATTACACTGAAAAGACATTAGATGAAAAAAACAAAAATCATTCGAAGCATCGTCATGCTATATAGAGATGGACCCCTCCCTAACTTCAGCAATCATATCCTATACTATCCCATCCTATCCGATTTCAACGATCGTCCATCGCTGTCGACGCCTTCTGCTCCTCCCTCTTCCTCCTCCTCATCATCCTCCACCAGCTGACTCACACCGCATGCGCAACGATTGCTGCGACAATATCTCAGGTGATTTTATGATCGCGCAAACCCGTGCAAATCTCTCCATCGTTCCGTCGATAATCTTTTAATTATTGTGGATTTTTCAAAATTTATGCACAAATGCAATTAAATTAATATGCAGAAACCAGAAAAAAAAACCAACAAAAGAAAAAGATAATTTGGTATAAAAAAAACAGCAACAAGAAAAACCAGCATAAATAAAAGTAAAAACGGAGAAGAAAAATACAAATCAAGAAAAATAAAAACCAACAAAGCAACAACAACAACATTAGTTATAACAAAAGTGATGATAAAACCATGATCAACAGCAACAAAAATTATAAAAAACAACAACAAAAATGACAAAAAGTAACATCGAATATTTAACAATAAAATCAGCAACAACAAAAATTACAAAATCAACTGCCACAACAACTTATCTCAAGGCGATAAAGAAAAACTCGGAAATGCAAATGATTATATGATCATAGAAAAAGAAGAAAGAGATAGAGAGACCGAGATGGAGATGGAGAGAGGGAGAGAGACAGAGAGGGAGAGAGAGTCGCATAGAGATAAAAAGAAAAAAACAGAGAGTACAAGTAAGCCTTGAAAATTTAAGGTTGGTCGATGAAGAAATTGGAAAAGAAAAACGGCGCGAGATTTGAAGAAATTCGCCGAGATTTCTTCACTAACTATCTATCTTTCCGAGGTCGATGTCTGTCTGTCTGGCCGTCTGTCTCAACGCCGACGACCACCCAACTGTCAGACAGACGTCCCAAACTATTCAACTTCCCCTTGGACACGGCCCATAGTTTTGCAAAAACACTCCCAAAGTACACTGTAAAAAAAAAATTAAATAAAAAAAACAGAATTTAGCGTTGCCAAATGCCTTTGGGCAAATTGACAGCTGTTGCTGACGTCAGTTTCAGACGAGGTTCAGACGAAGGCCAGGAAAAAAATTCCCGAGAAGTGCGAGAATAAATGATCAGAAATAGACCAAGGAGGAGGTGGAGTTGAGGAAAGTGAAGGAGAGGAAAGGAGTGGAAAGAAGAGTGGAGAGGAAAGGAGTGGAAAGAAGAGTGAAGAGATGAGGAGGGAAGCAGAGAGAGAGGGATGATGAAGTGGGAGACAAGAAGAATTGACAAAGTATCCCATTGACAAGCTACACATTATCGAACTCCGCCCAAGTGATTCAAACGACCCCAACCAATCGACAGCAAAAACAACAAGAAACTAAAATCAACACCCAAAAACAACAACAAAGGCGCCAAGAACACCAAAAAACACAAACGACGAATGTGCGAAGAAAAGAGAAGACAAAAGACAGATGAAGATGAAGAACACCACATAAAACAACAAAAGTACGAATGAAACATGATGTGTTTAAAAATTAATTAACTTTGGATTTTCAGCAGATTTTTCGTCGATTTCGATTCTTTGGTGGATTTCACTGATCTGAGTCATTTGTGCGGAAGACCGTGGAACCCCATCCTCTTCTCTCTTTCTCTTTCTCACACTCAGAACTCCTTCTCTCTCCCTCTCTCGTGACCCACTGAACAACGGATAAAACGATAACAAAGAACGGATGAACTTTCGAATGAATTGAATGGAAATTCTTTGAATTAAAAATTAGATAACATTATCAACTACAAAAAAAAAAATAAAATACAAATGTAAAAACAAAATTCAAATAACAAAATAAAACAAAAAAATATAAAAACATACTAAAACAAATTCAAAATAAGAAATACAAAAAAAAGCCCAAAAACCCCAATCTCCAAACACAAAAGATATCGGTAGAAATAATAAATTTCAACTCTTTCACATGGCTCTCGGTATTCGTATCTATTATCTTGAGATACGGCTTCGTATCTGTTGAATAGTTAATATATTGCTTTTATTTTCATTTAAATTTCCTTGTTTTTCTTTCGATTGTCGAAAGTTTTCCACTTGTTCTCGTTTTTCTCTCGCTCTCACATGCTTTTCTCACTATCTCACTCTAACTTCTTTCACTATCTCACTCTGTCACACAACTCGGATGGATCTATTGGATGCACATATCGCATGCATATCATAGATTCATTCTAGGTCTGCGTATGTTTTATTGTTGTTGTAAACTACTTCACGATTGATGAGTTGCATGTCGAAATGTTTTGAATGTTTTTCATCATAATCGATTTTTAAACAAGCGCTCACTCAACTCAACTGGAGTATCTTGTCGATACGATGTTCTTCTTCCTCTTCTTGTTTTTCTTTCCCTACTCGTTGAGGTTGTTGCAGTTCCTGTTTTGTTGTTGTTGTTATGTCTATTGTTGTAATTGCTGTTATTATTGTTGATGGTGGTGGTGGAAATTGATTTAATTTTGTTTTCTTTCGTTTCTCCATCGAGTTTTCGAAAATATTCATCGAGTTGAAAGTAAAATATTTTACTTTGAAGTATATTTTCACAACTTGTTTGTTATTTTTGTTGTTTTGTTGTTCGTTTGTATTGCTTCTGTTGTTATTAGGTTCTTGTTTGCTATTGTTTTTGTTGTTATTTTGGTGGTTGGTGGGTATTATTTTTGTTGAAATTTATTTGTTGAAATTATTATTGTAATTTCTCCATCACAACATTGTGAAGATTTATCAAATCTCACATGCACATATTTCCTTTCCATCGAAATAAATCGTTATGAATTATTTCAATATATCAGAAACATAAATATTTCACTTGTAGGAAATTAAATCAAATCTCTCCGAAGAGAGATTGAGGAGGAATTTTAGAAGAATTTTGAAAGATATTTTTGAAGAACTTTTAGAAGAATTTTTGAAGTATTGTTGAAGAATTTTTATTCTATAAAAATAATTTTTGTAATATTTTGGACCTATTTTTTTCTGAAAAAATGTCTTAAGGATAACTTGAATAATTTTTGGGGAGATTTTCAGAATTTCTGAAAATATTTAAAAAAAAAATTTTAATAATTCTTAAAGAATTTTTTATTTTTTTGTTCACAAATAAATAAAAATTCTTTGCAGGGGTCCTCAATCGTCTTTCGGAGAATTCGAGTAAATCATTCGCAATCTTTTGATTGCAAATTATTCACGATCCTTTAACGCCAAAATCGATCGATCATCGTCGATCGTAATCTTCGTCCCCCTCCCTCCTCTTGTGGTCTTCCATCGTCCTCGCCGACATTCGCCTGACGTCATCGTCCTAACCTTGAACCAGAGACAAATTCATGTCTCGCCATCGTCTCGACTGGCGAATTTTCCTCGCGAAAATCACACAAATCCACATCTCTTTTATTTAATATTTTCGCTTGAGATATTTTCAAGGAGAATAGAAAATAACGAGAATGAGAAATTCTTTGAGTGACCACGAGTGGCTCTCAGTTGTCTTCTCTTCACCGTGTGAGCGATTTAATTTTCACTCTAATTCACTCCACTCTCTACCTTTCGTTCTCTTAATTCGATCACACTCTTGTGAGATTATCTACCCGTCAGCTCTTGAGCACCGGAGAAACAACAGCCAGAGGCGATTCGGAGCATGAGTGAGATAAATGAGTGCGAGCGAAAGAGTGTGAAGAGCTGTCGGTTGAAGAGAAGAGAAAAGTTGGGTTCATTGAGGAGGATCGAATTGAAAGAGTGGCCTCGAATTGAATGAGCGGAGTCAAATTGATTGAGCAGAATCACTGAGGGCCAAAGAAGTGATGGAGAAAACACTCCCAGGCAGAAAAAATTTACAAAAATTCAGAAAATCAAAAATTTTTTTTATGTATCAAGAGAAATTTTAAAAGTTATGCAAAATTGGGAAAATTATAAAAAATTTAAAGATATCAAGTAATTTTGGAAAAAAAAATCGAATTGATAAATTTAAGACAAATTGAAAAAATCATGAAAAATTTTAAAAGTTATGAATAATGAAGAAATTTAAAAAATATGAACATTAAATTAATTTACTTAATTAAATAAAATTTAAAAAATTTATAAAAATGTTCAAAAAACAAGAATAATTTAAAAAATTTAATTTAATTTTAGAAATTTAAATCTTTTTATATAACAAGAACAAATGAACAAAATTTCAAGATTCAAGAGAAAAATAATATATTTGAAATAAAATTAAAAATACAAATTTTAAATTGAAAAATTTATAAAAAAAATTTAGAAAATGAAAAATTATTGAACGAATCGATGACTAGAGATGAAAAAATTATATTTCTATAAATCGGTATCGGAAAGCTGATGAAACCTGATCCGGAAGACAACGAAATGAGCAAATGTCGAAGTCGAATCGAATCCCTCACTCGCTGTCCTCCTGTTCACCTTTGTCCACCTCCCGCCCCCATAACATTCGGTACCCCAACCTTTTGTCAAGTTCCCCTTTGAAATATCCCTTCAATTGATGTTGTCCTTGGCGAATCCTGCGGCGCAGACCGCGGCCGCAAGAACAACAATAATAGCAACAACAATAACTACAGGAGCAACAACAATAACTACAGGAACAACAACAACAACTACAGGAGCAACGAGAACCAGGAATGGACCTCGAGGACGTTGCCTGAGAATTACGACGGATTACGTTCCCAGCCCATGCAATTGTCTCTATCACCGGCGTCCCTTTCAATAGCTTCCTCTCTCTCTCTCTCTCTCTCGCTCCCTCCTTTACCATTTCTATATCTGCCTCTCATTCTTTCTAATCACAGTCGGCAGCACCCTGAGCTGGCCCATAAACAACAGATTAAGTTTCGCAATCCTTTTCAATATTTGCACGAATCCTTGTTCGATGTTCGTTTGGTTTGGCTTTGTCTTTGTTTTTATTTTCATTTCTATTTTTGTTTTCATTTTTGTTTTCATTTTTGTTTTTGTTTTCATTTTTCTTTTTGCTCTTGATTTTTATTTTTGCTCCTGCTCTTGATTTTCTATTGCTCTTTCCCACATTGTTTTTGTTTCTGTTTTTGCTTTGGTTTTTGTTCGCTTGTTTTTCTTTCCTTCTTTCTTTCAATATCTCTCATTTTCTCGCTTTGTTTGTCCGGCAGCGAATGCTGAGAAAGGAAGCGAATCAGGACGAGTCCTTGCCTCGAGCATCCTGCAGCTTCGACGATGGTTGCCTTTAAAGCTGGGCCAAAGGATGGAGAAGATGAGGAGGAGGAGAAGGAGAAGATGTTGAGGTGAAGTTGAGGATGAGGAGGCAGCATAAGCAGAAGCTACTTAACAACAGTTTATCCCGAGGCACTTCAGATGTTTATTTTTAGTTCCTTCCTTTCGACTTTTGTTTTTCTATCTATATGTATGTGAATTTGTAACACATGCATATACATGTGTTAGTGTGCGAAATTGTGTATTGATTTCTTAGTATGTGTATAAACATGTGTATGGATATTTGTTTGTGTGTCGATTTAGTTGAGTGTTTGCCAACATGTGAGAAATTAACAAAAGGATTTGCTCCTGTTCGCCCTTTACATGACATGGTCTACTCGGATTCTTCTTCAATATCTTCGGGTCTACTTCTCTTCCTCTTTTTCCTCTTCATCCTCCTCACAGCGGTGTCTTGGAAGACAGAAGACACACCTGCTCATCCAAGGGCTCGTGAAAGAACCCTGGCGAAAGTGAATTGAATGGAAAAAAGAGCACCAGGAAGAAAGAAAATTGAGTTAGCAAAAGGTGAAGTGACCTGGGGGAAGTTCGTTGCCAATATAGAAAATAAAAACAATATTTCAGGATAAAAAAAACATCACCATCGGTCTATCAACTCTTCACAAGTGGGCTTAACTAAGGGGGATTCACCGGAGAATTAAGTTAAAAATAAAGTTGAATATGTTAAATTTTTAGCATTAAAAAAATACTTTTCGAATTCACAGATTTATTAAATAATCAGGAGAGAATTAACTCCTAAATTGCATTCTCTCCGCAAATAAAACTATTCTTTCTCCACATTTCTCTCTTCATTTTCTCCTCACCACTTTCCTCTCTCCCGTCTCTTATCTTGACTTGCCAACTATTTCGAATTCCCTCCAAAACGACCTAAATTTACATGAGAAATTAAAAATGCGGAAATACGAACAGGTTTCAAATTAACGACAATGACAAAAAAAAAAATACAAAAAACTACAACAATACGAACACCACCCAAAAATACTACTACAACAACAAAAACTCCGAGAAACCCCAGGAACCCGAGGAATAAAAAAAAACATTTGCATGACAAAAACACAAGTCCATCGAGAGGGGAAAATGCTGAAACTAATGATTGTTAATAATTTTACGTCCAAATAAATTTTGAGCTCTAACAAAAGACATGACAAGTTTATCGTGGACGAATTCTTCCGACCAAACGCGTCCAAACCTGAGTCAGAGACTCAGACTCAGGCTCAGATCCAGACCCAGACTTGGACTCAGACCTTGATCTCGAGGCAGACCCAGATCTCATGGTAGACGAAGCGGCGTATCGTGTCTCGATGGAGTTGGGAAAGGTCTCCAAGATCCGAAGCCGAATCGATGTGACCAACTTGAAGTATTGACCAGAACAAGAACAAGCGCATGGCGTCCACCACTTGAGTTCGGAAAATATTGGAAAGTTCAGACAATGAAAACAAAGGCGCCTCAAACAGAGGAGAAGAAAGACCAGAAAACAGAATGTAGACAGAAAAAAAAACAATTGAAAAAACAGAAAAAAAACTGAAAAATAAAAGAATTGAAAAAAAACAGAAATGTTTTTATTTAAATGTGAGGGAAATCGTCATATTTGAAAATGCAAATTTATTCTGAACACTTCATAAAGATCGCATGATACGATATGAAGGAGTGAGAGAGAGAGGGAGACTTGTATGAAGAGTGATATATATAGGAGGAAGGTAGAGAGATATATAAGAGGAAGGTAGAGAGATAGACAGAGAAGAGGGAGACGTGTGGAGATAGAGGAAGGAGACATTTGTGAAAAGAGACAACGTTTTCCTTCTTCATGAAGAATGCAATCGCATTGACTTGGTGAGAATATTCAGAGAACGTTGTCTCCATTTGGAGAGCTTCCACTGGAGGTTGTTGAAGGGTCCACGATGATTTGGGAGGAGGAGAAAATCTATTTTCTCTAAGATGTTCATGAAGTTTGATTGCTTTTAGAAAGGTTTTCAACAGGGTTCGAGGTTGAAAAAATCGAATCGAATTTGTATTTTTTGAAAAATAAGTTCTGTATAATTTAACATCACTTGAATATAATTTGGAAACTTACGAGAAATCACTTTTACTTTATTTTTACAAGAAAAAATACTTCATTACAATTTTCTTTTCCTTTAGACCAGGTTTCGATTCAAGGGTTTCAACGACTCCAACGAACTCCCTTTGTAAATTTTTAGAGAGAGCTCGACCACGCCCATTTCTCACTCTCCCCCGCCCCTCCCTGTCGCAGGTAAAATGGGGCGGATTAATCACATTTGGATGCAATAAATAAAAATATCTCCGCAAACTCGATCTCGATTTATGCAAATCGTTGATTTTATTGTCAATTCTATTGTTATTGTTGTTGTTGTTATTATAGTCATTGTTATTATTATTGTTGTTTTTTTTGTTATTGTAATGTTTTTTCTCCTTTTGTGACAATATCATTATTTTTTGTTGTTGTTGTTTCGCTGATCCGATACCATGACTATCGTCAGAAGCCCAGATAATTCTGTCAACCGAAGCGTGATTTATCAATCAGGAGATCGCTTAATTATTGTACTTTGTTGTTATTGTTGTTAGTGTTACTATTGTTGTTGTTGTAGCTATTGTTGTAGTTATTGCTATGGTTGTTGGTATCTACCTATTGTTATTGTTATCATTTCTATTGTGACAGTCGCCAAGTCGTCGAATTAAATAAAGCAATAAATTTCCACAAAACATCGGCCACACAAATAAAAACGGAATTAAAAAATAATAAAACCATCAAATTAAAATTCTTGAAGCGAGCAGAATTCGAGCATATTTGGCAACTCTACTTTTTTTTTTGGCCAACATCAACACCAACGTGAGCTTCTTCTTTCTCACTTAATTTAGATGGATTTTTCGATGGGTTTTATCGGGAATTTTGTCATTCAAATTTTAATTTTTTTCTTTGATTTTGTTATTTATTTTTTTCGTATTTTTTTATATTGTTTTTTTTACATTTTTATTTTCAATTTTTGTTTTTTCTGTTATTTTTTCCCTTGTTCATTCAAACATTATTTATTGTTATTTGCTTAATTTATTGTTATTACTTTGCTTGTTTGGCTTCGATTTTCGGAATGTTCCGATCTGTGGTTTCGCCGATAGAAACACAAAAATAGTGAGATGATATTGTAGATTTTCGAGTACAAGAAAATGTAAATTTCTTCGATAAATTTCATGGCAAAATTTATGATTTTCCCGAATCGAACAACATGTGTTTTAATTAATAAAAAAACGCGATTCCAAAAGTTAAAGTCAAAATCGTGGTTTTAAAATTTTAATCTCGAGGTCGACTCGCGGTGACTCAAACCTTGATCGACCTTCTTCCGACATCTGGTGTTCTGGAAAGAGGTGGAGAACAGGAGGAGGAGGAGAAAAAGATGAGGACGAAACCCTCCATCCTTTGAACGACCATTAACCACGGCCATCGGCCAAGAGATCGGTCAGTTTTATTTAATTTTGATATCAAAACCTCGTCCTCATCGTCATCGGTCGGTCGGTCGACCAGCCGCAAAGGACATTAAAAGGATCAACGGCTGAAAGACAAAATGACTTAAACTGAATGAGAGAGAAAGACAAAGTGACTTCAACTGAATGGGAGTGAAAGAGAGAATGATGTGATAGAAAGGGAGCGAGGATGAGAAGAGGGAGCCCATTAAACAGGGATGATCGCGCACACGTTCGATTTACGAAATTCTAATTTATTGCAATTGTTCGTGCGACACCCGCAGACGTCCCGCACTCCACTGATCCCACTTTTGCTCTCTCTAGCTCTTTCTCTCTCTATCACTCGCTCTCTATCTCTAGCTCTCTCCCTCCCTCCCTTCCTCCTGTTTATGCTCCCGATCGCGCCATCGTCCCCTGTGTGCGGGCCACGATAATTAATGAAGGACACCATCGAGCGACAACGAATAATGCTCGGCATTAAGGATGTAATACGAGGAGGGAGGGGGGCAGATAGGACAGTGAAGAAGAGAGGAAAGTATGAACGATAGAGTGAAGGCAGAGAGTGAGAAAGAGAGAGAGGAAAACCCAACGAGCTGACGCCAGGAACGCAAATGAGCCATGGGTCGTTGTGGGCTGTGTGCGCCGACTCCTCCGAGTGTCGCCGAGGCAATAAATCCATGGAGTTTCAAAGCCGCGGTGCCTCCATCAAGGTGTGGCGACAGTGACAGCCGCCGAAGTCGACAGAGACGGGAACAGCGACATCGAAAGTGACGTCGAAAGCGATGCCGACGTCGACGGCGACAGTGAAGTCGGCGTCATTTTGCAATAAATCTTTAAATTAGGCATTGAAGAGAAGGAGAGAGAGAGAGAAGAAAAGAGTCAGTTGTGGTTGATGTTGCTTTTGTTGTTGTATTTATTGTTGTTCTTGTTTTTGTTATAGTTTTGTTGTTATTTTTGTTGTTATTCTTGTTGTTGTTATTTTTTTTTGTTATTCTTGTTGTTGATGTTCCTGTTGTTGCATCAGTAGTTATTGTTGGTATTGTTGTGGTTTGTTTTTCTTACCATATGTTGTCAATAATATCACCAACAACAACAATACTTTTCACCATTGGTCATTATTTGTGGTCATTTGTTGGATAATCTCCATCATTCCTAGTTTATACATAAATGCTTGAACAAAAGGATCAAGCAACATTTTACGATGGGATCAAGCGACATTCAATAAAAGGACTAAGCGATTTGAACTAAAGGATCAGGCGACATTTAAATAAAGGATCAGGCGTCATTTAACGAAAGGATCAGACACCATTCGCTGGAAGGATCAAGCGGAAAAAATGCTGCAATATGTGAGTAGGCGTAGTCGTCAACATGTTTTGACCACACATGTTGTTTCAACTCAAATCAATGACCAAAGCCGATCGATGGTCAAGAGTTCCACCTACTTCGAATGGAATTTGGAATGAAGTGGATTCCCGTGATCCTTGATCTGATCCCGTGATCCTTGAAGCGATCCCATGATCCTTGTTATGATCTCTGAGGTACGGAGTATTCAATGGAAAATTAGTTCAGATCAACGACAAGGATTTTACAAATGTTCCGAAGAAGATGGTTCTTGAGAGTTTTATTGTATAGGGTTTTATTATACAGATTATTATCGAAGAAATCTCTCTGAAACTTCAGGCAGATGAATCCAAATGAATTTTCGTCGCATTCTTCGATTCTTTATTTGACAACAATTGCAGAAGGAGCCTCTGACGTCATTTTCCTGATCCCTTTTCCATCTTTTCCCTTCATTCTTCCCCTCATCTGGTGCCTTTTTTCTATCACAACCGACTTCCAACAAATTGGCTCAAACAATGATCGTCGCTTGTTCTCCGATCGTGCTCTGAAATTTTCTCGATTCCAGCAGCCGTCGTCATCAGACCCGATAAGATTATGATGGGGGGGGGGGAAACTGTGAAATATCACAGAATGCGCGATATCGCTTTGTGGCCAGGAGTCAAAATCCTGTGACATCCTGCAACCGACGTTTTCAAAACGCTTCCCTTGAGGTCGCGAAGGAACCGCAGAATGAATAAAAGAATGACAGACAAAGGAAGGTGACAAAAGACAGCAGCGAGGGAGAACAGTAGAAGGGAGGGAGAGAGAGGATGACATTGAAAGTGTGACAGAGAGAAAGACAGAACAGAACCAACTGCGAGGTAGGCCAACGGACAAAGAGAGGATGAAAGAACATGGCCCAGATTTGTGTGCAAACATGTGACAATCAACGGACAATGGAAAGACACGGATTAGGGACCGCACAAAGGACTGCGAGGACGGCGAGAACACGGCAGACACCGCAGGATACGAAGGACACCACGGGTTCGAAGGACACCGTTGGATGAGAAGGACAACCAAGCTAGCACAGACGGCAGGCATCACAGGATCAGGAAGAGGATAATTTGTGGTGTCGGATTTTCCTTGTCAACCGTGCGATCAGCAGGATTCACAAACCAAACGGATCATTTTGTGTGTGTACGAACCCAGTCGCGTCTTGTGGCGAAGGAGAAGGAGAGAAGTTCAATTAAATGCGACTGCAGAAGGACGGCGAGGATCAGGGGGGCAATAAAATTTATGATCATCAGGCAATAAAAGCAGAACCTTCACTGCTGCGATGCACCTTTGCAACGAATTGGAAGGAGGCGAAGGACGAAGTGGAAGGACGAAGTGGAAGGAGGAGGAAAACGAAGTGGAAGGAGTAGGAGGACGAAGTGGAAGGGGGAGGAAAACCAAAAGGACGAAGATGAGAATGAGAAGGAGGACGTTTTTCCCGATCTTCCCTAATTTATTGACCTTCGATGCAACTCCACGCTCCACAGAAGTCCTGCAGGGGGTCCTTCGTAGAAACAAAAGCGGCGACTGAGCAAATGTTTTGAAAACTCGAAATCGAAGAGAAAGTGAATTTAATTTATTGACGGTCAGAAATGGGGAGAAATGAAAATATGAGTTCCGATCCGATGGAAGGAAAAATATCAAAAACAACAAGATGAAAAATAACAAGGAGAAAACAACAACGATAGCAACAATGACAATAACGATATCAATTCCAACAACACCAATCATTATCCCAATAATAATCGCACCAAAAACGATTTCTGGACAGAAAGAAATTCCTGAAAGATGAGTCGAAAAAAATCGAAAGAAAACTGGGAGGCGACCACGTGATGAACGCGTTTCCTCCTTCTTATTTTCCTCCCCATCCTTCTTTTTCTCAAATCCTGATCCCCGACTCCTTCGGTTTCATTTGGCATATGGGTTTCAAAGGACACGCCGTGTGCATTCGAAATAATCCAACGAAGTCAACGCCCTCGGCGACAGTGGCGAGAACGGCGACGGCGACTCCAACGGCAGCGACTTCGACGGCAGCAGGTTGCGTCCTGTCCGACGTGTCCTGCGGCGTAGCGATTTCCGAGGAACCATGGCATGTGTGTGTATTCACTGAGGGGGGGCAGAGACGGCGAAGACAAAGGAGCCAAGAGAAGCCTGAAGGGGGGCGTGAGCACTCGTCCTCAAAGTGGCTCCGAATTAAAAACCGTCCAAATAACACAAGAGAACAACAAAATCAACACATCTGAACAAAAAAAAGCATTTCTTAACAAATAAAACCAACACATCTTAGCAATAAAAAACACTTCTCAACAGAAAAAAAAATCAACACATCTCAAAAACAAAAGCGCGTTATTAGAGTCCATAAAAACGATCATAAATCGCGTGCAGCCACTCAAAGGATGATCAAGAGAAAGAAGATCAAGTAGAAGAAGATCAAGGAGAAGGAAGATCAAGGAGAGGGAAGATCAAGGAGAAGGAAGATCAAGGAGAAGGAAGATCAAGAAGAAGAAGATCAAGGAGAAGGAAGACCAAGGAGAAGGAAGACCAAGGAGAAGGTAGTTCCAGGAGAAGAAAGATCAAGGAGAAAGAAGATTCAGGAGAACATGGATCAAAGGAAGAAGGATCAAGGAGAGGAGTAACCGAGGAAGACCAAGAGACGTCTGTTTCCATGTGCTCGAGACCCAAATCCGGGACCTGCTTACGCAAATCAAACTCGCGGTAATCCAAATAAAATCACCAGGCGATCGCGAAAGGAACGAATAAATTTCGCGTATTTATCTTAGTGGAATGCATCCGGGGCGAAACAATGTGAAGTGGAGAAGACGTTGGAGATGAAGGAAAGGAAGAGGTTAAGGAATAAAAGATCGAGGTGAACAGAGGACAGGGATTGAGAAAAATATGATCACCCGGGGGTGTTTGTGTAAAACGCGGTCTCAACTCTCTCGTCCACGCATATTCGAAACCGCAGACCCGAAAGTGTTTGCTTAAATAAATCTCATTTGAATGGAAGATGATCCTCCTCGTCGTTCCTTGATCCGACAGGTGGCCCCCCTGACCACCTTTTGATCCCCAATGATTCCCCCATCCTCCTGATCCCAATGATCTCGCTTCTTGAACATCTTTTGGCTCCTTCCTCTCAGTTTTGTGAAAGAACGAATTAAAATACCATGGCCCAGATTGAAACATTGTTTCATGCACTCAGGAAAAAAAGCTCCATGAAGTGACTAAAAAATGTTGAAGAAGATTTTCTCATACTTATTTTCGAGAAAAAATTGGTTATGATGTGTGAAAAAATTAATTTTTATTTTGGAAAAAAATGCTCGTGATTGTTCATGAAATATGAAGAAAACTTCGAAATGTTGAAAAAATTCGGTCATGATTTTTAGCTCTGAAAAGTTTGCCTTCAACTTATCCTCATTCGTCACCACTCCTGCCTCTACTCCAATTTCATTCTTCATTCATTCTTCTGCTCCTTCATCTCTCCTGATTCTAGTCCTCCATAATTCCTGCAGGTTCTTCTACTTCTCCATACCTCCAGATTATCCTAGTTTTCCTCCTGCTTCTTCTCCTCCATCCCACCTGCTTCTTTAGCTCCGTTATCCGTATCCCTCCCCCATACCGCATCGACAGTTGGCTCGATTCCCAGAGCACCCAGGATGCATCAAATCGATTGCATTCGTCGCGCCGGTGCGACAAAGCATTATTGCGCCTGCCACCGAAAGCCGAACGACCTTCGCTCCGAGGCAGACGGAACCAATCTCAGTTTTCAAACAGATTATTTTTCACGCCCCTCACCGTTCACCGGGTTCGGCGGCGGCTCCGATCCAAAGGACGTCGGCCCGAATCATGGCCAAAAGAGGACCGAACCATGGGCAAAGGACGTCGGCCCAAACCATGGCTAAAAAGGAGGTCCTATAGAGAGGAAAATCATCGAGGAGAAAATAGTCTGATTCGTAGTCGATGGCGTGACAAAAAAATGATCACAAAGGAGCTGTTAATAAAAATGAAATTGGCGACAAGTGAAGCGAGTCGAAGTGAGGCGACGGTCATCGGGTCCTTTGAAGCTGTGACGGTTGCTTCGACGCCCCGGGGCGCGATTGCATTTTTTCACCCAATTTCACGATGTCCCCGATGTCCTTGACGACGACAATGTGCCAGCCATTGTCGTTGTAGTTGTTGTTATCGTCATTATTGTTGTTTCTCTCTCGATGTCCTTTTGTTGTTTTGAGGCTACAATTGGCGCGATTTCAAGGTTCGCTTAAACGATTCCATGTTTCGTTGACGACTCCGAGTTCATTGTTTTGTTGACGAATGAGGAACGAATTGATTTCTTTATGGGTTATGAGAGAAGGACGAGGTGGGCGGATGAAGGAGAGAGACAAAGAGTGGGCAGATGGAGGAGCGACAGAAGGAGGAGTGAAGAAGCGACAAGAGGGCGAAGCGATGGAGAGACAGAGAGTGGAAGAAGCGAGAGGATGGAATCGAAATCGAGGCGGTTTTTATGGCGTTTCAGGCGCCGCACTGAACGAGACCAAAAACAGAAGGAGTCATCAGTCATCGGGCAAAAGGATCAAAGGACGCCGTCAGACACGCAAAGGATTCTGTCGAAGTAGGGTGAGTAAAAGAGAGATAGAGAGAGGGAGGGAGAGGGAGAGAGAGATAGAATAGAATAGATAGAGTGAGAGAGAAGGAGGAAAAAAGTGAAAGAGGCAGATGGAGAATGAGGGTATAAGTGGTAAAAAGCGAGGGAGGAAAAACGATCGAGGCGTTTGGGTGGCATCAGAACGTTAAATAGCGGCGACAATAAAACCAAGCAATAACAACCCAACAACACCAACCAAACCAAAACAACAATAAGAACAATAAGAACAAAAACAATATCAACAATAACAAAAACAATATCAACAACAACAATAACAAATACAACAACTTTAAATAGTCACATGTGCGCATGCGCCGAAGCTCCCGACGCGTCGCCGATCGAGAGCCTTCGATAAGAAGCTCCAGCTCGATGCTGAAGAAACGGAGTTTGGAGCTGGAGAAATGAAGGTAGAGAAACGTTGGTGTTGGAAAATCGAAGGTGGTGGAACGTAGTTGGAGTTGGGGTATTGAAGCTAGAGTTGGGGTATCGAACGAAGTTGGAGCTGAGGATGTTTGTGCCGGAGCTGGATGTTGACCGCCTGAGGAATTTGCCGCGGAAACATTTCCCAGTTAATGGCCATAAATGGAGCAATCTGCTATCTCATGTTCACCTCTTCCTCTCCCTCTCTTCCCCTCTTTCAATCACCCTCTCTCTTTCTCCACATGGTCTTCTTCGCACTCTTTGGAAACTCTTCTAAGCTGCCCAGCTGCTCCTTCTAATTCGATCTTCTCCTCTACTTCGGCTTGTTCGTAGAGGGACCTCTTTCCTTAGTTTTTGTTATTATTATTTGTTGTTATTGTTATTTATTGTTTTTGTTGTTTTTCTTTTTTCATCATCGGCATCCCAATGCTCATCGCAATGCGGTCCGCATAAGCAATGAGCGAGGAGCAGCAGCTGCCTGGAGGCTCCCAGAAAGCGGAGGCGTCGAAAAGTCTTTTGGCCGCCGTTTCGTTGGTTCGTTTGCGTTCGTATGATTGCGAGTTGTTGTTGTTATTGTTGTTGTTGTTATTTGTGTTGTTCATCTTCCAATGGTTGTTGTTCATCCTCCTCTTGTTGTTGTTCAACTTCCTATAGTTGTTGTTCTTCATCTTCTTGTTATTGTTTTCTATTCCTATTAAACCCAGTTCCTTGCATATTAGTGCGGAGATCTTGAAATAGTTTCAGAAGTTGGCCAAACGTTTCTCTCTCTCCTCTCCTCTCCTCTCCTCCCCTCATCTCTCCAACGGTCGATCTCACGTCGTCGGCGCATGCGTTCGTGATTGATAAGAAAGCCACGAATTATACAACGAGAGAACCAGAGACTGCTTCGAAGACTTCTTCAAGGGAATTGCACCAGAGACTATTTTAAAGATTATTTCAGAGACTTTTCCACAGACTTGAGCCAGAGACGTGAGCCAAAGATTTGTTCCAAGCCATAGACTTCAGTCATAGAATTGTTCCATAGGCTTGAGTCAAAAAAGACTTGAGCCATAATCTCGAGGCGTAGACTTTAGGCCGAAGTTATTCTAGAGGCTGTTTATTATTTCCGTCACATGCGGCATGAAAGGGATCTCAAGAATCAGAAACAACAGGAAGCTTTTACTCTCAGTACGTGGCCGATAATGATTTTCTACTCCTCCTCCTCCTCCCATCATTGCAAACATCAATCTTTAGGGCTTCTGCTTTAGATTCTTGAGTCGAATGGATGGAGTCTTGGGTCTGATGGATGGAGTCTTGTGTCTGATGAATGGAGTCTTGGGTCTTACGGACGGAGTCAAGAGATGATTTTGGAAGATTTGAATGATTTCACCATAAACTTTCGATCAGATTATATTCAGATCCAGTAGTAGATGAGGATCGTTTGGAGAACTTCGTAGAATTCGAAGAGAAAATGGAAACGATATTGAAGTTTAATATTTGAATAGAATTTCTTTTATTATTTTATATGATTTATTTTATTATTTTATCAAATTCTTTTTATTTTTTATTCTTGTTTTCACAAAGGATTATATCTTCCCAATGAACATGATCTCTGCAAAGATCTTCGATAACTTTTTCCGAAACAATTATTTTGTTCTCCCTTTATGCAATAGTTTCCTTTTTCAATCGTCGGCGAATCCCTTCGTTCCATCCTTTTCTCAATCAATTGACGACAATTAACCGATTTCCCTTTGCACAAACGACAGCCGTCGCGAATCCTCCTCTGACATTCTCAAAACCGCATCCTCCTCCTTTCATCTTCAACCTCCTTTCATCTTCATCCTCCTCTCATCTCCATCCTCCTCTTCTTATTCTCCTCTTTTTATACTCCAGGGTCCTATCATCCTCCGTGGTCCTCTCATCCTCCGTTGACGCCCATCGACGTCGGTCTCCTGTCGCTCTGTCAGAACCTCGATCAAACTGACAGCGAATAGCATTGATCAAAGGAGAGGAAACAGGAATAGATGGAGTCTCCTGGAGACAGAAGGAGAGAAACCTACATGGAGATGGAGAAAGAAGGACGAGAGGGAGAACGAGGTAGGCGAGAGAATAAAGAAGAAACGCCGACACTGTCAACGCTTTTGGCCGCAAAATTGTCTAATCATGCGTTAGAAAACGTCAGTCACTTTGTCAGGAGCGAACCTTGTGCATTCTTTTTTTCCATCTTTCTTCTTTTTTCAATCGTCTTTCGCCTTCGGATTCTCTGTCTCTCCTACGTTCAAGGTGAAGAGGAGATTCTGAGGATGTCGTGTCTGAAGATCAATCATGTCGAACGTTTGAAGAAATTTCGTGTATTTGAATCATAATTGGATTGGAACGGATTTGGGTTCCTTGCATCGATCACTGGGTTCCTCACGATCCCTTTCCAACTATTTGTCTCTCACTCGCTCTACTTCTTTCACTCCCTCTCTCTATCATACTCTCTCTTATCCCCTCCCCTCTAACCATCGATTCCTTTGGCGTTTGCCGAGTTCTGAATCTGTGCCTGAGTCAGAGATCGAGACCGAAACGCAGGATTGCGATAGCGATCTGTGTTAGAGGCAAGATCAATCGTTCGTTAAATGCCATGATCGCATCATGGTAGGACCCTCAAATTTTGTATTGTTATTGTTCCTATTTTTGTTCTTGTTCTAAATGTTTTTCTTCTTATTCCTCTTTTTGTTGCTTAAGGCCTGAAAGTTTTTGACTGAAAGGTTCTGACTTGTTTTTTCTGTTTTTTAATTTTCTAATCAATTTTTTTTTTTCTTCGAGAACCTTGGTGAAATGTGTCAATAGTGGTTTATAAGGGTACTATCGACCAATTTCCAAGAATCATCTCCAAGTCGAAGTCGGCGCGGTGTCTGGGATTCGGGATCCCTGGGAAGGTTCGATTGGGCAATTAAGAGCCAATGGACAGACGAAGTGTCACCGATGGAGCTGCTGCTACTATTGTTGTTGCTATTGCTACTGTTGTTGTTGTTGCTGTTTGCTACTGGTCGTATTGGGACGATCGTTGACAACGTTGACACATCTGCTGATACCGGCTGTCGTGGTGTATCTCATTAACGGCGGCACTTGGACCTAGAGAAGAACCCTCGGTGGCACCCTTTTAATTAATTGTCTCCGTTGATCCCCCCCATCTCCAACCTCAACCTTGGGCTACCGAATTTATTTCTTTCATTTCACATTTCTTTCATTTCACATTTATTTGAATTTTTTTATTGTTTGCTTTACCTTTGTCCTCTGTCCTCTTCGCCTACAATTTGCCTAATTTGAATTAAAGGAATTTCATTCGAATATTTTTCCCCTTGCACCTGTATTCAAATAAAATTCGTTGAAATGGTAGAATTTTAATTTATTTAATTGGAGACGTTATAAATATTTGCAGTTGTGTTTTTTGACATTTTCGTTGATTGGTTTTGAAAAATTACATGAATTGTGAATTCCATGTTGTGGGTTTCAAATAAAACTTGAACCTTGACCATGAACGATTGATGAACCTTTCATTCCATAGTCAATTGAGGGACGTTTCGTGCCCAGGGAAAATTTAGAGAACTTTCATCAACCGTGGTGCTATGAACCATGGGGTTTTTTGCTTTCAACTGATAGCTTATCGCATGCAAGGACACTCTCTATAAAAGTAGGGAGAACTTCATGCTTTACTTCATTCATCCTTATCTTTCAGCCTTTGCCGTCGGTGTTTTTGGCTACAACATTTTTTACTTCAGTTTTTTCCCTCATCCTTTCTACGCCTTTTGGTATCTTAGGGAAGTTACTAAAGTGAGAATTATTTCATCAAAATGTTAATGGTAATATGGGGTCGTTAACCTCGAGAACTTAAGATGAGTTTAGGGTGGAGTCTAATCTTTTACTTATCAGAAACAAGGAACCTCGATGGTTTTACTGTAACCTTCTTCAATTGTTGGACTCCACTGCGGTCAAAAAGGGTTTGGAATATATAGATAAGAATTTAACACGTTGAATTCCGGGCTCTCTTTCGATGATATTTTTCTTGACAAGATCTTCATTTTAATAATGGGAACTTGTCTAAAAACCACGATCCTAATTAAATTATCTTGTGGTGTTGATTTTTTTTTTCAAGCCTATCACCGTGAGAGTATAATTTTCACCCTATTTTCAATTCAATTAAGGGCTTCCTTTTGACCATAATTATCTCATCTTTGGCATAATAATTATTCAGTGAGTTGTGCAAAAAAAAGCTGCTTTCGGAACGAGAAGCAAAGAAAAAAAACTGGGTTGTGTATAATTATCGTTCTTTTGTTTGCAGAAATATTTCCATACCTCGTTTCGTTCGTCTTCCCCACTTTAGCCCATGGAGCAGAGATTTCAAGCGAACAAGAAGGAAAAGAAAAACAGCAACAAGAATAACAACATGAACAGTAAGAACAACAACAATAATACCAGACAAACTACCACCGGACATGAATCTTCAAAAGCTCAACGGAAATGGAAGCTTAATTCGAGCAGCCAACGAGTAGACAAAGTGGAAGAAAAGTTTTAAAAGTTGAAAACCAACCCGAGTTGGCAAAAAATATGCCATGGAAAAAAAATGTGTAAAAAATACGCTATGGAACAAAGCTATATAAAAAAAAACATGTAAAAAAACCCATTGGAAAAAAATCAGCGAGAAAAACAAACAAAAGAAAACAAAAAACTCCCATTAATTAATGAAGCAATTAAAATATGAGTAAGAATTTAGAAACACAGTTCAACGTTTAAACGATGTTCAAAATTAGTTGTAAATGAATTTCGAACTTCAGGTTCGTTTCATCTTGTTCTTCCTCAGGAAGTCCGATGGTTACTGGGTTGGGAAAAATTCTATCTGATCTTCTTGTTTAGGTTTGAATGAACTGATCCAAGCTTCCTGTTGGTCTGTATGAGAAATTTTTAATTGCTTCCCATGGCTTCTTCTTCTTTCCTCTAGTGATTTTTTGTCTACTGATCGAGATGTCTTTCTAAAATACGATCATGAAGGTGTTGAAGTTCTTTCGGAGTGACTTTATAGACCAAACAATATTCCCTTGACTTTCCTTCAGACTTTCTATCCTTGCTCAAAATTAACGATGATTTTTTCCAACTTTTATGAACATCATTTCCAGCATTTGTAAAACAAATTTCGATCTTTGTAACAGTTATAATCAAAATATCGAATTTTCCAACATTTGCAAACGAAATTTGTAAATAAAAAATTAACGTCAGGACCTTTTCGATAAGGTCCTTGCATTAATTGGCTTGACTGGCTCTTGACACTGGCTCTCGACGCGACCACTCGAGGAGACCCCGCCATCCTCGGACAGGCGCCCCGGCCACCAGGACGTGTGCATCTGCGCATTTGAACTTCATTTCGATTCCATTCACAGTTTGAATTCGCGCCGATCGCCGACCCACGATAAGGACTTCGGGGTCGCGACGGGGGTTGCGTGAGTCCGATGATGATGGTGGTGTTGGTAATAGTCGTGGTGGTGGTGATGTTGTTGCTGGTGGCTGGCTCTTTGGTAATGGTGGATGGTGGTAACCCAGGATATCGGTTGGCAGCTACTTTGCAACACGTCCGACCGATCTACGGCTACGAATTAAAAGGCAGCCAATTAAGCGAGGCATTCATCATCGCACCCTCGGCAATCGGATCGAACGAAAAACGAGTGTGTTTAAAGGAGCCTTTGTTCTTGTTAGTAGAGAGTTTGGTGTGGTGTTGTTATTGTTAGTTGTTGTTTTTGTCGTTGTTAGTTGTTGGTTTTTTTGTTTTTGTCGTTGTTATTGTTTTGTAGTTGCGCCCTTGACGTGATGTGGGTCACCCGTTGCACATGTGCCGTGAACTTCATTTCACTTCACTTCGCCTCATGGTTTTGCGATTTCGACGTCGGCCTCGCAATTGCACCCGTTCAACAAGGTGCACGCGGCTCAATAAAATCCAACATGTGCTGGTCCTTCGTTTTTTCGGTTTCCTCTAATCAAATGCATTCCTTCCTTCCGACAGATTTCCACGATAAACACTTGAAAGTATGGGATAGAGAAAAATCCCTTTCGATGAATAAAGAGATCTTTCAAGGCGATTGTTAATTGAATTAAAATTTAAATCAAAGGATAATTTAAAATCGCGCTGAATTGGGGGTTGCCGCATGTGTTTCAATTCGTCGAGCAGAGGTTGAAGAGTTTTCACGGTCGGCGGATAATTAGATGAAGTTTTCGAGAGATCGCGGATGGATATTTTTTTTTACTACAATTGAAATAAAGGAGTAAAATGTAGCAGATGGGAATTTATGGTCTGTGATTGAGTTCGGGAGAAAGCCAATTAAATGGAACTTGTGTTATTAATTTTTTTATATTGTGTTTTATTAAATTCTATTTTAGAAATAGTAATTAAAAAATTATTTGTTTAAACGTATATTTTAAAATGAATAATTAATTTAAAAACTCACATTTAAAAAACATAAACATAAAAATATAAAATCACATAAAAAATATAATTAAGAAAATTCTATATTCTATATATATATATTTACATACTCATTTTAAAAATCCCAATAATTTAAAAATCCTATTTAGAAAATATTCAAAAAATCAAACTAATAAATTATATTCAAAATAAATCCCATTTACAAAATTCGATTAAAAATTTAATCAGGATTTTAGGGCACAAGTCCGAAGTAACTTAATTGGAAAAAAAATAATTCTCATTAATTTCGTTAAAACGATTTTACATTATATTGAAGAACTTTTCCCAACATTTTTTAATGATGCAATGAAATTTCCAAATTTTAATTTTATAATTTTTTATATATATTTTTTTTATTTTTTTTTTTTTTAGTCTATATACATAATTTTTATTATATCTACATATAATTTTAAATTCTTGATACTTTGGTATATTTATAGTTCTACCAAAGCTCCCTCAATAAATGATGAAAGATCATTATTTAAAAATTCTTACTATTTAAAATCCTCATTGTTTAAACATCTCACTATTTAAAATATTTACTAATTTAAAATATCACTATTTAAAGTTCACACTCTTTAAAGTCCTCATTATTTAAAGTTAAGCCCACTACTTCATGTGTCCTGATGTGAAATTCCAAATATTATTTTTTACGAAATTCATTTTTGGAAATTTTAAAGCAAATTTGTCGGGGCTTTTAAAAGGGGGCCCGGTGGAGGGCGTTGGAGGAAGATGGGGGACGTTGAGGACGACAAAGGAGTGGAGAAAAACAGCGCAAAATACAGCGTGAAAACATATTCATTATCGTCAGCAACATATGGAGGCATTCACATCGAACGGAACCATCGAATGGAAAGGATGAAATCGAAGGGGAGGAAAGAGATCAGAAGTGAAGGAAAGAGAGGAAAAGAGAAGCGAATGTTCGGGGTTCCACACCACAGAATTCCGTGGGCCATGTTTTCCGACAATTTGCATAAAACCGACTCATCATTCCCTCCCTCCACCCTTCACCTCGATGTTGGCTCCTGCATCCTTTTTGCATTTCAACGCGTTTTTTTTGCCCTCTCTCCCTTCCTTCAATCACAACAATAGCAAACAACAACAACATTAAGTAAGCATCGTTTTGAACCCACAACTAATTTAAATATTTGGAAATTTTCCACGTTCACTTCATTTCACTGCACGCTTCCTTCCCCTTCACCCTTTTCCGATCAACCTTCCCTTTGTCCTTCTCTCCACCCTTCCTTTTTCCCTGCCCTCCTCTCTTCCCTCCTCCCTTCTCTCCACCCCTCAGACCACACCAACCATCATCATTGAGAACTCGTCGTCCTGGTCCTCGTCGATTCGATTCGAAGCACGAAATTTATGCGCGAGCACACGTTGCTCGCCAGGATTTCGCATCCTGCCGCACATCAAAGGGTGAGCAGAGAAGTCGGCGTCGACGCTGATGGTGACGTCGACATCAACTACGATGCTGACTTCAACTACGACGTTGACTGCGACGCCGACGTCGTCCTGGTCGTCTGGGAGTTTTGAGTTTTTGCGCCTCGCGGAAACTAAACATCGCTGGCGGTCCCGATGATCGATGATCCTCGCAGTGCCTCCGAGTAATCCGAGCATCTGCGACAAAGACGACTGCGAGTGCAACCGGAGAAGGATGGAGTGAGTGAGAGAGAGAGAGTGAGTGAGAGAGAGAGACAGATAGATTGAGGGAGAGAGACTGGGCTTCTCCGGTTGCGACCAAAGGATGGATTTATTGCGGCGTATTTCACGGGTTCGCTTAGAAATCGAATTCGTCGCGGTGGAAGGATGAATGGGAGGGGGTTGAAGAAGAGGAAGGGGTGAAGGGCAGAAAAAAAGGGTGGGAAAGAGAGAGATAGAGATAGATAAAGAGAGAAACTGCCCGAGGACGAATTTGCCTTTGTTTTGTCAGCGACGAGAAGATGAAAAGATCAGAGAAGCCATCGCAGCACGGTAGCAGGAATCTTTGTCAAGGGTAACCAACTAACTAGCCACCGTGTATATGAGACGAGCGTTGCCATATCTCGAAAAATCTATCGGGATTTGTGTGCAAATGAAGGCATTTTTTCCAATCGAAGGAGAGATGGAAAGTTAGGACTGAAAGACAGATGGAAAATCCATGAGCAGAAGAAATGGAGCAAATGCGAAATGTTGGAGACTGATTGGAGTTGCGAAAAAGGGAGTAGCAAATTGGGAGTTAGAAATGGTATGGAAAAGTGGAGTAAAAAAGAATGTTAAAAAGAAAAAAAGGGAGTCAAAAATAAAATGGTGTGAGTGGAATTGTTGAAGGTTTAGTACGAAAGAGAACCAGAGAAAGGATGAAATACCTCGTTATTGACCTAGAGGCATTTGTGAAAAACAAACACGTGGCATCAGCGTCCTTTCAGGAGTCCTTACAGGAGTCCTTTCAGTAGTCCTTGCCAACGATCCCTTTCTCCTTCCCTCGAATAACAAAAAACGAAACCCGTTCACGATACACCATGCGAAATCCGAGGATCAGCGCCCAACCACCCTAATTTTGAAATTATGAAATAATCGGAATATGAATGAGAGACAGACGAAGGGATGGAGAGATGAACAGAAGGATGTATGGAGAGAGGAATAGAAGGACGAAAGGAGAGACGAACAGACGGACAGACAGATGGTGAGATAGACAAAAAGTATGGTTGAAATTTGATTTCTAAATTTGTTCGTCGCTCTAATTGTCGATGAAACTGGAGCGGATCGGGTGAAGGGGACGACGATGAGCGAGGGGTGGAAGGACGAAGGGCGCGAGGACGTCGGGTGATGGAACGAAGGGGTGCGTCAAACGTCGACGTTGCCGTCCGTCGTCTGCGGCTCACAGTCAATTAGGCAGCTGACGAATTCGCTTGCGCATCAACCCACCGATCGTCGGAAGGTTGGGCGGACGGACCAAGGGATGATCGGGAGGCGGTATCTGCGGTTGACATCCAACGATGATGAACACAAATAGCAAACGGAGTTTATTAATTTCATTTTTTGATTGAGTGGAAAATTAAGGGGCGGCCACACATGTTTGTAAAGGAAGCGAGGCGTGGTGAGGGAGGGGTTCTGTTTGCATAATGGCGAGAGCTCAAAACGAATGCAGGTCTTTGATTGATTGAAATCGGAGGACCAGGCGAATATAGTCATGTCGGCGTAGCGAAGATCACAGAAGCTACAATTGAAGATGAGCATCGCCTGGGCCTGGTGGACGAAAATGTTGCCGCAGGACTCCATCTCGCTGGTCGAGGTGGCGATGGACGAGGCCACCGAACAGGTCGAATACACATGCGCTTCTTGCACCGACGACGTTTCGCCGATGTCTAGGCCGCAGACTTCGCTGCCGACGCCGCAGTCGAGGTAGCCGTCGTTGATTCGACCTTCGCGCCATCTGATGGTGTAATTCACAATTAACAGCGAATACAAGAACCCCAAATCAGTACCCTCTGCTGGACAAATATCAAGCAGCCACAATGAATGCGATTAGCGAGGACACAAACCATATATTCTCAAAGTTTTGCAACTAGTGTATTTTATTGAAATCAATGACCAGCATCCTTCAGTGCTCCTAAAACATTGCTGTTTAGTAAGGTCTCAAACCAGGTATCGAAGAAATTTTCGAGAATTTCGAATTTAATTCGAGAATCGATTTTTGCTGAAAATTTCGAGATTCGTTCGTTGTCTCAGCCGAAGAGATGATGTAAAACGGGTTTGGTTTGTGCCCATGCTAAGCTAATGAACGAGAGTTTAAGAACACGTTGAAAACAAAGATGGCAGCAGTGTTTCTTTGTATTATTTATTTTCATTATTTCTGCGAATTATTTTATTTATCTACATACATATTTATTTTTCTACATTTTTATTTATTTTTCTTAATTAATAACAGAGAACAATACTTAGTTTAAAACAAATTTTTAACTTACGAACTAGATTAACACACACTCGCACACATACTGATTGACTGACTGATTGACGGCTGATCCCTGATCGCTGTCTCTTAACCTGATCGTTGCCGTTTCATCCTGATTGCTGTCGGCCTCCCTGATCGTTGACGCCCTCCTTGATCGGTGTCGCTCTCTCTCCCTGATCGGTGTCGCTCTCTCCCTGATCGATTTTGTCATACCTGATGACTTTTTTCTTTTCCCACTACTTTTTTTCTCCCACTATTTTTTCTCTCATTTACTTTCGCTAGCAAATCGATCCACGATGCTGCAGATGTCGCAGACTGCGCTGCACCGCGAGCGACGTCGACGACGCCGACCGATGAATTTGCGCCAACGGCTCGAGGCCGACGTTGCTGAAGGCACGAGCGCGCATGTGATTATTGCGATTCGCCTCGCGATACAGATCGATACGAGGACGCGAATTGCGACGAGCCGACAAATTGTAAGTCGACCCGTTGAAATTTGACCCATTGAAGTTCGATCCGTTGAACCCATTGATGTTCGATCCGTTCAAGATCGTTCCGTTCAAGATCGATCCATTCAACGGTGACCCATTGAAGGCGATCTGCAGCGAGAGTCGCTTCTGCGACAACTGCGCCAACTGTTCCGGCGACAACTCGATGATTTGGGTGCCGGCGCCAGCAGAGATTCCGCCCGACGGCACGCACAAATTGATGGCCGAGTTGTTGGGCGTCAACGCGGTCTGGGGCAGCGTCAGGCCGGCGGAGATGTTGACGTTGCTGCCACCCACTCCACCACCGACGTTGCTGCCTCCACCGTTTCCACCATTTCCTCCGCTTCCACCATTTCCACCAGCGCCGCAGGTACAGGTGGAGCTGAGCGAGATGTTGTCACAGCTGCCGTGGATGCTGCCTCCACCAAGGCCACCGCTTCCGGTGTTGTTGTCGTTGAAGGAGTTCTCCATGTTCAAGATGTTGGGATCCTTGGTGTCAGTTTCGAAAATCTTGATGGCCGGCAGCTGGGGCGTCAAAATGATGCCCGCCTTTCGGAATTCCTCGAGGGCGTCGTCGTACGTCGGCAGCCCGGAGACGATCGTGTACGATGGCAACGATTCGGCTTCGCATTCGTTCGGGCAACGGCGACAGAGGTCGATCGGGTCGGGATTCGTTTGGTCTGCAAAGGGGAGAGAGAGAAAGAAAGAATATTGTAGTTTTGATTCTATAAACTTCAGTTAATAAAACTGCGTCAAATTAAAAATATTCTAAGAAAATAATAAAAACATTAAATTAAATTAATTAAAAAAAAAATAAATAAAATAGAAAAAAATTACAATTAAATTGGAGAATAATTATGAATATAGCACACATTTACTACTTTAATAAAAATAGTAATAAAATTAAAAAAATTTCCAAAATAAAAAAATAAACAAAACTTAAAAAACCCATTAATTAAATCTTAAAATAGCTTATCTAAAAAATATGAATATTTAAATATAAAAAATGAATTTTTTTATTTACTATTTTTACTAAAAATATGTCAATTATTTCTTGAATTATATTATTTCTTTCTTGAATTTCTTGAATATTATTTCTATTTCTTGAATTTTTATTTTATTTTAATTTTTCAGTTTTTTTATTTTATTTTATATGTCATTTTCAATTTTATTTCATTTAATTTTTTTTAGTACTGTACATTTTTTCTTTATTATTTTTTTCAACTTTTTTTATGGATTTATTTTTTTAAGAATTAGTTTTATTTTCTAAATTGTTTTTTATTTTACGAATATAATTTTTTTTATTACACAATTTCATTTATTTTCCTTCTTCCCGCCTTTACCACCCACCCACTTTCGATTTAATGGAATTTTCTTCATCGTCGCCGAAATAAAACTAAAATTCCCCCGCACCATTGCCGCCGCCTAAAAGTATGCAGCGCTAATGCCAGGGGATTCCGGAGCTCACGATGCAGCCGTCGAGCCGAGTCTCGTCACCCTTGGGATCCGGATTCGGCTACTGAAACACCGGAGGGTGGTTGCCAGAGGTTGGGTTGAAATGGTGAAAGAACGCGAGAGGTTGAGCGCAACCTGTTCGAACATATGGCCATCGAAAGGAAAGGAAAAGGAAGCGGAGGCCAAGGTGGTGGGTGTTGTTGCCAAAAACCTGGGGACGGGGTTCGGTTCAGGTTAAAGTTGGGGGAGTTGAAGTTTCGGGGGGAGTTCGGGCTTACAAGGTTAAACATCGCCTAAAAAGCACCCGGCAGCAATCTATTTTTACGGCAGGCTTAAGCGGTCCACGGAAGCGAGAAAACGAGACACCCTTCGACGACCTTCGTCCGGGGGGCGGGGCAAAAGTGAGCCAGACAGACTTGGGGAAGCCCCCGCATGAGTCATCGGTAGGTATAAAAAACACCCTCAGCCTCAGTCAATGTTGAGGGTAAAACAAAAAACCAAGGGAATCCCCATTGAAAGTCGAAGGCTCTGACGTGGAACGGGGATGCAGAAAGCAGACGACGTTGGTCATGTTTTGGGGAGGTTTTTCTCGGACAGGTTGGGGGGGGGGAGGTTTCCTTGGACAAGGGGGGAGTTTCCTTGGTCAGGGGGATGATGTTTCGATGGGCCAAAAGGAGGAGGTTGTTCGGTAGACTTGAAAATTCAAAAACTCATTCGCTTCGCATCGTTTCACACCCTTTTGTTTGTTTTCTACGCCTCAAATCGAGTGCGAGTTTCATTTGAGTTTGCGAGAAGGATGAGTCGAAAGAGAGAGAGGATGAAGTGGAAAAGGCGGATGTTGAGGTGTTGCGACTGGGGTCCCGAGGTCCCTGGCTTAAACCATCCCCCCCCACCTCAGCACGAACTCCAACAATTGATGATCGTCGCCTTTTGGGAGAGATGAATGGAACATTTATTATTCGGCCATGCGTCGGTTTCTCCTGCGTGTGTTGGCAGTAAAAAAACATCGAACTCCAAACATTACTTTTCACTCTCTCTATCCTTCTCTCTCTCTCTCTCTGTCCTCCTTCCTTTCTCCTCCCAGACCTGTTCGTTTTGTCCGGATGACAGTTTGAAAAATGACAACAAAACGTTTGGCATGAAACCGTTTTTTTCGCTTCTTCACGCCCGAGGGGAGGCTTTTGGGACCTTTTTGAAATTGAGGTGGCGAGGAATGCAACATGAGGGGGTTGGTGGAGAGATGAGGGGGGGATTTTGAGATGTAATTAAAATTCGTCGACTAAGCTTGGGCAGAGAGGGATGAGAGTTGGGGGGGGAGGAGGATGACTTCGTTTTAATCCCCTCGCTGAGCCCTTTGTTATTTTCAATTGACTTCTGTTAATTACATAGGTTGAAGGCGGCATTTGTGGGTGGTAAAAGGGGGGAGGAATGTGAGGATGAGGATGGGAAGAGGAGTGAAAAAGGAGTGGAAAAGGAGTAGAAGTGGAGTGGTAAAAGAGTTGAAATCGAGTTAAAGTGCTTGAAGTGCCCAAGGGGTTAAAACCGAAGTCGCTTCGGCAAAGATTCGTTCACAAAAAGGAAGCGTTTCCTGGGTTCAAAATTGGATTCATTTGCATTGATTAGCATTGAGTTGAGTTGAGCTGGTGGGCGGGGTTTGGCGATGGGCGTGGCATCGAAAATCAAATAAATTAAATGTGCATTATTATGAGATCCTTCGTTCGATGGGCGTGTGGGAAGTTGACAAGGGGTGTGGCATTTGTTTGCTTTGACAGAGGGAGAGAGAAAGAGGGAGAAAAAGAGAGAGAGAGAGGAATAATTACCTATAAGTGGATTTTAAAACCAAAGTGAAGTTCTTTGACACTTGAGGAAATAATGAGAGGTAGACGGAGAGGGAAAGAAAGAGAGATATAAAGAAAGGAAGAGGGAAAGAAAGGGTGAGGAATAGATTAAAAAATGGGATGAAAGTGACGAAAAGTTCTTGTTTCGAGTAAACAACACGGTTTCTGAAAGTGTTGGGCAAACAACACTCGAACAAATGAACTTAATTTGAATTTCGATGAAGATGAATTTGAATTTCGATGAAGGTCCTCAAAAAGGTTTTTAAAAAAAGAGAAATCATTTAGTTTGAATTTCCTTCTTCGACCTTTTTTACTCCAAATTGACATCTTTTACTCGATATCAAACCCCACCAGTCCCCGTCATCTTCAGCCCCCATCATCCTTCGCCCATTCATCCCCCGCCCACTCAATCCCTCTCACTCACTCACACTCAATCCCTCTCACTCCCTCTCACTCACTCAAAGCCTAACGAGGTTCCACAACATGATCCCGATTGCGAAAGGTCTCCTCCTCAATGTCAAGGGGATCCAAAAGTCTTGGATCTGGATTTTTTTTCCTGGATGACAATTTAAGGTTTATTGTGGGAAAATGCGTCCAAGAAAATAACAACAACAACACAAACTGATGACTGACATGTCATAAAGAACAATAAGAAAGAACAACAACAATAAAAGGAACAAGAAAAACAGGAAAAATAGAAACCCCAAGAAAAACATTCTCGGCCTCCCCACGACGAGAGAGATCAAAAATCCTGAGCTTGCCCACTGGAATCCCCTTTATCCCAATGTCCTTGGTTAGCTGAGGGGGAGAACGAATGAGAGAGAGGGGTTGGGATTTCTTTCCATCCGCCCCAAAACATCAGATGTTGAGGGGGGCCTGGTTTCGAAAATATTGACAAAAACCTCGAAGCGCCCCAAAACATTGAGCTGTCAACATGCGAACGACCTTGCAAAGGGTCCGGGGTGTCGTAACCGCAACAACAACAATAACAACAACAAATACTATAACAAAAACATTCACATGGAACAACAAAAACATTCACAAGCAACAACAAAAACATTCACAAGCAACAGACACAAATGTTGGCAATTTTTTCGCAACCTCCCCAATCACCCTCGTCCCCTCATTCACAATCGCCCCAAACAACCCCGACTCGTCCTCAGAGTCGACGTCCTTTCGAAGGTCTCCCGAGTAGGAAACGGGGAGCATAAAAGGAAGAGAGTTGGAGAGGAAGTAGTCAAGGACGAAGCGGCTGCCAAGAGAAAAAGAGTAGACCGATGGAGCTGCAGGGGAGCTGAAGGGTGGTTGAAGGGGAGAATTAAGAGGAGGACGAAGTGGGGGACGAAGTGGAGGACGAAGTGGAGGACGAAGTGGAGGACGAAGTGGAGGATGAAGAGGGGAATGAAAAGGAGGACGAAGTGGAGGACGAAGTGGAGGATGAAATTGTGGAGGTTTGACTCAGGGGTGTCTGGAGTGGAGCCAGGGGAGGCTGAACGAACGAACTTTTGTCAGCTGAGTTTCTGCAACACGTTTTCGTTTGTCTGCCATTTGACGGGAGTGTGAGAGAGAGAGACAGTGAAAGGAAGGGAGTGAGAAAGAGAATGGAGGGTGGAGAACGAAGAGTGAAGAGAATGTTGGATGAAGTGAAGAATATTAGGCAGAGAGTGACAGGAAGAGAAAAGACGCAGAACAGAGGGAGAGAGAAAGACAGAGGATATGGAGATCTAGAGGGGATGAGAGGGAGAGAACTAGAAAGGAAGAGTGAATGACAGAGAGAGAAAGACAGAGAGAGTGAAAGACAGAGGGAGAAAGAAATAGACAGTGAAAGACAGAGCGAGATAGAGATAGACAAATGAGTGTTAGGATGTTGGGGACCGTTTTTTTTCTGCAGCTCGTTTTGGGGGCTGGATTTTGGCAGCTTTTAAGAGCTAATTTTTCCTTAAGGGGGATTTTACTTCTGTTCGTCGTCGTCGTTCTCTTCATATTTGTTGTACTCTATACATTGTTGTTGTTCTCCTTATATTTGTTGTTCTCTGTACATTGTTTTTGTTGCTCTCTCTTCATTGTTGATGTCGTTCATGTTGTTGTTGTTCTTGTTATTATGGGGCCATTTGTGACTCCCGGAGGTTCACCTAAAACGAGCAATGCTCCCGTCCTTGACGCCTAGGTTGTTTTTTTTGGTGTTGGGTTGAGCAAGTTCAAGTTGTTTTTGTTGGGATGGAGTGTATAATTTTTGTTGTTGTTGGTTTGGCGCTTTTACTTTTTTTTTGCTTGATTTTTTCTGTGCTCGATTTGATTTTTGTGATCTCTTTTATTTTTCTGTTTATTTTTTTTTTTTCTTATATATATTTTTTTTTGCTCAATTTTTTTTTATTCCCTTTTTATTTGTTTTTTGATCCCAGTGTTGTTTTGCGCTTTTCAATGTTGTTGTACGCTAATTAAGTGTTGCTTCTTATTCACGGTTCGTTGTGTTGCTTCCTTTTCCTTTATCCTTATCTCTTTCCCTCCCTCACTCTAACTCTCTCCCTCTTTCTCCTCTTCCTCTCTCCACCTCCTCTGAAAAATGAGGTGTTCATTTTCTCGCGTCACTCTGACATCTCTCTCTGTCCCCTTCTAACGTCATGATTCATGGCGCAAAATGTCACACTGACAGACGACATCACGTTGACAGTTGTCACGTGAGACAGAGAGACACGAAATTGAAGTCCTTTGCAAAAGAGAGCAAATTTTCACTTTCGCATCGTGGGGAGAAAAAGTGGGAGAACTTTTCGCAAAATAAATAAATGATGACATCGCAGGATTTTTATGCAAAACAAAAAATATTAAATTTCCTTTACAAATGCAGGAAATCTACAAAATCTCCCCCTGACCTCAAAAATATTTTTTTCCAATATTTTTTTTCTCTCCCTCCCATCTCCACCGCCAACGAACCGCAAAAACTTATTTGAAGCCCTGCACAAAAACCATCAATCAATCATTCAAACAATGCGGCCGCCCTGGATTAGAGTGAACGCTCCCGAGTTGATGGAGTGACCGGAAGAAAAGTCCTTTTTTTTTAAATATGAAAGAGTGAGCGAGACAGAGGGAGAGTGGGAGTGAGAGACCAATCATCGGGCTGCAGCTGCTGCATTCGACAGCAATAAACAAGGTCATTTTAGGTCCCACAGCCGAGCGACGACGTTCGTCTCCCACTCGGAAACGATGTCCCTCCCACCCTCTCTTTCACTCACACTCCACCCACCGAAACAACCACTCGGTCCATCGACGAAACAGAGCCGAAGACGAAGTGGCCGAAGACGTCGATACGAAGTGGTCGTGGAAGACGTCGTGGTCGATGACGAAGGGTCGTGGAAGACGAAGGAGACAAATGCAATGGAATGATTGCTCAAAACTAAACTCGAGAGCAAAAGCAACTACAATTACACGAACAAAACAACAAACCGATTGAGTTTCAACAACAAAGCGAAAAAACCCAACAACAAATCGAGAAACCGAACAACAAACCGAGAAACCCAACAACAAAACACGATTCCAAAACACAATCGCAATCGAAATAAAAACAAAATTGAAGTGACGTTATTTCCCTTGAGCATAAACGTAGTAAAGTAATTTCATCGAAAGTTTCACCAACCCTCATCGTCAACCACAACAGAACAAAAGACACCCCTTGATTTGGGGGCGTACAACAAAAAAATATTAAAATTCATATGTTGCCGCAGCTTCTGTGATAAATTGCAATTTTTGGGTAATTTTTTTGTTTTCTGTTTTCACCCCAAAAAAAAACCTCCATCCAACTAATAAATAAAGCCTCAAGCTCCAGCGAACGCCGTTGGCTTGAGGTGGAGATGGCAGGAGTCAATTTGAAAAATTGGATGCGAAAAGAAAAAATACTAAAAATACAACAACAACAACAAATGAACTGCATTTGAATTCTATGATTTTTTTCCAAAGTTCTTCTCCATCCAGCCTCAGGCGGAGATGTTTATGTGATGTTTTTTTTTTATTATTTTGTTTTTTTATTTTATTTTTTTTTGTGGTTTTGCAATTGTTTTTGCCATCGCCGCCGTCGACGGCGTCATAAATGCAATATGTTGACTTCCAATGTTGCTCTTTATTGTTGTTACAACTCTACTTGTTGTTGTTACTACTCTACTTGTTGTTGTTCTTTCTACTCATTGTGGCTAGCAACAAAAAAAAAACAAATTTAATGGCTTCTCCTTCGCACTTGTGGATGTGGTTCTTTTTGGGGTTTTGTTTTTGTTTCTGTTCTTGATGTTGTTTTTGTTGTTGTTGTTGCCCGCTGGCAACATGTGTTGCTTCCTGCCAAAGCCATTTTGTTTATTAGTTCCGCACCATTTTTGTTGTTGCTATTATTATTGTTGCTTCTACTACTTACTTATTTTTTTATTTATGTTCTCCACATTGTTTTTGTTTTGGTTCTTATTTGCGTTTTCATTGTTCATTTTAACTCTTTTTTCGCATCGTTTGCGTTTAACCGCCGGAAGGCTTTTAAAAAGAATCGTCGGAGATTGGCAAAAAATAAACAATTTATTGGAAAATATCAAATTCCAAAAAATTTAAATTGTGAATATTTTTTTTTAAATCATTGAACTTATAGCAATAAAGAAATATTTATTTGAATATTTAAAAAAATTCTATATAAATCATTTTTAAACAAATTAAAAAAAAAAAAGTATATAAAATTTTGTAAGTAAAAAAATCAAAGTTTCAGAAATTATATGGGGAATTCATAAAATTTCAAATTGTTAAAATTTTTTTTGGAAAATTATAGTTCGAGCACAAAAACAGATTTTCTGTGAAAATATATAAAAAAAATTTTATAAAATTCATTTTTGAAAAAAATTAAAAAAAGAATATATTTTTTTTGAAAAAATATCATAATTCTTGAATTTCCCTTCATAAAAGTTTTATTTCCCTTATCAGGAAAAATTAAATATCCTCTTTCTCACTTGCTCATCTCATTCAAACCTCCCTTTTTGACATTTCAGAAGAATTTCGAGTAAAAATTAATTAAAACCCAAATTGTTTTTCTACTTCTACAACATTCCACTTCATCGCTCTCTCTCTCTATCTCTCTTTCTCCCTCTTCATCATCATCAACACGAACCAATTCTTGTTGTTGTTGCGCATCCAATTCAGAGCTCATTTTTTCGCCTACGCCTCTTACCACGCCTCCTCATCACTATCTGTCTCTTTCTCTCTTTCCTTCGACTCGTCCTCCTCATCCTTCTCCTTTTATTCTAATCAGATGATGCCAGTGGATGCGAAGGAAGACGATCAATGAGAAAGAGAGATGGAGAGAGAGAAGAGAACAGAAGAAGAACAAGTGGAAGGAATACGAGTATGTTGACAAGGATGTTATGCAGAATGAGAGAAGAGTAAGCGGGGCGAGAGGGAAAAGGACAACACGATGTCGTAGATTCGAGCGCGGAATTTCCAGAAAGGGAAGGCGATATTCTTGGGCATAGCATTTCCCAGAAATTTCGCGCGAAATTGTCGTGAAATGAAATTAGCTGCGAAAAGAATTAAATTTTATTGCTTCTCGTGTCGCACATTTGACAGCTCTCTCTCTCCCTCACACCGCCCACCGTCCCGCCCACTTTCGACACTCGGCGCGAACTGACGAATTCCAACATTTTTAATCACATTTTTGAGTCGTCGCTCTGAGTGTGGAATTTAATCGGATTTTACTTTAGACTTTCTCATTTTAATGATTTTTATTTATTGTTCGTTCTTGTTCTTATTTCTTCTCAAATTTTAGAGACTCAAAAAAAAGTCGTTCGTCATGCGAAATATTTATTTATGTAGGGATGGAGTGAGGGAGGGAGGGGACGAACAAGTACAGTTGATCCGAATGAAGTTCGTTCCTTCGTTTATTGATCCTGAGCAAAAGGGAAAAGTCTAAAGAGACGATATCAACAATAAAAACAATAACAACAACAAAAAGCTGGGCGTATACGCAATTAATCTGTCACGTAGAACACCAAGAAGCAAGAACAACAACATCAAAATACAACAACAATAATAAAAATACCACAAACAGACATCGCCCTCAGACGTCGTCGTCGCCGTCGTTGATGTTTTTTTGCTGCCGCTGCTGCATCTGCCGGAGAAGCAGGGATGCCAACTACACGGAAAATATTTGAAATTTGTACTGAAGATTTAAAATATTCAGATTTTGTACACAAAACACTTCACTTTTTTCCGTTTTATTCACTTTTTCTTGGCTAACATTTCGCTCTAAAAATTCAAAATGACAACCCTGTTTTTGTCATTTTTCTTTATAATTCAAGTAACTTCATTTATAATAAAAGTTAATGGAAATGTGTGCAAATGCTTTGAACCACTATAGGCAAAAATATAAGGAGGAGTGGGAAAATAGAAAATAGGAAATAATAATAAATAATAATCTCATAACAAAAAATAAAATTTTCATTTGATTTTAGAAATTTTCTCGTTTGCCTTCCACAGAAAATGCAACTCTGTCGATTGTGGACGCTGAGATCGTAGTTCTGCAAATTTCCACTCGACGCAGCGCACTCACGCCGCTTCTGTCTCTTTCTCTCACGTGTGGTTCTTGTACGTTCGTTCCACAATCGGATCCACAAACAATCCACGCGAAATGACTCAATGCGCAGCTGTCCCGTTCTTACGCACAGCTGTCACAAGAGAATTTGCGAACCAAACAAAAAAAAAATCATGTTTCGCTCGCTCATCGTCCATTATTCTTTGTTCTCCGTTGCTTGTATGTGTGTGTGTGTATTAAATAAATCGATCAGTAAACGAACGGCTAGACGAAGCAACAGAGGAAAAAAGCGGCGTCAGTAGTTTTTTTTTTTAATTCCCTTTTGAATTTCTGTTAGAATTTTGCGTTTCGAACTTGGTGAGAAAAATTTGTGATTTTACAGCCGGAAATTATGTTGGAAATATGAGAGATATCTGTGAAAAGAAGCAATAAACGATATATTCGGAACCCGAGAGACAGACGACGTATACAAGAAGAGTGTGGTGAACCATGATCAACACGCTGCTCGAACATGTGCCGCTGCCCATCAAGCTGGAGGCGTTGGAGGCGCTGGAGCTGCAGCAGCAGAACAACGACTCCGAGGAGACGGAGACCGATGTGCTCGATGACGACGAGACGACGCTGATGATCAGCAGCGACGAGGAGGCCGAGCTGGAGGCGCAGCGGATTCGCTTCCACGAGCTGGTCGGCCGGAATCTGCAGTTGCGCGAGCGCGGACGCAGCACCTCGAGCAGCGGCTCCTCGGTGATTGTGCTCGAGGGACGCGGCGGCAACGGAGCTGGCGCTACCGGAGCCTCCCAGTCGGCAGCGAAGTCTGCGTCGCAGTCATCGGCGAAACGTCGCTGCAAGAAGCGAACGTATTCGACCTGTTCGGTGGCCTCGTCCATCGCCACCTCGACCAGCGAGATGGAGTCCTGCGGCAACATCTTCGTCCATCAGGCCCAGGCGATGCTCATCTTCAATTGCAGCTTCTGCGATCTGCGCTACGCCGACATGACTGTATTCGCCAAGCATTTGCACGAGACACACAAGTTGTTCATCGACTCTGAACAACCCTCTCAGGACCAACAGCAGGCGGGCAACAAACAGCAGCAGCATCAGCCTGTGCGCAAGAGCGCCCGCAACCAGGCGAAGACCGGTGTCGCTGGCGTCGAGTTGCTGCAGGTGAAGACTGAGGCAGTGGAACTGCTGCCCACGGCATCGATTGTTGATCCTCAGGAGCCGCTCGAATCGTGCGGCAACATCTTTGTGCTGAATCGCCAAAAGCTATTCCTCATCTGCGGCTATTGCGAGTGCAAGTATGCGACGTTGGAGCTCTTCAGCAAGCATCTGCGCCAACAGCATCAGTTGCTCGAGGGCCCCGTGAAGGAGATCGAGGTCGAGCCGAAGCAGGAAATCAAGACGGAAGTCTTTATCCTATCGGAGCTGCCGGTGAACAAGGACGAGAGCAGTACACCGCAGCCGATGGTCGCAATTCCAGAGGGAATGCATCTGGACAACAACGATCTGATTCCCATTCCGTCGTTGGACTCGCAAAGCAATAGCTCAGGAGCACGAACACCTCTCCGCGTTTCCACGGAGACTCCGCCGCCGGAGGAAAACGAGGCCCAGCTGCCAGCGACGACGATGACGACGACGACGAGGTCCAAACGTAATCAACGAGCCGAGGTGAGTTACAAGCGAAAAATTCAATTCAATGCAACCTCATCTGATCGTGATTTCATTTTCGTCATTTCGCAGCCACCCGTCGTCGCCACGCGTAAAACGAATCGAAGCAAATCGAGAAAATCATCCCCCTCACAACCCTCACAACCACCGCAGCCGGCGGCAGTCGTCGGTGCATGCGGCATGCGTCTGCGTCGCACGTCGAACCAAAAAACCATCAAAGACCTCTTTGTTCAGCCGCCCTCGTCGCCCGAGTCGGCAGCCACCGATCGGTTGGCATCGGAGCAAGATTCTGCCTCACTCGCCGATACTGAATCATTGGCCGGTCCTTCTTCGGTTGCCGCCTCACCGCCCACCAGCACAAGCACAAGCACCAAGAAGACGCCGAACGTTTTCCGTTGTGACCAATGTCCCAAGACGTTCCAGAAGTCCACACGACTCGTCGAGCACAAACGCATGCACACGGGCGAGAAGCCGTTCAAGTGTGAGGAGTGTGGTAAACATTTTCGCATCAAGATGCGTCTTACCGAGCATGCATTGCGCCATCGCAAGGAGAAGGCTTTCAAGTGTGATATCTGTGGCCTGGCTGTGGCCACACGACAGGATCTGACGCTGCATCAACGCCATCACAACGGCGATAAACGCTACCAGTGCACACAGTGTCCCAAGGCGTTTGTTCGCAGCTCCGATCTGAAGATCCACATACGTGTGCACACGGGGGAGAAGCCGTTCTCGTGCGAGGTTTGCCAAAAGGCTTTCCGCGCCAATCAGAATCTCATCGTCCACCGGAGGACGCATGTCGGTGAAAAGGCGTACAAGTGCGAGTATTGTGACAAACGTTTCATGCGGAACATCGATCGCAAGGTGCATCATCGGACGCATACAGGTGAGTCGTCGTCAGTTCTCTAATTCTCTGTGAAGTCCTTTATTTAATTTTCTCTACTCACTCTCTGTCTCTCTCGATTTTGTAGGTGAAAAACCATACAAGTGTGAAATTTGTAATCGTGGCTACTCGTCACGCGTTCACGTCCGTTCGCACATCGAACGTGACCACGTTGCGGCTGCCAATGGTTGTCTGCCGCAGCGCAAGAAACCAGGACCGAAGCCGAAACGGATTAAGGAGGAAATGGAGAAGCAGCAACAGCAGCGAAAGCAATTAATCGAAGAGGAGCGATTGAAGTCATCCGATTCGGCTGATGAGAAACAAAACCCTTCGAGGGATTGTGCAGACCAGCAGCAGGAGAAATCTCCGATTTCCGTGCAAAGTTCACCGGAGCGCAATAGAAACAACACCAAGAACCAAGAAGAGCAACCGAGCCGAGAGAAAGAACAGAAAATCGAGCAACTCACGCCCGAGGAAACAATGCAACAGGTATCGCTCGCCCTCAAAATAGCACTGGAAGACGACGACGTTGTCGACGACGACAATGATGTCGAGGTGGATGATGATGATGAAGAGGCCGCCAACTCGGTGGAGAAGGAAAACGACACCCCCAAGCTGGAGTTGACTGTGAGTGCTACAGCTACTCCTGTGGCGATGGCGGTTGCGGCGGATGTTGAAACACCGCTTAAGGGTGGGAAACAATCGTCGAAGCAGCAGCAGCGTTTGAGCGGCTCGGCGAAGAAGGACCGCAAGATAACGAGCTACTTCACGGTTGTGGGCCAGAAGACAGAATTCTAAGACTTGAATATTATATTTTAAATACAAACAGATATACACAGGAAACAAGCAACCAATACATTGGCAGCTTACCATAGGCTAAGTTTTAGTTGTAGAAGAAGAGACCACCTCGCACAGAAGGACATTAGACTTAGTTTGTAGAATGAAGAACCAACAGCTTTTCAAAGACTCATTGTTGTAATTTCAAACAGGTTGCATTTTACTAAATGTTTACGATTTCAAAGAAAATATTTAGCATTTTAATGAAAATATTTACGATTTCAATGAAAGTGTTTACGATTTCAGTGAAGCATTTATAATTTACAAACAAAGCATATATTTATTGTCAAATGTTGTAATTTTTTGAATTATATAAATCGCTTTGAAGGTTTCTTCATATAGTCGCTCAACTCAAATATCGCATTAACTCTATGAGATTGGGGTTCACAGTCTTCATATAGAAACGAACTCCCATCTCAACACCATGTACTCAATTATACTTTAATATTAGATTTAGTTTTTATACTCTTATAATATTTAAGTTATCAATCAATGTAATGTTTACATTATATATCCAATTAATTTCAAATACTATTAGTTTATAAATATTTATGCTTTGATTATTTTGCTTAAAAATTTCCATATTCTATACTTTTTTTACACTTTTATGCTTTATATATGTGAAAAACGGAATTGCAAAAAGACATTTTTATAAGTATGTAATCATAAAATGAAGAATCAACAACGCCAACAACAACAACAGAACAACAAAATTGAATATATAAATTTTGAGAACTCAAAAAATTTTAAATTTGAGAATTCAAAAAAGTGTAAATTTGAGAACTCAAAAAGTGTAAATATTTCGAAATAAATTCGCATATTTTTTCAAAAAAAATATTCTTTTCCTAAAAATTTCGCGCCACGCGTACGTGGGTGACATCATCATCATCATCGATCGGCATTTCCTGTCTCGCTCTGTTGGCGATTTTGCTGTTGTTGCCTCCCTCTCTCCCGCCCTTCTCCCATCAACCGATGGCGTCGCCGAAATTCGATTCTGGAACTTTGAATTCCACGTTTCGTATACGCCTGGTTGGCGAGCTTTTGACGGTCGTTCATCTGCCGATTCAGCATAATCTTGTTTTTTGTTCCTTCTCTTTCTTCTCTCGTTTTCTCCAATCCATCCCAATTTCGATCGATGACCGCCTCAAGGTTCAATCAAGCCAGGAAGAAAAAATATAAAAATATGTCTGGAATTTATTTTCAAGCCATGTCTTTGAAGTTCATTGAAAAACAGAAAGAAGAGATGAAGAGCGAAAAAGAGAGAGAAAGAGAAAAAAAAGACACGCATACGCCGCGTTTGCCATTGGCCATGATTCAGTCAGTGGAGCCGGCCGACGATCGTGGGTTTTTGACGTGTTTCTTTCTTCTGCGTCTACATCAATGTTTTTTTTTTTTGTTGTTGTCATTTTTGTTTTGGGACCAGTTAACAGTCTTTTGTTGTTGTTGTTATTGTTGTGGCTTTTGCCGCATTCGCTTATTCAGACGCTCTCGTCTTTTATTATTCATTCGCTCTTTGGTTCTTTTGCTCTCTTTCGTATTTGGATCCATTCTTTGTTGGTGTTGTTTTTGATATTTTTTTGTTGTTGTTGCTGTTGTTTTATATTTCATTGTTGTTTTTATTTTTGTTGTGTCTACATTTTTCATTGTTGTTTTTGTTATACATTTCGCCGTTGTTATTGTATTTGTTTATTGATCTTTACTGACTCCAGACGTTGTTGAGTTTTATATTGTTATATTGTATAGTTGTTGTTGTTGATCATTCTGAAATTCTCTCATGTTTCTCGGTCATTTACACCGCCTTTGAGTTAATCATCGTTGTCGTTGTGGAATCCATTGAGAAAACAAACGATGGCTTGTGGAACAACTGACGGACGTCGTGTGGATCAACCGATGTCGTGTGGAGCCGACGTCGTGTGGATCAAGCGTCGTTCTGTGGATTGAAGCGTCGTTTTGTGGAGCAACAACAATGAATGAGGTGGGGCTCGTGGAGCTCGTTCGTTTGGATCGTGAGTTGAGTGCAATTTTCTGACTTTGACAATTGCGAATCAGTCGTTCTCAAACTGTCAATAGAATGACAAGAAGAAGACCAAAAAAGAAGAAGTTCCAAAAAAGAAGAAGTTTCGACAAACTTCCTATAATTTTCATTACCTTATTTTCAAATACTTACCTTTATTAAAATATCTTTTAAACCTTAATAATAAACCTTTAATCAAGATTTTTTAATCAACTCGGATTTAGTTTTTAATTCCTACTAACAGTGACCTTCCTACTATGGTTCATTCATTAAATTCACTATGACAAATCACAGAAATCTCTGCAACCAACAACAAGCCAATAACAACACAATATATCGACCAACAACACAATATATCGACCAATAACAACCCCAAATCCATCAACAACAACACCATTTTAAACAACAACAACATACCCACTAACAACACATCATATTCACTAACAAAAGCATCATTACCACCAACCAACTCCAACCATATGAAACCACCACAAAGTTTTCTCTCTCACCATCAACGCATGTAGAAGTCGAACGAACATTAGCTTAAAATTTGTGCAACATGCATTTTCCATTTATTATTAAAATTTCAATTATGTAATTAGCGCTATTTCCATGGACCACTCCCTTAACCCTCTCACTCTCACTCCACTCCCACCATCTCTGTTCCTTTTTCCTATAGTGCTTAAACCTTTCACGACGAACATTTAATTAGGAGACCAACTACTGAATTTTATGGAGGTTCTAAAATGAATATTTTTTTAAAACTAAAATCTCAAATATTTCAAAAAGAAATGATTAAAAAAACAATAAATAAAAAATGTAGATATCTAAAAATAAGTATTCAAAAAAATACTGAATGAAAATAATAAGCATAAATAATAGAAAAATATTTCATATGAAAAAAACACCAAAATCAAATGCAGGAAAAAAATATAAAATACAATTACACAAAAAAAAAAAAAATTAAAAAAATATAACATTGTATTAAATTACACTGTACAAATAAATTCCCTCGAAACAGAAGTTAATTGAATTCATTGTGTGTTTGTGTGTGTGTATTTCCTGCTAACTAATATAGAGAGAATAACCATGAGTGTGTGTGTGTGGTTTTGTTTTCATTTGAGTATATTTGTGTGACTAAATTTGTGGTTACGGTTTTTGTTGTTGTTGTTTTTATTGTTGTTATATTTGTTCGACTCCCGTCAGACGATATTCGTTTATTCAACTAATTTCAGTGGAGATTATGTCAATACTTACTCACTGAATTGACTGGGAATCGATTTGCAAAATCCACATTCGTTGATTGTGGATTTCGTTCAATTCACCAAATTACGTGATTTGGAATTAAAATTACGATTTGGAAATAAAATCACGATTAATTCATCACTTAAAGAAAATCAGAGGAAATTCAAGATTTTTTTTCTCACATAATAATTTATGTTGAAATTTTTTTTTTTTTATTATTAATTATTTTTATATTATTTTAAAGTTTTCAATAATTTTTTTATTTAATTTTTTTAATATTTTCAATTAAATTTTTTTATTTTTATTTATTTATATTTATTTTATTTATTTATTTTATTTAATTCAAATCCACTCCACATTCCCATTGGAATTCACCTCTCGCAAAATGACTACCTCAACCTGTCAAATTCACCTCAAATTCACTTCATTATTGTCACAAGCATCATTGTTATCATCATCAACGTCATAATCGAGAGTAGAATAGTAATTTCTTTAAATTGAATTAATTATTTAAGCAAACAATTAAGCACAAAAAGGGAATTAAAAATGAAACTGGAGAATCAAACGAACGAGTCTCTCATGATGCCACGCCCACACATTTTACGCCCTCTCACTTTACGCCCTCTCACTTTACGCCCTCTCACTCTACTACTTTTCATCTCCCTTCCCCCCTTTTTAGTAGTCAATAATGAAATTAACTCAATACCATCACAAACTCACACCACACACACATTTACGCTCATTCATGCATTCATTCAGGACATTTAAATTTTCATCGGTCATAAATTATGCTGTCAGTCGATTGAGTTGAGCTTCGACATATAAATCGCAAATCGTTCGGAAAAAGTTAATAAAAAAAGAAGAAACTGACATAAAATTAAAATCAATAAAAAAATTATATGCATTATGTTTTACTATATATATATCGTCGTATATAACTTTAATATCCGGGTATGTTGAGGTGATAAAAATATGGTATGATGAACATCAACTATGAGAGCGTGTTTGTGACGTGTATGTTGTGTGAATTATGTCTGTCTGAGTGTGAATTATGTCTGTTTGTATCTGAATTAAGTATGTCTGAGTGTGTGTGTGTGAATAGTTACTTGACAATGTCTGTGTGTCTTTGAATGTTATCATGAACCCATTTATTAATTATGAGTTTTGATATTGAAAGAAATGAGTTTCAATTAAATGTCGATTATTCATGCAATGCAATCGATTGTCAAATATATTTTTTGTTATTGTTGTATTTTGATATGATTGTTGATGTTGACATTTCTGTTATTGCTATTGTTGTTGTTGCTTCTATTGTTCCTGTTGTTGTTGGTCATTTTTTTTATAGGAATTCATAGAAGATAATTTATTGCATAAAAAAGGATTTTGTTGCAAGATTTATTTTATTTGAATTTTGGTGATAATTTTAGTTTAAAATGGGATTAATTTTTTTAATTTTATTTTTTACTTAATTTTTTTTATACAAAATTTTTTTATATAAAAAAAATATTTTGTGTTTTCATAGATTTAATGATAAATAAAAAAGGAGGAAGGAAAAAAAAATGAAATTTTGAAAAAATATTTTATTTTCCTCTAATATTTAATTCATGAATCAATGACAGCTTTGAAATTTATACAAAATAATCAAAAATATTTTGTTCTAATATTTTCATTAATCAAATTTCTCAACACCTTCCGTTGTGCTTCCACTTAAAAAGTTCTTCAAAAGTTATCTTCGACACTTATAGCTTCAAAAACCTCTCGATAGATTGCTTAATTAAAATCACTCATAGATAATGAGGGCCCTTAAATTGAAATCATACCTTGTGACTATGATTCGTAACCTCGAAAACCTCAAGAGTTTCTCCTTCCAATGATAAAGTTATCATGGAGAAGGGTTTAAAAAAGTACCCTACTTTAAGATTGACGTTTTATTAAATACAAAAACCAACGAAAAGAAAAAAAAAAAGAAGAAAAAAATAACGAGAAACCACAATAACAATAATTGGTACTAGAGAAAATCTTATGGTAAATAAAAACCAAGAATAAAAAGTATAGAAAAATCCAAGAATTAAAATCAGGAGTAAAAAGCCAAGAATTAAAAGCAAGAGTAAAAAGCCAAGAATAAAACAAATAGTAGAAAAAATTGTGGAATTTTTTTAATAAAGAGACTGCATGAGAAATAACTAGAGTATAACAACAAGTGTATACTAATAACAAAGGGAGCAGCTGGTTTACAATAACAGCAACAATTACAACAATAAAAATAATACCACAACAATAATAACAACAACCAAACTATCAACAACAATAACAACACTACACGACACCAACTATTAACAATGATTGTAAAACACGTTGCACTCGACAAACATCAACCACATGAGTTCTATTTGAAAACGGATGGTGGGCGGATGATGGGGTGGTGTGGCAAGTGTTGGGGGGAGGGGGAAAGTGAAGTCAAGTCCTATATTGGGCCTTGTTGAAATTTCAGATCTTATTTGACTTTCATTAATATAATATAATCATGAGACAAATTGAAGTTTTATTGTCAGAAACGTTATAAAATTTTTGTTGTCGTTGTCGTCGACGTCTTGACTGAAGCGGTTGAGAGGTTGTTGACGGAATTCTGTTGATGTTGTTGGTAGTTGACAGAATATTGTTGTTGTTATCTGTTGACGAGAAGTTGTTGTTGGGGTTGTTGTTGACGTTAGTAATATTTTTATTTGTTGTTGGCCTCGAGTGATCGTCATAAACGTTCATAACTCATTATTTCAGAATGATCCCAATAAACCTCTAATTAAAAAATAAATTTCCCCTTAACGAAAAATGATAAATCTCTCAAATAAGGAATCCAGATTAAAAAGGGGGGTTTTTAGACTTTTCCAGAATCTTTAAATAACTTCACTTTTATAAAAATAATTTGAAATTTTCACTTTTTATCTAATTTTTTAAATAGGAATTTTTTTATTTAATTTTTTTATATTTTAATTTGGTTTTTCCAATTTTAATTTTTTTCATTTCAATTATCTCAGTTTTTTTCAAAATTTTTAAAATTTAATTTTTTTAAATTTAATTTTAATTTTTTCAATTTTGTTTTTTTTAATTAAAATTTTTTATAGTTTTATTTCATCAAATTTAATTTTCACGACTATAAACAACATTTAAATATCACAAGCAACACCTGTAATAACATACAAAAAATATCCCCTATCTCTTTCGCACATACTCCCTGCCTCCTCTCTCTCTCTCCCTCTCCTACCTTCGGCACCTGTTTGATTGAATTATTATCTAATTTAAACACACATAATTCCCGAAGCTTTTAATTATTTTTAAACATTGATTCAATAAACACTCGAACATAATTTGTTACCACCGTATATCACGTGAAATTATGATAATGTACTAATAATAATTTAATCTAAATCTACAGAATTTCATGGTGATTGCGGTAAAAACCAGTTTTTTATGTGAAAATTATTTTTGGACATCAAATATATTTTGGACAAATCATTGATAAAAAATTATCACTTGAAGTGATTGAGATAAAACTCGTGCTAACGAGAGTTCGACAAATCGGCGATTGAAATATATAACCGTGTGATAATGAATTATATATTGTAGGATGATCACAGACTAGAGTCGGTCGGTGTTGCCGACTGGTTTTATATCGAAAGTCTGTGTTGACAGTTGTTTGTTGACGTCGATCTATTTTTCGGTGTTATTATTTTTGTTTTGCTTTTTTGTTTATTTTTTTTTTCTTGTTTTTAAATTTTTGAATATTGTTTGTTCGACATTATAAGTTTTTGTTTTCATTCCCTCTGCTTAAATTTCATATTGTTTTCGTTTTAATTTTCTCCTTGTTTTTATTATTTTTGTCTTCGATTTTTTTATTACTTTTTTTATTAATTTATATTTAATATATTTTTATTTAAATATTTTTTTTTATTATTTTTTTTAAATGTGTTTTTTAAAGATTTTTTGAAACTTTTTTTTATTATTTTATTTTTTCTATAATTATAAGTTGTTATTATTTACGCAGACGTTGGGTTTCTGTTTGTCACGGTCACATTCCGTCCAAAGTCTGTTTTTGTCGGGCTCGTTAGACGTCTGTGGGGTTCTGTTTTCTCCGGAGGAATTCGTTTTAGGGTTTAATAAATATTGGGCGATTTTTTTATATTTTATTATATTTTTGGGGGTGGTTTTTGTGGTTGAAATAATTTAATATAGAAAAATTTTGTGATTGTTGCAAGATTTTATATATATTTCCTTTAATATTTAATTTAAGATATTATATAAAATAAATAAATTTAAAAAAAATATATTTTTTGAGTATTTATAAAGTTTGTATATGAAATTTTATTTAATTTTCGATTAATATTTAATAAAATATGCAAATTATTAAAATGTTGCTATGCTAAAAAATAAATACCATATATTTATAATTCTTCCCTATTTTTAAAAATACTTCTATAATAATAAATTCTTTGATTTCAAATGAATGAATTTCAGTCTCTAATTTTTTTCTTAAAAAGTTTCAATATCAACTTACACGAATTCTTCCACTGCTGGAACTTGTGATACAAAAAGCACGAACATATGAAAAATATCACCGAGACGATCAGCAGCGTCAGGATCACGCCGATCCAGATGTCGCTGACGACGCGCGAATATTCGATGTCGCCCATGCCGTGCGCATGGACGGGGGGCGGCGGCAGTGGACGGAATTCCTCGGTCTCACCGAGACCGACGCCAACGGCTCCACCATTGCTGACGGCGATTTCGACCTCTTTGCGACCGAGCGACAGATTGTTGAAAGCCGAATCCAGGCCAAGGGCCAACCGTTCGAGCTTGTTGATCAGGATCGAATAGTTTTGCGGTAAGTCGAATGTTTGGAGCTCGATGCGCTCGGTTGTGGTGTGATTTGTGAGCAGTTGATATTCCGACATTTTGATTTTCGATTTTTTATCGATCGATTTTAATCAATATGCGTTTCGATAAACGATTTTCGGTATATAATGTTTCGATATACGATATTATAGAAATTTCGATAGACGATTTTACAGATATTTCGATTAACGATTTTTAAAAGTTTCGATAAACGATTTTACAGAAGTTTCGATAAACGATTTTTCTGTAGTTTCGTTATACGATTTAAAAATTTTTTTTTTAAATTTTATTCTCCATAATTTCCGATACAGAATTTTTTAAAATTTTTGTCCGGTTTTTTAGTCTAATTTTTGAATTTCACAAAAAAAAAAAATTATAATTTTCTTCAATAAATTTTTTTCGAAAAAATTAATATTTTCGATTTTTGTTGAAAACGTTGAATTAAACACTTGTTCTAGTCGTTGTAGCCGATCATCGTCGTTTGAAGTCGCGACTGCGAAACGCGACCGGTGTGCGAAATTTCTAAAATGAACAAGAAGCAGATTGAGTTTGGAGTTTTTGTTAAATTTTCCATAGAGCGAAATTGAGCTTATTTTTCAGACTGTTTAACTTTTCGTAAGACATTGACATTTCCCTCTCGCTCTGGCGTTATTTTCCCTCTCACTCTGACTCGTACATTTCACCCGATGTCTATTCTATGTTTTAGTATTAACAGTTGGACGTTAATTAATCATTCAAATAATTCAACAGATACTTTGAACTATATATCTATCAATGTGTACGCACACGTATCTACGAGATACATTGAATGGTGCAAATATTTACGCTCGACATTCGATTGAACTCCTTGAGATGCTTTTAGCGAACGAACGATCAATCGATCGGTTGAGAATCACAAAAAACGGCGCAAAAATTAACAACTAGAGAGAATGGGGCGAAAAGTATCGCACAGTTTGCTTTTGCATCCCGGCGATACAGATATGTGAAATGGAAAACGGAATAAAAAAAAGAACGTGAATTCGTAGGAAAATGTGAATTGTGGCACTTGCGTTGTAATTGAATTAACTACAACAAGAGTAAGAATAACAATAAGAACAAAAATAAATAAAAAAATAATAAAATAAAAATAACAATAAAGAAGTAACAATAACACCAAGAGTCAATAAAAAAGTAACATTAAAAAAAAATAACAATAATATCAATATCCAATAACAACAATACCATCCAATAGCCAATAACCACAACAACTACAATACAATACAAAAAAAAAGACGAAATGCATACAACGAATAATTAAATGCAAATAATTGAATATCGAACAAAAAACTGTATCTGTGAGATTCACATTCGCATCGAACACTTGCACTTGAATTTGTTGTTGTTGCCCTCTCCCCTCCCACTTTCTGTTGCTTCTTCCTTGTTTCACTTTTTTCTCTATTTCCTCATTTCATACTCTTATTGAAATCCACTTAAAATCTCCAGTCGATTATTTATTTAATTAATCAGCTGCGCGCGTTGAATACGAAAAATCAACAAATTACACTTGGTGCCAACGGTTATTGTATCTAGATGCCGGTAATTTTTCGTTATTTCTCTCCTTCCGTCTCTCTCTCTCTTTTACTCTTTCCGTGTATGTTTATCCCTCTTCCTGTACTTTGTATGTAATTTTTACATGTCCTTGGAGTGGAAATTTTTCGCCTCGGCTCAGAGGAAATTATTTTCAAAAATAAATAAAAAAAAGTCTGTCTCGAAAAGTTAAATAAATAAAAATTCAAAAAATGAAAAAAAAAAACACAAAAGATAAAATTTAATATTTACAACTCGTATCAGTGTAAAATCACTTCAGAATAAAGCACGTTGTTCTCTTTAACTTCGTTAATAAACTCAATATGCACAAAATAATTTTTCACCAGTTGCTCTTAGAATGGAAGAAATAACAAAAATCACAAAAAAAAAAAATTATACACGTGAGTAATTTGTGAACAAAATTCTGTGTTAAAAAAGTTTTTATTTTACTTTGTTATTGTGTTTGAAATCCAGCAAATATTTCTGCTTTTGTTGTCACATGCGCACGTGCGAAAATAAAATGTTTCTTTTATTTATTTATTTTGTTTTGAATTTATAATTCTTTTAATACATGTGTGTGATACAAAAAAAAAAGATGTATTTTTTTCAAATAATTTTTTTTCTTTTAAAATTTTTTTTTTGATTTTTGTTTTTAATTTTTTTTTACAATCATTTTTTTGTTTATATTTTTTACTCTTTTTTTTAGAAAATTTTTGTTATACCTTTTTTGTTTCTTTTGTTTATTATTTTTATATGATTCCCGAATAATTTTGTTTGTTAAATATTTGTAATTTTCAACACTGTTACGATAAAATATGTTCCCGAATTTTAAACAGACTTCGGAACGCACCGGCTCACGATCCAAACACGTCGAATGTTTACAACAATTAAAAGCGTTTCTTACAGACGTCGGTCGACGCCGGGCACCGCCGTCGTTTGCTCGGGGCATTGTTTTTGTTGTCGGTTTTGTTTTTGTTTTCTTTCGCATTTTATCAATTGCTCGTCGAGCTACTCGAAATGAGGAATAATAAAACAAAAAAAACACCAAGAAATCATCACAATCACAAAAAGTATAATATGGCAGAGAAATGGAGGATTAGTAAAAGACCAATAAAAAAAGAATAAATATTATATTTTTTCATAAAAACATAGGAAAAACATAAAAGAAAATAAAAAATTAACATTAATAAAAAAAACATAATTAAAAATGATAAACACAACAAACAAAAAACAATAAAAAACAAATAAAAACAACAACAACAAAAACAGAACAAAAAAAAATAAACAAAAAATTATAAAAAAAATGCAAACAAATTAAAATAAAAACCATAATAAACAATGAGAGCAACCAACTACCAAAACAATAACAACAATGCCACCAACAACTATAACAACAAAGGGTAGTACATTATGATAACAACAAAAACAACAACATTATGATAACAATAAATACAACAACATCACATGGTGATACCACACAACATGGTTTGCTAATCAGCTCCCGTGGCTGTGACTTCATTTCCATGACGAGTCACGTCTGCCCCATGTCTGACGACGTCACATCACATCAATGCGATATCAACTATCGCGAGCACCAAGAAATTGTTGTTGGTTTCATCGAGAATTTCAATTTCGCAGACACTTGGGTAACAGGTGTACTGGATTTTATTCTTCGAGGAATTCATAATTTTAATAATTATTTTTTTCAATTAAAATTTAATATTTTTCTATAATTTTTTTCCAACTAAATATTAAAAAAAAAGTTCCTCTTTTGCTCAATAATATTTCCATATTTTCCTGATATTTTACTAATACCCAACTCTCCTCCTACCTCCCATATTAATTCAATCCGTGATGAATCTATCCGCTAATTTCGCTTCGACAATTAAATTCATGACTCGCTGCAATGTGTTTTCATGCTTTTTTCTCTCTTCTTATTATTAGATTACACTGGTATTAACTTCATTTTCCAATAAATTGATTTTCCCTTTATAAAACAAAACAAAACCAACAAAAAAAAAGTAAATCTCATCCTAATGTTGATTTAATTATTTAACCGAACGTGGAATTAATTACAAAAATATTTATTGTATTATTTTTCCAAGGCCATGACAACAGGTGCAACGAAGAAATAATGTGAAAAATATTTATATGATTTTAGATTTGAGTTTTTTATGGTCTTCAACAAAAATCTTAAAAAATATCTTTTTAATTAAAAAAAAAAAAAATGATTGTTAACCAAAAAATTTTGTTTTTGTTTTAATTTACAAAAAAAATTTTTTTTTATTGGAATTGAAAAAAAAAATATTTAACTCTATATGCAAACAATTTCTATCAGTGTATCAAGAGTAAATAAAACACAATTGCAGTGAACAATTAAATGAAAGTTATAATTAGATATTTATTGAAATCAATTGTGATTTTCACATCGAACTACGGGAATTTCATCAGAAGAACATCGCAATATCAGACCGAGATCGGGATGGGCCGGAATGATCGGCGTGATCAGTGATATTGGTGAGATCGCTTAATGTTTATTAATTCCATTTAAAATGAATTGCGAATTAAAATCACGCGATGCTCGTGAAAAGGAGGCAAATCGTGATTTACTAAAAGCGATCAAATAAAATATCGTAGAACAATGCGAAAAATAATACATAAAAAATAAAATATATAAAATATATATATAAATCTATTTCAATCAAGAAGTTATAAAATATTATTATAGTATGTAAAAAGTCAATATTTTTCCCATAGCAACCAAAATTCAAAAAATTATTACCATAATTTTTATTCAAGTATTTATTTTTCCATCATTTTTCTTCAAGTGTTTATTTTTCCACAGTCCATCATTAACCACATTGCTAAAGACTCCCTTCATCCAGCAAATGGTTTTTAAAGTGTTTTCTATATTTGTTTATTTCATCTAAACTTTTATAATATTTGCACTCAATGCTAATTCGATGTTAATAGATTTTTCAATATACTTAGATAATTACTATTAGCATTGGTATTTTTATTTGCCATATGCTAAAATCTCTGAAATGTTCACGAAAATATGTCGATAAATATAAGTAGTCCATGGGATGTGTGAAATTCGAACATTTAACAGCCATGACCGTCTATAATCGATTTTTTTCCAAGTACGATTCAACTTAGAATTCAATGTGAGTACAACCAATAGGATTCATATTGGATTCCAGTTCGAAAACTGACATCTGGTGACAAAATTCAATAGAAAGAAAAACGATCGTATAGAATCTAATAAGAAACCTGATAAGATTAAGTATAGACAGGAACCAAAGGACTTCCAACGACCTTCCTTTGATAAGTTGACAACGATATCAGTTACCATCTAAATAGATTCGTCCATAAATAATATGGTATCTTCGGAATTTCCCCAAATTTCCGATACGCTCGATATTCTTTATTATTTTTGTCTTTTTTAAACGTCTTCCTAACGTAGACGTAGGTTATTCTTGACGCATGTCTATCGACACAATGTCATAAATACATACGACGTTCTTATTTCGGTGTACTCGACTTCTGATAATACTCTATTTATATTTATATTACTCTATTTTCATATCGAAGTGTTGACTAAAGAAATTTATTATTCATCCATTTTGTGCTGGTGATTAATCAATAATCGTTATACCTGATATCTGACTGATATATAGTTTAACTATTTTATGCATTAGTTAGTCGATTATATTTCCGGGTATTTTTCTTCTATTTTAATTACCAGATTTCTTAATGAATCTAATTAATTTTATAGATCGATGTGATTTATGTACATCGATTATCGTTACAACTCGTCCAATAATATTATATTGCATATCAGATAGAATAGGAAGTTTCAAGGCACGTGAAGGGAATATGGAATCACGATCGTATAAAATTAAAAATCTGATGTAAGATGCAATGGTTGAACATCTGGTTTAATTGTAGAAATCAAGAACTATTAGTTTCAATGGGGTTTTCTGATATATACCTCTATAGCACAAGATATTTGTAGAAAACTTTATAAAATTTTTCTTTTAGTTTTCTTTAAAATACTCAAAAAAGAAGTTTTACAACCATTCCTATAGCTTGTTGTAACCTCTTTCAAAAATTTATCATATCCAGGTTCGCAATCCTCTTTACACCAGGATTATCTGATATTTAGACTACTGGGTCTACTAAGGGTAAACAATTTAAGCCCATAACATCCGTTCTCTGTGAGTTTCCATTGTTTATACAATAATTTTGCAATATCATGGTTTTCATCATGAAGCCTTTAATATTTCTTAAAAAATTCTCTGAAACCTCAATTTTTTTATGAAATATCGACGTGAGTGAGTTTATAAAAATAAAGACTTTTTTTTCACAACTCAATATAGATAGATAAATAATGAAATAATTACATGATAAGATCGTGGCAAACCTTATCATGTTGTCTGATTATTGTTCTGATTATGAAAATCATATTGTTGTCATGACACTGTTAATAATGATGATGACAAAGACGATGATGATGATGGTGTTGTTTATCGTGTGCAGATAGATAGATATCTCTCTTAGAATAATATCTCTGAAAGATAACATAGTAAATTCTTGGCATTGTTGTGTCATTTACCGGAGTCAACGTGGCTCAATGGTATTTCTCAAGAAAGAGAGAGAACGAGAGTGAAAAGGAGAAAGGGACTGAGATAGATGACGGTAGGGATTATTTTTAGTGCTCGTCTAAGATGAGGAAGTGATGAATGGAATGTGAAATTTATACAGAAAGTGTTGTTAATCACTTCTCAAGGCGAGAATCATATATTTCATTGAATGAAAATATATTCTGATAACTATGTACATATATTCTGATAAGATGTATATACTGAAAATATTTATATTCTGAAAAGATTTATATTCAAAAAATACCAAAGATTCATCTGGGTTTTAAATGCATTTCTTCTCACTTCCTCTTTCTATGGTCCATAATCACGTTATTAATAAAGAAGACCGCGGCGTGAAACCTCCGGAAATGACCAACAATATCCGTTAAAAATCGCTGACGCTCCACTAAGCGGATCGGCATGATCGTGATCAGTATTATATCATCAACAAAAAGAACAACAACAACAATAAGAACAACACCAATATGAACAACAACAATAATAAAAAAAATGTTCCAACCAACAATAGTTACAAATAATCACCTTTCAAAAAATCCCAAATAGATAATAAAGAGCATAAAATTTGTCACACAAACAAAGGAGAAAAATCTCTCACAGAAATTTCCTTTCTCTTCCTATTTCTCTCATTATAATGGATTTCCTCTATCTTTCTCTCCCTCTCTTTCACTCCCTCTCTCTCTTCCTTTAGCTATGTGTGTAATTTCCCTTTACCTTCCTGCATTAAAACGGAAGCCAGGCAAAGTCAAAGCCGCCCATTAGTTACGCTCTGAGCTGTCATTGCTTTGACATTTCGTTGCCGCATCCACCTTTTTTTGGTCTTGGTCTTCACAAACTCCAACCCTCCACGCAGGGGAAACAAAAACAAAATATGATTATTGTTGCTCCGAATTGACCCACCGGAGGTCAAACGATCAGCGAGAGAAGGAAGTTCAAATAAAATACACGATTCTATGGACGGAAGGAAGAATGGTGAAGGCGATCGAGCTGGGCAGTTAAATGCGGTATTTAAATTAAATACCATTCATGAATTTCCATACTTATCAGAAGGTTTCGACTACTTGTGGGAAATTTTTCGAAATCCCTTGAAATTTTATTCGATGGAAGGAAATCCTTAGAAGGAGTTTCTTCAATTTATGAAGTCGGAGATAACATTTTTAAAGAGGTTCAGAAGGGACTTATGATAAGAAAATATTTACTGAGATCGTTTTTGTGAAGAATAATTTTAAGAAGCATTTTCGAATTTAGAAATTTTATTTCAGGAAAATTAAAATACTTATCAATAAAGGATTTTGTTTTTGAATTAAAGGAAAAATATATTTGTTTAAAAAAAACTGTATTTATTTTTATAATAATTATATATATACATCTAAGTAAGTATTTATACTAAATAAGAAATTTTAAAATAATTAATTATACAGAAAAATATAATTTTGAATAATTGTTTGTATATTTTTATTTATTGAATATTTTATTTATTTATTTATTAATTAAAAATTTTAAAATAATCTGATCTCATGGATTTTTTTCTTATTTTACTATAATCGTATCTTGATTTTCATGGGAATTTTTTGAGGACTCCGTTTGTCCACTTTTTCATCATTGCCGCCGCTGTTTCTTGTTCACACCAATATAAAAGCCTTCGGATCCTTTCATTTGACATCCGAATATCCTAATCATTGCATCACCTGATTGCGAGATGTTCTTTTTCAGTTCCTTCCCTACCCATAACTTCCTTTTCTATATCCTCTTGATTTCCTACATCCTCTCACCTCCTTATGTTCGCCTATCTTTGGTCTTTGGTTCTCCCATTACTTCGGTACTCCTATCACTTCGGTACTTCTATCACTTCGGTACTTCTATCACCTCCGGTTTCCTATCATTTGTCCTTCGATTTCCGTTCACACACTCGTATGAATCACGAAAGGACCGAACGACAGACTGACCGTGTGTTGATCTCCCTCCTCCTTCGTCGACGACAAGCGACCGGCGACTCGTTGTGTACCTGTGGCCCAATCTGTTGCAACAGCATGCGAAGGATGAAAGGTGGACCGCAACAGGAAAAAGGGCACCAAGAAAAGGATAACAACAACACCACCAAGGATGATGTGGTGGCTGGAAGGAAGCGGGAAACCATTTAGGGAACATTTTATTTCCGTTTAGTTGGGAAAACATGAAATAATTGCTCCGTGATAGCAACAACGAAAAGACGAAGAATAACAATAGAAATACCTCGCATATCCTTTGATAAGCAATCGATGTCGTTGGTATGTCTTGACGGTTGATTGGGAAAAAGGTGGCTAACACGATTTAAGGGTTTTACAAATTGGCTTAAAGGATGGCGTTTCCTGTGTCGAACCCGATGGTGTCGCTTCGTGTGGCCTCTGGATTTGAACACATGGTGGAGAAGGGAAGGGATTTTAAAGGATTTTTTTCGTTCGTTAGTTTAGGGTTGAGGTCAGGGACTCGAGGATAACAGCTGCTTAGTTTCTGGGGATCTGGGGGGTAATTTTTGCTGGGTTCTGGGGATTAGTTTGGTAGATTTTTAGCTGATTTGTGTAATTTTGTGGTTGATTTTTATGGTATTTTGGTTGTTTTTGTTAATCTGTTGGTTGATTTTTGGTGCTCTTAAAAGAAGGTTTTCTGTTACAATCAGCCACATGTTGATTTTATTTCCAAGAAAATTAGTTATAAAGTAGAAAATTCAATACCAAGAAGTAAATTATGTCAATGAAACATCTCTTATCAGTCTCATATTATCCTTTAACTAAATATTATCCTATAAACTATAAATAATAAAACCCAGATTTTAACTTCTCAACTCTTTTCGTGACTTATCTTGATTTATATTCCCTTTATTTTTTCTTATCAACAATTTTCTCAAATTTCCCTCTGAGAATGTCGAATGTCCTTTTTGTAGTAAAAATAGTTTTATATCTCACTTTGGATTATTTGTTCTTTCTCTTTCCCTCACCCTTTCGATCATCAATCAATTTTGGAATTTTCTAAAGTCGTTCGAATTTTTATTTTTCTATTTCGATTTTCTTCACTTTTTTCTATATCCCCAACAAGTTTTCAAATTCTCTTCGATTTTCCACAATTTTCGATTGACTTCTCAAATTTCTGCCCTCACCCCTCTTTATTCTATTAAATTTTCTGTCTCTTTCGTTTGGTTTTATCTACGCTGAACATTCGAAGCAAACATCTTCCGTCAAAATGTCATGAAAGAGATGGTGATATTTCCTTTCTCTACTTTATGTTCATATTGTTGATAAGAAGATGATGATGAAGGAGCGAAAATGTTGTGTTTGTTGTTATTGTAATAGTTGTTGTTGATAAACATGTTGGATATACAAAGGAGAAAAGCAACAACCACAGAAAAACAAACAACTGTTGCATCCTTGTGCGATGGGACGCAACTGTCGATAACGAGAGAAGATGATGAAGTAGCTTAGGAAAAAAAACAACAAAAATAACAACAAGGACCCACATCCCTTGATACAAACAGACACACACACACACATACATATAACCACATGTATGCAAAGTGTGGTTTGCGTCGAAGGACGAGATAAAACAAAGGAAGGACATGAATATTTAAAAGAGGGAATAGAGAGAGAACGAGCGTAATCGAAGAGTGGGAGTGAGAGAAAGGGAGATGGATAGAGAAAGAGATAAAGTGAGAGAGAGAGAGGGAGATGAAGAATTTAAGGGATCTATGATAAGCATGCTAAAAGTAGAAAAGGATTGATTGGGAACATTATGGAACAAAAGTTTTATTTTTTATATTTTTTTTATCTCTGGATAAAAACCTAATGACTGTCGTTTCTTCGGCGCAATCGTTTTGTCTCACTCTATTAGCCATCGCTGTCGCTTGTCTCTGTCGCTTGTCAATATAAATCATTATTAAAGGAAAATTGAGTTGAGAAAAATAAAGAAAAAAAATAAAAAATATTCCTGTAAACGCACAAAATCCATTAATCAATTGGCCAAGAGAGAGAGAGAGAGGGAGAGGGAGAGACATGAGTAGTAAGAGACAGGAAGGGAGACAGAGAGACAAGGAGGGGGACAGAGGGTCAAAAAGAGAAAAAGAGTGAGATGCAAAAGTTGTGGAGTGAGATGGTTTTGGAGACAAAATGCTGGGCAATAAAAACTTTACATTATAAAAAGCTAACTAAACGATTGACAGGTTGCCAAAGAGAGCTTCAGGGCTGGAGTTAAGAAAGAGAAGGAGTAGAAGGTGAAGAGGGAGATAGTGAAGAAGAAGGAAGGAGTCTCGATAGAGAAAACTTAAAGGAGCCTTGTGTCGACCCTTGAAAGTTTGCAACGGAAGCGGAAGCAGAAGAAGAAGCTGAAGCATCAGAGTCAGCGTCAGAAACTTTGACACCAAAGGAATTCCTGAAAGGACGACGTTTAAGAAGTTTCAAAATTTATTAAGAAGGAAGAAGAGTAAAGAGGGTAAAGAGAGTGTGAAGAAGAGAGAAGGGGGAAGAGGTGGACAATTTTGCACACATAATTTATTCATGATGATTGAAGGAGAACATCGAGTAGATGGAGAAGAAAGAGAGCAAGGAGAAAGGGAGAAGAAGGAGAAGTAGGACGACTATAAGAAGCGAAGAATCGAGGAGTGAAGCAAAGCAATGGCTGGCAAAAGGACGATGGAAACTTCCCAGAAATGTGTCAATTTTCGTCAGGACATTTGAATGTTTAATAAGAACGAAAGCCTAAGCACCGAATATTTCCAAACACCTGATGCTGACCGATGCGAAGGACGAAGAAATTATTCAAAATTCCGAACCGAGAACCGAGAAACGACATGCGACAACAAATACAAAATTGAAGAGCCACTAAGAGGAAGGTCCTTTAAGCACAGTCATCTATTTACCTTGCTCTTCCTCTCGGTGTCCTGTTTTCTGCTTCGTCCTGTTTCCTTCTTTCTCCTTCTCTTTCCTCCATCTCTTTCACCATCGTTGAATGTCCTGTTGCAGTCGTGTTTTTAACTATTCAATAATTTATTGCTGTTGCCAGGATCAGGAGCAGGTTCAGGGCCTGGACCTGGACCAGGACAGCGAGGATATTCGATGGCAAAGAGCAAGCGAACAAATGCCGCAATAAAAATTCCGCAAATAACACGCATTCACTATTTCCCTCCCACTCTATCTATACCTCCATCCCACTCTTTCTAGGAGACGACGACGAATGCTGTGGAAGCTAGCTTATCGAGGAGCTTTGCAAGGACATCGATATCCAGGAGAAAATAGTACAGGAAACAATAGAATGATAAAAATACAGAGGCGACCGGGAACATAAATTTAGCTGGAAATAAATGGTCTCAAAGATGGGCAGCTGGAGAATGTAGAGATGTGGAGTGGAGAATGTGGAGAAGGCGTGACGGAGAGAGAAGAAAGGAAAGAGATTGGAGAAGAAGAGTGGGTGGGAATTTTAAAGAGGAAGGGGATATAATAGAAAATACGTGGCATTACATTAAGCAAAGCTTATGCTGGGTTTAGAGAGGAATTGAAGAAACATAACTTTAGTTGATAACAGGTTTTTATTAACCTCGAGATCAAATATAGAATATTTGATATATACAAATATAATTCAATAGAAAAAATATTTTAAAACAATTATAGAATATTTTTATATGAAATTGCTAATTAGATGAAAAAAATCAATAAGAGGAGAGAAATTATGATGAAAAATTTGTTAAAATAAAGAGTTGGATATTGAAAGGAAAGTAAAAAATAAAATATTTGAAAAAGGCGAAAAAAATCAAGTTGTACAATACTCCTGAAAATTATAGATAAAAAAATCCAAAAAAATTTTGAAAAAAGAATTTCAAAAAAGTAAAAATAGGAATAAATATTGTAATTCGAAATAAAACGTATTCAATTCAAGTAAATTTATCTAAATGTAGAATATAATGAAATCTAAAAGAAGTCGAAGCCTAAATGTAGACAATGCTATACCAAGAGCTTTCGCGCAGCTCCATCCCAGCTTCCAACGGAATCTTCACCATAGTGGAATGAAAATGAGAAATAAACAAAAAACAAAACTACTCACCATCACGACGACGACGACGTTCGCTGCGACGTCTCCCTCCGCCCAGCTGTCGACGTTTGCCGCAAAATCCGTCGCAGCACTGGGCGCAGAAGCAGAGGGCGAAGCAGCCGATCAACAGGGCCCAAACGAGAACGACGAACGCGACGGGAGACGTGGGCAGGTGGGATGGCGACACAAGCGGCTCCTCGTAGCTCGATTCCGCATCTCGGATCGATGTGGTGTCCAGCAGTAGGAAAATATTGCTGGTGTAGTTACTCGAAGTGTTGTTATTGTTGTAATCAGTGTTGTTATTGCTATTAGTGTTGTTATTGTTATGATTGGTATAGTTGTTATTAGTGTTGTTATAGATGTTATTATTATTGTTGTTTTTATTGTTATTGTTTTCATTATTGTTGGACATTGTGGTGAATATCGGCTCCAAGCCGCTAAAAGTCAAATACGTCACAGACATCGCCGGGTGGGGATTTTTTTTTTCAACACAACAAAATCAAAACGTTTTTCATTGAAAATAAATCATTTCATACAAAAAAAAAGTGGTTCACTGAAAACAAATCATTTTGTTAAAAAAATTTTTCACTGAAAATAAATTATTTTACACAAAAAACATGCTTGAAACAAACAAAAAAAATGAAAAATGTTCTAAAGAAAAAAAAATATAAAAAAATGAAACCAAAGCTCAACAAAAAAAACAAAAATTCACAAGAAAATGAAAAAAAAAATCACAAAAAATTCAGTTGACAAAAAACTCGTCCACAGAGAATTAGAAAAAAGTTGTGTATAAGAAAATGACGTTAATAAAAAATCCACACACAATATCCGAAACAACACCAATGAGTTGTTGACGTTTTCATGAAACTGGTAACAGCTCGAAAATGCTACGAGAGATGCATAGAAATATAATGGCAAATTGTTGTTGTTGTTCTATCGCACTCCACGAGATATCTGCGGCGAGAGAGCTTTGAGTGAAGGGAAAATGCGAAAAGCTTTGGCAAAATCCAAACCTATTTGATCTCCTCCGATCTGAGTGATAAGTTTGTTTGAGAAAGAGTTAAAAATAGATAACTATTGTAACAATAACAAAGAGAATGACAACAACAAGAATGTCAACAACAAGAATAACAACAACAAAAATAACAACAAATAATATTTACTGTTTTTGTATTTGATGATGTTTTTGCAGTCATTTGTTGTTGTTGGTTGATAAAAAGTTTTATTGTGAACTCAGGTGCAAAAAGCTCATGTTAATAATTTATTAACTGCATTTTGACGTCTCACTTCCTTTTGCGCTTTTGTTAACACGAACTCTCACATTTTCCTTTTCACTCTCTTGTAATCCAATTACATTTACTCTAACTTAATTTCTCTTTCTGTTTTATTTTTTATTTGTTTCTTGACGCATCATTGGTTTTATCTCAAATTTCTATTTATTTATTTTATTTAATATTCAGCATTAGTTTAATCTCTTTTGAAATGAATTTAAAATATCTAATGCTTTAAGATTTTGCGAAGTATTTTTTTCTAGCAAATTTATCTGGTGTTTTATCTCCATTATCTTCACTGTTATCAGTGTTTATTCTCGACTTTCTTTTTTCATTATCATGGATTTTGGTATCTCTTAAGCTCGTTTTGCCGTAGTTCCGTATTTGAAATTCGTATTAATTAAATTTTTAATTTTAGTTCTTTACTTAGAATTTTATTATTTCATTAATCTAGTTTTGTATTATTTTGTTATTTGTAGGAGTATTTTTTATTTTAATTTACATAATTCAGTTTAATTAATTTTTTTTTAATTTTTTTTTTTTTAATATTATATTATTTTATTTTTTGTATAATTTTATTTTGTGCTAATTCATTTATACGACTAATTTATTTTTTATAAGAAACGTTTTTTTAAATTTTTTTCATGATTTTATTTATTTTTTAAAATAATTTGAAATTTTCTTTTTTTTTATCGATTCCAGCATTCACACTTAATAGTAGATAATATCAGTAACCCATCACCTATTATCCATAACTCTCTGTTGAAAGCTTCCCCAAAAACCCTTTAACTCCTAGTCCATAAATCTCAAAACTCCTTCGATGTCCCAACTACAAATAACAATCTATGTTGTATATTTATTCCCTTTCATTTTCAAACAACCTCAATCATCCTCTTGTCGTCCTTCTTCTGCCCCTCGACCACGAGTCAGTTCCATTTGAAGTCGTAATCAAAACGAAACAAATTCCCAAAGCTAATTTCATAAATTTCCACTCGACTTCCTAAGCAAAAGATGTTCCATGAGGACAAATTACTCTTGCATGAGGGCGTTGGAAAGGAAGGAAGGAAGGAAGGAAGGGAGAGAGAAAGAGATAAAGAAAACTATAGAAATAGAGAAGGGGAGACAATGAAAGGGGAGAGAGAAAGTGGGGGAGATAAAAGTGAAGAAGAGGAAGTGAAGAGAGAGGAAGTGGAGGGGGGGGAAAGTGGAAGGAGAGAGAGAGAAAGTGTGAAATGGACAGAATGGAGAAAGAACCCTTTATGTGGTTAGACACAAGTTTTTCAACCCCCAACGAGTCCAACAGCTGCATCAAAACGATCCTCATCCTCCTCTTCCTCCTCCCCTCTATGCTTTTCGCACTTTCGAAAATTAAAATCCAAACAAAATCCAAATTTACGCATTTATTTCTCTTCATTTCCGACCCTGATGGAACCCCAAAAATTGTCTCCAAAACGGGATTCAACCATTAGAAGAGAAAAAGAGGGGAAGAGAAACAGTGAGGAGAAACAGAGAGAGAAGGGAAAAAGAGATGAAGAGAAACAGAGAGGAAGAGAAAAAGAGAGGAAGAGAAACATTGAGGAGAGGGAAAGAGGGAGAGAGAAAGACATGATGTTGTTTGAGACGTCAGAGCGAGAACGCATTAATTTTGCTTAAAAGTTATTACGAGCTAGAAACTGCAACATTGCACAAAGTGGAACTTCCTTTAACACCCCCCATCAACCAAACACTTCCCCTAACCACAGTTTTCTACTACCCTTAGACGATGCAAAGGGGGCGAACGATGAACGAGGAGATTGAGCCAGAGAATCAGAGGGCGAAAGAGAGAGAGAGAGAGGAGAGAGAGAGAGAGGAGAGATAGAGAAGAGGTCGAATGAAGGGTCGTCCGTGTAATAATCGCAATCAAAACGAAATTATTTGCAAGTGGCGGCGGATTTGGAGACAGAAATATTGTCGAGAATGCTTCATTGTTGCTGATTGGAATCTTCCTTCGTCCCCTTATCAACGAAACGAGAAGTAGTCGGTGGTGGAGTTTGTTTGGGGAGTGCACAAGGGTGGTGGTGTTGTTGGGCCTTGTTGGTGGTTGTGGTCGTTGCTGATATATGAGGCGTAATTAATCCCAAATAATCTGCGGCTTACTTCTGGCCATAGCCATGGTCGACGAAGCGAGGGTGTCTGAAAATAATGACAGTAGCAAATAAAAGGGGACCCCAAGAACTGGCGAAGGGGGCCGGTTAGAGGTGATCGAGGGGGAGAGAGTGAGGGGTGATTGTGGGGAAGAGAGTGCGGGGTGATTGAGGGGAAGATGGAGTTATGGATTTTAATATAAATGCAAATTTTCGCGCTACTATTTTGGGGAAGAACTCATAGAAGTCAGGAAGAAGAAACCTATGAGGTGGAAAAAACCTATGGGAAGGAAGAAACCTATGAGAAGGTAAAATTCGTATAGAGGAAATATCGTATATTAGAAATATCATATAGAGTAAATTCGTATAAAAAAATTTATTATAGAGACTATAAAATTAAAATATATTTTTTTACTCTAAAATTAAAATATATTTTTTTTTTCAAAAATTAATATATATTTTTCTTCTCAAAAATTAGAATATATTTTACTTCTCTAGGATTTATGTTCACAAAGAGTAGAGGAATATTCCAAAGAACCCTTTTTAATGGCTATAAAATGTCTCTTTCTTCCATAGGTTATTGAGAACTGAGATCTGTTATGATTTAGCATATATTCTATATTTTCCCGTGTCACTTACATTTAATTTCCTCTACACAAGTTATCATGATTTCCTTTACATACAGAAGTAATCAAAATTTCCTCTACAGAAGTAATCATAATTTCCTCTACAAAAGTAATCATAATTTCCTCATGCATCCTACTGACGTCAGCAACATCTCCATTCGATACACTTCGGCACTGTGGAAACTGAGTCAAAAACAGTCCATCTTAACCCTCTACTACCTTAGAAACACCCTCACCGGAGTCTCCCTAGTACACCTCGTCGTCGTCGAAGAAGAAGAGGAAGAACCGTGACGTTTTTAATTCAATTTCTTCCCGTTTGACACGTGTCGCCCCCAACCAGAGAAACAGATGGAGAGATATGGAGAGAGAGAGAGAGAGAGATGGGGAAGGAGTGAGGAAAGGGAGAGAAAGAGACAGAGTCAGCAAAAGTGTGTTAGAAACACATTATTAGATCAAAATCGAAAAAGGGGGACTCGAGTTAATTTCTCTGATTTTCATCGATAAAACAACGAAAATAGAAATAAATCCACTTGTTACGAGAGAGAGTAATGGGATGGTTCTTTTTCACACCTCCATCTGTCAGACCCATCCTCATTCCTTCTCTGTCTCTCATTCATTTCCCTCTCTCTCTCGCAGTGACATGTGTCAAAGATCTTGATAGAGGGCACGTGGACGGAACTGGTGAAGTTCATGAACGATGGCTCGTCTCGGAGTTTATTTTTAAAGTTTTATTAAAATTTATTTCATTCTCTGGAACTTCCTCCGTCTCTGTCTTTTTTCCCCTCTCACTGCCTTTCTCCTCCTCCCTTCTGTCATCTCCTTCCGTCGTCTGTTTGGCATTGAGTTCGACACGTTGACAACTCCTTAATTAGACAACATTTTGACAGTTCGTTAGATACGATACGAAGACTATGATGGGGTTCTAAAAGGAGAGGAAAGAGAGATGAAAGAAATAGGAGATACGTCGAAAAAGGGCATAGATAGAAAGAGAGAGAAATAAAGAGAAGGAGGGAGCTTGATTCGGGTTGGAGGGATTCTTGGCATACCTTTGTCAATCAGCCAACATGTTTGGAGTATTTTAAAATCAACATTTCCGTCCTAGCTGTCTACAAAATGTAAATAATCACGATGAAGAAAGTTTGCATAGAGAAAGAAAGAAAAGAGAAAAAAGAGAGATTTGTAGGGATTGAAGGGCGTCAAAGGTGCCAATTTGCAACCTGCTTTGGAGTGAGAAAGGATGGGGAGAGGTTCCTGAAGGATGAAACGGGATTGAGAAATTTGAAGTAAAAGTTCCAAATGATTGGAAAAGATCAGCGAAAATTCAGATAGGTCATGCAAACGTTGGAGATTGCAAAAAAAGTTCTCCAATATAAATTTTTTAGAATTTACCAAAAAAAAAAATAATTTCTAGTATTTTGCAAAAAAATATCTCATAGATTCCGCAATAATGTATATTTTTGAAAATTCTCTAAAATATATTTTCTAGAGTTTTCTAAACACATATTTTCTATAATATTCTAAGAACATATTTCTAGAATTAGCCATGTAAATACAACAATTTCGTAGTTTATCATTTCTGCCATTCATCTAAGTTTGTTTCTGAGGTCAACCTGATCTACCTATCAGGAAAAATCATCCGTTATTGTATAAATATTTGATCCGAGGTTATTCTCTTGAGACTGAAATCCATTTCAAATCTATATTAAAAACCTGTTCCTCTATTACGAATTGACCAACTCTAATCGAATGCCCTTCGTTTCCGGTATCAAAGCAATACCAAAGATCAAAACTCATAAAATTCCTTCCGAATACTCATAAAATTCCTTTAATTTTGAAAACCCATAGAACTCCCTTAATTTGAAAACTCATAAAATTCCTCTAATTTGAAAACTCAGAAATCATTTCACTGAGGGTCAAAGAGGGAGACAAAATATTAGAGAGACAGAGAAACATAATCGTAGTGAATGAGATAAATGTAGAATTCCTCGATCCTTGAATAATGAAAAACAAACGTTGCCGCCGCATTTGGTCCTCATCACGTGGTTGCAACATATTGCGAGAGAGACGTCCATGGGTTGACGACACCCTTCGAAGACGGAACCACGTGCTGCCGGTGCAATGAGGGGTGGGTGGAAAAGACGAAGGAGGCGATGGGTGGAGGTGAGAGAGATGGGTGATGGTGAGAGCGATGGGTGAAGGTGATGGTTGGATTTGAACCCATGGCTATGGGTGGGTGGTGGTGAGTTCGACGTTGGTTGAATCCCTGTTGATAGTTGAGGTCTTTTGATGGGGTTGGAAAAAACACCCTCGCTGCTGTTGCACTCGAACGAAATGCTAATCCGCTTGTAATATTCGAAAGAAGGGGGACGGAATGAAAAGGTGAGGAGAATGAGATGGAAAATACCGACAAAATACATTACTCAATGTCACAATAACAATGTTTTGGAATTTTTAATGCATCTCAGAATGAAAATGAGAAAATCAAAATGAAATGAAAACCTCATGCCATTCAGTCTTCAACACCCCCTGTCTTTTCCACCCCCCTGATACCACTCAGTCTCTTCTCTCCACGATCTCGATCGATGGTATGCAGTGGGTTGTTGTTGTTTCGAACTGTGGAGAAATTTTTAATGTCCGTGGCCTGCGATGTAAGGATATTTTATTTTTATTCTCATTGTTGTTGTGAAAGAAGCAACCCCTTGTCGCCAAAGGATGTCACTTTAAATTGGCAACGATGCCACGACCATGAATCGTGGACAGAGGAATGAATGAATAAAGGAAACAAGTGTCTGGGGGAGGTGGTGGATGGGCTTTTATTTTTTTTTTTGGGAACAGGCACCGTTTTGTAGCAGACGGTAGCGTGAAATTTCGAAACGAATTTTGAAATTACTTTGTGTGCAGTGAAGTTTGTTTTTGAAACAAATATTGGAATGTCACCGATGTCAGGAGGGTGCAAAGAGTGATATTGGTTGTGATGGTATGGGTTTTGAGTTTAAGTTTTTTTTGTGGTGCGATGATGCATACAAAGGGTAGCTGATGGCATTTGTTTTTTAGCTCGAGGTGGTGGAATCGACGAGGGAAGTGAAGAAATTTTGAGATTATGATAATGGGCACGAGATTAGGGGAATTCCCTAAGATAAATAGTCTGAGATTCAAGCGATGGAATCTAAGTGAAGATATTAAAACTGACGATTTTAGAGAATTCATTTTGAATTGAACCATTTAAAGTACATTGCTTGATTTTTTTCGTAATTAAAATCCAATTATTTTCTTGTAAAAATGTGTATTATTTTTTAATAAAAATATATTTGAATTGTTTGTAAATTTTCTTCACTTTCGTAGGGCTTCTGGACCATCAAGGATTCTTTGCATGACTGCACATGTTAGTGGGCGACAGTTGATTATTGCTAAAAATAATAAGAAAAATTGGGAAAAATAAAAATTAATTTATAATGTAATAAAATTTAATGTAATGAAGAAGTAAAAATATGTGATCTTAGAAAAAAGCAGAAACTTTGAAAAAATACTCACATCTGCAATGAACATAGAACATGTCGCATCTATTGTGCATGCTATAGTTCCAATTATTTTTACCACGTTTCCTGGCGCAAAGATTATTAAGTTCGACCATGTTGTTGGTGTGAAGAAAACGTTGGCGATCGCATTTGGGATGGCAAGCGACACATTTGTTGTAAATTTTTTGACATATGTCCTGTGGAAGCATTCCTGTGGACATTTGCCCGGCAGACACCAACACAACCAAAGCTAATACATCATATCATAATAATATGTACATCAAGAAAATAAATAATTATATAAATTTCATTAGAAAAATAATAAAAACTTACCAAAGGCCAAAGCCAACAACAAAGAAATTTTCATTTTAATCTCTTCCTTTGCGAATTTATCAGCAAAACTTTTTAAAACGATATTGAAACTGGATTCTCATTACGAAGCGATCGGAGCTTTTATACAAAAATTTCGAGTAAAAATACAAAACTCAACTCAAAACAGAAAACTGTCTCAATTAAATGATTCAATGAACTTGGCCAATGACCTCAACGCGACCTTTCAACAAAAACAAAACATATGGATTGTATTTACATTGTCATGTAGAAAAACATATTAATTATATAAATAAATAGTCTGATCAAAATATTTAATTTGTCAATAAGATGTGTTTACAAGTTTTCTTCGATTTTCCCTATAAAAGGAGAAAATTCTAGAGTAAGTGAAATAAACCTGAGGAGAACTTTAAGGACTTAACAAGAACATTAAAGATTTCAAAATGAGAACATTTTCTATATTCACGATTTTTCTTTCAATTGGTAAATAGATAAAATAATTTTAATTTTTATATGTTTTTGATTTAAAATTTTTTATATGAATTAAAATAATTTTGATTCTCTTCCCTTTTTCTAGCTTTTGTTTCTGGAGACATTTGCTCGCAATTGCGACGCCAGTGCGAGGTCTGCGTGAGCCGCCTGGACACGGGGGACCCAGACGCCATCGTGTGGTTGATGAGCGAACTTTGTGCCCCCGAAATGAATGGTCTTCGGGTACAACGTTGCCAGGCCATGGAGTATCATTGCAGAAGTATGCAATTTTTTATAGTTTTTTCTCGGATCAATATTAATTATACTTATTGGCTCTAATTTCAGACATTATGTCGTGCACAGATTACAGTTGTGATAATCTGGCGAGGTTCGTAAGGAATAATTGATGAAAAGTAAAATACTTTCAAAGTTTTTCTTAGAAAAATTAAGAAATAAATTAATTCACAAGTATCAAACGTTAACTTTTATTTTCTTATATCATTCAAAATACATTTTATTCTCTCTATATCGCTGATGTTTTCCTTTCTAACCCACTCGCACGGATTCTGGACCGTCGACGATGTCCTGAATGGTTTTACAAGTCATTGGTCGACAGTTTACTATTGCTAAAATTATTTAAAAGTATTTGTAAAAATTATAAAAATAATGTAAATATTCTGAATAATTTTTAATTTATAAATTTTACTCACATCTGCAATGGACATAGAACATGTCGCACTTGTTCCGCAGTCTCTTGGTCCAGTTCTGTTCACCACGCATCCTGGCGCATTGTTTATTGAGTCGGACCATAGTGTTGGTGTGAGGGAATCCTTCGGGATCGCAACGGGTGCTACATTTGACACAATCGTCGTGAATTTCTTTACAGATGTCGGGTGTTGCCGATGATCTGTCGACACTCAGCAATATAACTAACACTAACACATCACAATAAAAACAATATTATTAATAAAAATAAAAAATTCCATGAAATATATGCAACTCACCTAAGGCCAGCGGCAAACACAATGAAAATTTCATTTTATTCACTTCCTCCGAGAATTTACAATTCAACTTCTCAGACGATTTCGAAACTTTAATCTCTACCTGACAGAGACGGAGCTTTTATACCATATTTTGCGATTTAAAAATAGTTTCCAAAGTAAATAATAAAATTGGATCAATAAATTCAATACTTCTGGCCTCATTTAGCATAAAGACTTGTTAAAGGAAATTTTAAATAATGAGGAAAACATTTGTTTTAATTAATTACAAAACATATGGATTATATTATAAGCATTGATATATAACAATGTATTGAAATGTAATTGGAGATTTTGTATTGAAATTCAATACATTTCGTTTAACACTTTAATATTAACTTTAGTTTAAATTCCCATTATCTGTGTTCCTATAAAAGTTTCAAACCCTACATTGCCTGCGATATACTTGAGGTTAACTTCAACAGGCCAACAAGAAGTTTTAAAATATACAAAATGAGAACTTTTTCACTCTTCACACTTCTGATTTCTTTTGGTAAATACACATTTTTATATTAATATTTAAACATTTACATAATTCTATTTTCATTTCCAGTACTAATTTCCTTCTCTTCTGTTGAGGGAACTAGAGAAGACAAGTGTTCGAAGTTGCGACGCCAGTGCGAGGCTTGCAGAGGTTCTTTGCACGAGGGAGATCCTGATGGCGTCATGAAGACTCTGGACGACCGCTGTTCCTCCGAGTTGAACGGCCTTCGGGTTACCCGTTGTCAAGCCTTGGAGTTTCATTGCAGAAGTATGTTTTGGAGTGTTCACTCTCCCATTGATAATATTCGTTCTTTCTATTTTTATTCCTTTAATTACAGATATCGCTTCTTGCACAGGTTTCTGTTGCATTCATCTGGCTGAGTTCGTCAGGGCTGAAGCATAAATCATGAAACTACAAAAAAAAAACTCTACATTTTTAACGAATGGAATAAATAAAATAAATTTAACTTTTGAAATAATTTCCTATATTTTTATTTAAAAAAACCAAAAAATATATTATATTTTTTGACTAGGTATGATGATAAAAAAAGAGTATAAACGCGAAAAATCAAAAAATTCATAAAGAGATTGTCATGATATTTCTGATTGATGATTTTTAATCATTTTATTTCAGATTTTTGCGACGAATATTAGAAAATGATTGGTCATTGTATCATAGTTCATATAATAGTTCATACAATTACAACTAAATTTTTTTGCAGTAGTTTTAAATGATATTCTTTCTTTAGTAATTTATTTGTAATATCGAATATGGAAATATTTTAATTTTTCTGAAAAAAAAGAATTTTATTTAGGTTCTGTTTTCATTTTGCATTTATTTCCGTTAATAGTCTTAATAGTATTATCCTATACTTTTATTCTTTATGGTAGAATGGATTCTTCACCCTCGAGGATTTCCGCAATGGTTTTACAGGTCATAGGACGACATTTCATGATCGCTAGAATGATAAAAAAATAAATAAAAATAATTTTCTTATAAATATTATGAAAATTCTGATGTTCCGAAAACTTAAACAGTTGAAATTAACTTTTAAGTAGTAATGAGATTTTGAAAAAAAAATAATAAAAAGCTTTACTCACATCTGCAATGGACGTAGAACATGTCGCACTGGTGGCGGAGTCTCCTGGTCCAGGGTAGATCGCCTCGTGCTCGGGTGCAACGATTGTTGAGTCTGTGGTTGGTTTGAGGTGACACGATCGGGATCGCAACGAGCGCGATTACTGACACACTTATCGTAGAGTTGCCTGCAGATGGCTCCCGTTGGATGATTCTTGAAGCAAATTGGTGGCGGAGGTATGGAGGAACAAATGGGCCCAATTGGTATTGGGGTTGGTGTTGGAATAGTTGTTGGGTTCGGAATAGTGGTTCGTGGCGGGTGCCAAATCGATGTATTTTGAGCATCCATATGGGGGACGAACATAACTAAAACTGAAATATAATTGAAGATTAGTTAAAAAACTCATTTCCAAAATAAATCAAGAACTCACCCAAATGCAGCGGTAAAATAAGGTAAAACTTCATTTTATTTTCGTTCTTGGAAAATCGTCTTGCTCAACTTTTTAATACGACTATAAACGGACTCAAAACGAAATGCGTTTTATATTAATTTCAGTTTTCCATACACATGGTTGTCTTTGTAAATTAAGTTAAAAATCTCAATTAATAAACAAGATTTCACTGACCGAATTTTTGGCTTTGTTATAAATAAGAATAAAACATATGGAGAGTATTTTTTTAATAAGAATTTTTTGATAGTTTATAATGTATAGACTAAATCCCCTTTCAAAGCCTTTCTATAAAATCTTGAAAATTTGCACTATCTGAAATAAACTTCTGGTGATCATCAAGGAATCAATAAGAAAGTTAAGGAATGTTAAATTGAGAACTTTTGCTCTTTTCACCATTCTCGTTGGTAAATATATAAATTTATTGTTTATTTAATTGTTGTTATTAATAATATTTATATTTAAGTATTTTCATGACTCTGTCTTCTGTTCCAGCACTTTCCGCCACTTTATCTTGTGAACATGAATATAAAAAGGCCTATATATTGACAATTTAATTTATAAATAAATTACTATATCTGAAAATTTAATATAGTATAAAGTTTTCCTTTTTAAAAAGTTTTCTCTATTTTAAAATAGAGAAATAATTGGAACAAAGAAAATTAGAAGATTCAATGAAATTTAATTAGGAAAAAATTCGGAAAATAAAAAATTCTTTTTTATTAAGAGTTCGATTTTTATTTGGGCAACTTATTTATTTAAAATAATATAATAATATAAAAATTAAAATAATATAATTACTTGTTTTCAATGCAAAAACAGAAACATTTTTTTCTAATACGGATCTCAAAATTAAAAGGATTCTTTAATAGATTAAAACCAAATATTTATTCAAAATTTAAGTGACTTTCATTTTTTATTCAATGTATAAATTGCAATTTTTCTTTATTATTTTAATTTGAAAACCAATTTCTCTCTCCATCTCTCGGTCTTCTTCGCATATTACTTCATCCTGCTCGCACGGCTTCTGGACCGTCAACGATGTCCTGAATGGTTTGCAAAGTCATTGGTCGACAGTTTACTATTGCTAAAATTATTTAAAAGTATTTGTAAAAATTAAAAAATCGTATATAAATGGTGTACAAATTCTGAATGGTTTTAAATTTAATAATTTTACTTACATCTGCAATGGACGTAGAACATATCGCAGTGGTTCATCAGTCTCTTGGTCCAGTTCTGTTCACCACGCATCCTGGCGCATTGTTTATTGAGGCGGACCATCGTGTTGGTGTGCGGGGTATCCTTCGGGATCGCAACGGGAGCGACATTTGACGCAATCGTCGTGGATTTCCTTGCAGATGTCGGGTGTTCCCGAAGATCTGTCGACACTCAGAAGTACAACTAAATAAATACAATAAAAAATAATCAATAATCAATCAATCAAAAATCAATAAAAATAAAAAATGCTTTGAATAAAAAAAAAAAAAAAATACAACTCACCTAAGGCCAGTGGCAAACACAATGACAATTTCATTTTGTTTACTGCGTTCAAAATTATACAGTTCAACTCAATACGATTTTAAAACTGTAATCTCAATCTGAAACAAGCTGTGCTTTTATACAAATTTTTGCGCTTTAACAATAGTTCCTAAAATAAGCTAAAAAACTTAAAGAAATTAATACATTTCAGTGACCTCATTTAGTATTATGTCTCGTGAAAAAGGTAAACTTTTCTTTTAAAATATAACAAAACATATGGATTGTACTACTGATGTATATTGTGTTGTTTTGTATTAATATTGTCTTATATATTCCATCTTCTATAAGATAATAGTTTAAAGTTCGTATTCTTCGCATTCCCTTAAAAGTTTCAAAACCCTCAGTGACTGCGATAAAATTCAGGTGATCTTCAAGAGTCCAAGAAGAAGTGATATTCAAGATGAGAATTTTTTCACCTTCCACACTTCTGATTTCGTTTGGTAAATAGATTTTTTTATATTAATCATATTTAAATATTTTAATGCCTATTTTCTTTGCCAGCATTCATCGCTTTTTCTTCTGTTGAGGGTACAGGTAGTGACGTTCCAATACCGGTGTGTAGTCGATGCGAGTAGTCAAAAACAAAATTTCAACTAAAAATCGGTGCGAAAAGAAGTAATCGGATTTAAAAGTCGGTATAATCGTACTCGTACTCATTTCACATATACGTACATATACACACGAAAACCTGCACTTTTAGCGCCTCTAGAAACTAAAAGCTGACGTAATGTGTTTTTATCTAACAGTTAACAGTAAAATATTATACTCAATCAAATATTATGTAGATAGTTTTATTTATTTATTTTGTATGATCCATTCAAAAGTCTAGGAAATCATCTCAACCTATTGTTAGTGTTTGAATTTTTGTAATGCATTTTTGTAAATATGAATAAAATATGAAAATCAAAAAAATTTTACGTTTATGTGTTTATAGAATGGAAAAAATAAAATAAATTAAACCTTTTAAATAATTTTTTATATTTTTATTAAAATTAACTCAGCAGTTGTTTTTATTTTATTTATTTATTACAAGAAACACTAGTTACAAGACCTTCAGCGCACCAGCTGTTGTAATAATTACTCTTAATATCAGAATTTGGGTTTTTGTGACCAATAGTTGCACACTTAGGGTCTTTTTCACATGTTTCAATTTTTAAATATTGAGCAAAATATTAAAATATACATATATAATTTTTTGGAATTATTTTTTTTTTTTTTGAGTAGTAGTTTTAAATGAAAAATTCATTATTTGAAATGCCGAATTGAATATTGAAATATTTTAATTTTACTGAAATAAAGAATAATAATTTATTTATATATTGTTGTCGTCTGAATTTATTTCGGTAATAGTGTTAATAATATAATCCTTTATGTGTAGTATTTATGGTAGAATAGATTCTTCACCCTCGAGGATTTCCGCAATGGTTTTACAGGTCATGGGACGACATTTCATGATGGCTAGAATTATAAAAAAGTAAATAAATAAAAATAATATATGTACAAAAAAATCAAAATACTGAATATAAGAATAAGAATAAACTTTTAAAAAATTATGAAAAATAAATATTTAAAAAACTCACATCTGCAATGGACGTAGAACATGTCGCACTGGTGGCGGAGTCTCCTGGTCCAGGGTAGATCGCCTCGTGCTCGGGTGCAACGATTGTTGAGTCTGTGGTTGGTTTGAGTGACACGATCGGGATCGCAACGAGCGCGATTACTGACACACTTATCGTAGAGTTGCCTGCAGATGGCTCCCGTTGGATGATTCTTGTTGCAAATTGGTGGCGGAGGTAGGGTGGAACAAATGGGCCCAATTGGTATTGGGGTACGGGTTGGCATTGCGGTAGGTGGAGGCGGGTGCCAAATCGAAGTATTTTGAGCACCCATCTGGGGGATGAACACAACCATCTGTACTGAAAAACAATCAAAGTTTAATTCAAAATATTATTACCAAAATGAATCCAATAACTCACCAAAAGTTAGCGGCAAACAAATTAAGAAATTCATTTTATTTTGTCCTTAGAAAATCGTCCTGCCGAACTTTTCAGCACGACTATGAAACGAACTTGCATAGAAGCGAGTTTTTATACTAAATCTTAGGTTTTCATAAACAATGGTTGTTTTTGAAAATTAAATACAAATTCGTAAAACAATATTTCACTGACCTGATTTTGCATAAAGACAGTTGAACGAGATTTTAAATAAAAAACAGATGGCAATAAAACATATGGATTGCATTATGTTCATTTAATAAGCTTTTAAGCTATGTAATTGAATGAGTAGTTTAAATCCTCATTCAAAGTGTTCCTATAAAAACTGGATAAATTTCTCTAGCGAACACAAACTTTTGGTGATCTTCAAGGAGTCAAGGAGTCAACGAGAAACTTTACCGAATACAAAATGAGAATATTTGCACTTTTCGCCCTTTTCATATCAACTGGTAAATATTTAAATTTATTGTTTATTTAATTGTTTTTATTAATTATATTTTTGTTTAAATATTTTCACGACTCTGTCTTCTTTTCCAGCACTTGTCGCCTTCTCTACTGTTGATGGAACTAGAAACGACATGTGTTCGCAGTTGCGGCGCCAGTGCGACAACTGCGAGGGCTCCCTGAACGCTGGAGATCCCGATGGCGTCGTCAAAGCTTTAACCGATCGTTGCGCTTCCGAGTTGAGAGGTCTCCGTGTCACCCGTTGCCAGGCCTTGGAATATTATTGCAGATGTATGTAGTTGATAGTTTAATCTCATATAAATTATTTATTCTCTCTCCCTCTACTTACAGCTATCGAATCGTGCTCAGAGTTCTGTTGCATTCGTGTGGCCGAGTTGGTAAGAGCTGAAGCATAAAGAATGGAATGGAAAGAAGAACATCGGATTTTGTGAATTTGTAATTGATAAATAAATCATGATATCGAAAATTTGAATTTTAATATTTAACTTTTTTATTTTTGAAGATTTTCCTTATGTTGAATAAATATATTATATAAAAAAGTAATAAATAAATTACATTTATGAGAAATACACACAAAATCTAATATTTTAATATTTTATTTTTTTTTAAATATTGTAGAACTATTTTGGACCTATTGGGTATATCTTGCCATAATTAATTTTTCTAAAAAAACTGTTATCGATTGTATTTATAAATTTTGGTGTAGTAAATAATAGTCCATAAAGCAAAAATTTATACCAATCATTCACTTGCTAGGCTTTTTATTTTGAAGAGTTTTCCATTGCTATAATATCCATTAGTCGGTTTAAAAATCTTACAGATTAACACGATGATAGATAGTAAGATGATTTTGTGAAAAATCAAAGTTAAAAATTCGACAAGGAATAATATTTTTTTAGAGATAAATATTTTTTTGAGAGAAACGAGTTTTATTTAAACAATGACATTGGTTAAAAAACAATTTTTTAGCAATAATTTTTATTTTTATTATTTTATCTTTATGATGGGATTTTTCACGTCTTTTAAGGTGTGGTTTTTCAATCACTCCAGTCTTTTGGACATGTTTGCCCATTTCGCCATTTTCTCACATGAAAACACGTGCTCTATATTATTGGAAAAGACAGAATAAGATTTAATAAAAATATTATTTAATAGAAATGACAAACCTCGGCAGAAATAGTAAATCATATCGCAGCGATTCAGCGGTTGCCAAACGTATTTCTGACCCACTTTCTCATTGCACATGCGATTCATGGTACCAATAATGTTTTCCTCGTTGGGTCCTGTGTGCAGAGCTCGCTCGCAGTAGCCACAACGGACTCGCAGGGTTTCACAATCGTCATGGGCCGCGGCGAGGACGAAAACCACAAAGTGGACAACTGAAAATAATTTCTTATAAATTATTCAAAAATATATTAAAAAAAATTTTAAAAATAATTCATTTAATTTAACTCATCAAAAATATGTTTTTAAAATAACTTCTCAAAATGCGAAAATTTATTTATTTTTAATAAACTTACCCAAAACTATCAAAATCCGTTTTTGTTGCATTTTGAGTGAACGCTGTATCAAACTTGGTTCTGTCTCTTAGCTCGTAGCTTTATAAACATTTCAACGTTTTTTCCACGACATGTGATTCGATATTGTAACAAAACATGCATCTGTTTCTAAAAATATAAATAATAACTGATTTCTTTAAACAGACAAAAGATTTTCGTGAAGCTTTACAAAAAGATGACCCCATTTAAATGGATAAAGAATTTTTTTATTTATCATGTTTTATGAAAGCCATTGTTCTGATTTGAACTATGCAATTTTTATACTTTATGAATAGTTTCAAAAACATGTGTTTGATTTTAGGTTTCAGAAGATTATAAATAAACTCCGAGTTAGTTTTCACTGCAGTTAACTTAAAAATGTATCAGAAACTCGTTGTTTTCATCGTAGTAGGTGAGAAAAATTATTTAAAATAAATAAATAAATAAATTCTTAATAAATAAATAAATTCTTAATAAATATATAAATTCTTAATACATGAATAAATTCATAATAAATTTTTGTTGTCTAATTTTTAGCCACGTTTGTGTTACTTCTTCACGCCCAACGCAACGAGCCCGATCGTCAGTTATGCGAGCGAATATACAAGCGCTGCAATGAAACCGAAGCTCGTTTGGGACCCACTGACGAAGCAGGGGACACTCTCAACGGCCAGTGCCGCGTGATTCGGGGACCATCTTGGAAAAATGTGACACGTGCCAAATAGCGCGATCAATATGCGAGAGTGAGTTGATTAATTCACACTGACGGCGAATATTATTGCTATTATTATTATTTATTTCTCTCTTTTCAGATATCATATACAATTGCGCTCCCATACATGCAAAAATCTCGCTATTATCAATGGACTTTTATAAATTATAGAAATGATTAAATCATTTACAAAAGAAATTGAATAAATAGTGACGAATGTTTACGAAATATTAACGTAATCGATTTTCATGAAATTTCTTTGTGTTATTTATTTTATTTAAATTTTTTTATTTTTAATAATTTTTTGATTAATATTTTTGTGGTTTTTTTTTTTTCTGGCATATTTTATTTTTAATTTAATTTTACATCTCATATTTAAATTTATATTTTATGTATATACATTTGTATATATTTATTTTGGGCAATTTTCTTTACTTAAATTTTTATTTTTCTTTTTTATTTCATAAATTTATTTTAAAATTCACGAAATCTCCCAAAAGAACTTACCATAATCCAGTTGAGACTGCGGATTCTTCATGGAGGTCGTCATCGTCGTCGTGTGCTGTGGAGAATCGATGGAAAACCTATTAAAAATCAACTCACATCGTCGATGGTTGCTCAGCCACGCGTGATACTTGTTCTCGTTTTTTATTCCCCCCTCTTCTTCCTTCACCGAGAAGCTGTTGTTGTGATGGGGTTTTTCTTCGGAATTTCCACTGCAACTCCTCGAGAAAAATAAGGAAGAATCACGAGTGAAGTGGAGAATGCTGAAGGTTCTCGGAAGACACTAGTGGATAGTGGTGCGTGGATGGATGAAGGTGGGAGGAGGATGATTGGAGGAGGATGGATGGTAAAGGAGATGGAGGAGAAGATCAAACTAATGTTGAAGATGATGATGATTATGATCGTGGCAGAGAAAACCATGAGGATGAACCGAAGGTGATGAAACAAATGTTAAAAAAATGTTATTGAAGGAAAAAAATATGATTATAATAATGTTGATGATGATTATGTTGATAGTTATGATAGTGATTATGTTTATGATGATGGTGTTGATGATATTGAAGGGGCTTCCACTGAAGCTGCATGCAAAACGTGATGCGAGAAGAAAAAAAAAGAGGTAGAAATAGAAAAAAAACTTTGAGGAATCTCCGAAGGGTTTTCTTGAATAAATTTCCCATTGAAGAGTTTTGATTCAAGAAAGAAAGATAGAGGGAGAGAGAGAAAAAGTTATGTAGAAAGAGAAATAAAGGGAAAACGCAACAGTAAAATATTATATGAAGAATAATACGATGATGGAAGGCAGCTAGGGAAGAGATAGATGGAGAGAAGAGATAGAGAGCGAGAGAGAGAGTGGAGAAGATATAGAGAGAGAGATGGGACGAACGAACGCCAGTTAGAGTGAGAGAAAAAGAAATGCAACTCATTTTATATGCAGAACATCGAACAACGCGTGAGGAATGAAATTTTCATCCTTATTTCTTGTTGCTTTTTTGGTTTTCTGGGTTTTTTTGTTTTGGTTATAGTTGTTGTGATAGTTATTGTTATAGTTGTTGTTATGTTATTGTTATTTGATGTTGCTTTTGGTGTATTATTGTTATTGGAGAAAATATTCTCCCTTCGAGAAACAATGTAATTCGTGTTGGGTGAAGATGCAGCACGTGATGCTCTGAGCTTACATTCAAATAATAACTCCTCCTCGGTGGGAAAGGGATAACAGATCAGTGAGGAGGGAGCGAGAGGGGAGATTTCGAGGAACTTACATAACGTTAAATGTGAAAAGATGTTTGAAACTTGGTGAAAAGTTGCAGGGAAAATAAATTCAAATCGGTTTTGCATTAGTGACTCATGAACAATTTTTGTTGTATTTAAAAATTAAATAGAAAAACTAATAAAAAAAATATATAAAAAAATATATATTAAAAATATTCGGGAATGTTTTGTAAATAAATGTTCCTCATAATTCAGTATTATTTTTATTTGAAAAACAATATATAAAATATTTATAAAACTTTATAGTGAAAATTATGAAAATTAGACTTCTTGAAAAGAAAAATATTTTAGATTCTTAATAATATAATTGTATTTGAATTTTTTTTTATAGTTGTCTACAATTTTTTTTTTTAATTAATATAAATATCAGAAAAATAACTTTGTAACACTTTTTAAGAATTTTTGTTCCTTTGAATTTTTGTTTTTATTTTTCCCGTGGAAATTTTAAAAGAACTACAATCGAAATAACCCTTCAGACACCTGTTTCAACGTCCACACAGACCATGGAAATATTTCACATAAATCAGAAATAAATCTCACTGCATAGCGAACAAAGAAAACCCACTGACATCTGTGGAACAGTGAAACGAAAACAATGCGTGCAAAGTTTGGAGGAGTGGAGACCAAAGGCTTTGATATCCTTTTGGTCAGAATGCGTCATGCCCGATGTTAAACGTTTTGTCGCCCCACCCTTGACCCAGCCTCCCTGCGTCACGCCGACCCCGCTTGGCATCGAGATGAAAATTGATACAAAAACTAGTTAAAAACCGTGCAATGGCGAGTCCTGTTGTTGTCCTCGTCGTCATCGTCCTTTTGTTCGCCGTAAATCGAGCACATGTGTTGGAGAGACGAGAGGGCGAAGGGAGAACAACAACAACAGCAAGAAAGAAAAATCAACCGATTCGCCGACGCCCTCGTGTAATGTCCTTTTTGTTCTTGTTCGCCCTTCTCGTGTGTCCTTTGTGTCCTGCGAACTGACCGCAATATTGTTGTTGTTACCAGTGATAGTTGTTGTTGTTGCCTGCTCATCTTTTGTTGCACTTGTTTCGCTCACAGGACACACAAAGGACATGTTTTCGACCCAGACACACGCGCCGTTGGGGGTGACGTGGTTTTCCAAGAAAAACAATGCATGAAAACAAAAAAACGCCGATCGCCGCAAAAAACCTTCTTCTGGCTCTCCCTTTTTGTCTCTCATTTAATCGACTTCTAATGACGTTCTGATCACTCATGATCTGGGAAAATTTCCCAAAGGACTTTGATCGTTCCACCTCGACCTTTGTCGCTGCTTAATTTTGTGTGAATTATTTGATCTACGACAAGGATAAAATTGACGATCACTGATCCTGCCGCTATGTTAGAGTTGGGTGTTTATCATCGGATAGAGGATGAGACAAGAAGAGGATGAGTCTATGAGGAGAATTCGGGACGAGTCAAAGCATGCGGCAAGTCTGGGCTGAGTCAAGGATAATAAAGTCTCGGATGAATTTCGACGAGGAGGACGTGTTGAGTCTCGACAGGACTCGAGGATGCGTTAATTATCGGCGGAGGCGGCGACAAATGAAAGAACGAATCCTTATCTTTATCGTGTGTCCTCTCGTCCTCTCGAACAAGTGCCGCACGCCTCACTTTCAGAAGATACCGACCACCGTCTGATGACCGACAAACAGAAACGATCGACGGACAGACCTTCATCAAGGACCTTCAGACACATTTCATAGATTTCGCCGACAGATTTCAAACGACGCCGTTCGATTTCCAAGACAATTTCCAAACAATTGCAGTCGAGTGCTTTGCGGGTATTTCAAGTTGTTCCGAAGTATTTGCGGATATTGCTACAGTTCGATTTTAATGCCTTTTTAAGTAGATTCTTCGTGAAATCCATCTAGTTAGGAAGGAAATGTCTGGCTTTGGAGATAAGGACGGGGAAATAAAATAACAGTCTGGAGGATTAAGGAATTTTACTATTTTTTGTCAATATGGATTGAAGTTGATTTTACTGAAACTGAGGAAGATTCTTAGCTATTACTAATAATTTCTTTAATAAATTTTATGAAATAAAATAAATAAAAAATGCTAACAAGTATTTTTGCAATATTTTCTCACGATTTGAGAATATTTTTTTTCTGGTTTTAAGAATTATTTTTATTGATAAAATTGATTTTTAGAGAAAAATTATTTTATATAATTTTTTTTAATTTAATTTTTTTTAAGATAAGAAAAATATTAAAATTTCCTTAAATCGTGAAATAGGCAATAATTTCATGATTTAAGGAAATTTAATATTTTTTATTTGTTTTCTCAGTTTCATTTATGATATATTTTTGACACATTTTTAATTTTTTTATATAATTTTTTGAATATTTCCTCTATTAATTTGTCAAAAATATAGATTATAGATTTTCATATATTATTTTCTGATATTACTATATTTCCTTATTTCATTATCGTGGATCAAAAACAGAAAATATTGAAAACAAGACATTTATCAAAAACATCCTAAACTCGGATACACCTCTCTAAAATAAAGGAATAAATACTCGAAGATTTCCTCCCGATCCTTCTTGATACTCGAGCCCATCCATCAATCCATTGATGGATCGAGTGATCGGAAGGAAGATCCATTCGATCGGATTTGTGATTAACATTTGAGAAGAACTTGACAAGTCAGCTGCTACAATTTACTCGATTAATGTCGAGCTGACGACGTGATGAACATTATAATGAAGATCATGACGTGATGATCATGGTGATGAAGATCATGAGGATCGTTAGTGAGCAAAAACAAAGAGAACATCTGATTTGGATGATGCTCGTTTTAGAATTCGAGCAAGTTCATTGGATGTTGCACAACCTGTCATCATCGATTTTTTTGTTGTTGCTATAGTTGTTGTTGTTGTTGCTGCTGGTGGTGAAGATATTCAACAAATGCTACAAAAGAGCAACAGCAGCTGGCTTTCAATTTGGTCCCCAAAAAAAGGTGAGAGGGAGAGAGAACCCAAAATATAGGAAGAAAAAAAAAAAACAATCCCTAATCCCCATGGACTCCGATGGTCAGCAGATGACTCTTGGAGTGGCTGCTGTTGCTGCTGGTGAAACAAGATGCTTATCCAAAACTGGACGAGGGGGCAACAAAGTGAACAAGAAGAACAAAAACAAGAACAACAACAAGATTAGCCACAACAACAGTAACAAAAAAATGTAACCTGGAAAGGAAATCAAAAAAGCATTAACGAAGTCGGAGGAGGACGAAAACGAAGGTGAGGGCGCAGAAAAGAAGAAGGAGATGAAGGAAGGAAGGCTGGACAGACTGATCGACTGAAGTGGATTTTAGGCGTACGTGTCGGCGATTTATGAAGGGGCGTCTGCGCGGCGTCCAACAGACCGACCGATCGTCAGACGACCGACAGCAGGTAAGCGATCAAGGATCAAGAACAGATGGGACACAAGATCAATGATCATGAGCCAAGCAGGCAGCCAGCCAAATATCCACATAAAGACAGACAAAAGGGAGGAGGAAATCGAATGTCGAGCGACAGGTGACTTCGAGTGGACGAAGGATCGCGGCGAAATATGAAATTATTGCTATACATATAAATTATAGACTGACCTCACTCCGACTCTTTTTAATACCGACGATCGATCGATAATCACGGTGATCGCTGACTTAACGAGGGGGGAGTCATGGGTTTTGAGAGAGGAATCATGGGTCCTGAAAGAATCCTGGAGTCCTTGAAGATCAAGGAACAAAAGCAACAACAATAACGACTTACTGACCTTTTGTGTGGTATCATCTGAGGAGGATCTCGTGGAATTAGTTTTGATCTCTACTTTGTATTGGAATTATATGGAAAATTTAGAACAAGAGTCCGAACAAGATCGTTATCACAACGATCGCCACGATCAGCGACGTTAAATAGATCCATTCGATCGTTGGTTCGTTCGATTTTCCATGAAGAGTCAAGTCAAGGGCCGTATAATTAAAGAGCGGTACCTTCGAAGGTCGAAGGGTTTTAGAGAAAAATCTTCATATGATCCTGGGATCGTGCGCGATCTCAATTTTTACGTGGTTTTCCTGGAAGGAGTCGCGGGGATCACCATGAAGGAATTTTCCCTTTTTTCCTTGTAAATTGTCTTCTGCTCAAGCCGAAATTTACGACCGATCTCGCGACATGGACAATTGGATGCCCCGCGTTGGAATTTGATGCAGATCATTGTGGTTCGTGGTGGTCGCGAGCCTCGGCGAGATCAGCTGGCGGTCGTAATTAAGCCTCGAATTAACGAGGACGTCAGCCACTCATACGGAGACTAACCATCGTTTTGTGGTCCTCATTGGTCTGTGGACTCAACACCTTGAGGCAGTAATTAAGGAAGCAGTTCCTTGGAAGGAGTCAAAATTACCCTCAATCGTTCGTTCGGTCGGCCATCCTCGTTAGAGCAAGGTGTTTCTTGCAGTTGCCAGGATGGCAATTAAAAATCTTTCCTCTGGTTTTTCTGTTCTCTTCCTTCTCATTGTCCTGCCGATGCTCTAGTTCTACTTTCCCTCCTCTTCGACCGGCCCTAATGAGTCCAAGGGAGGAAGGAAGCTGGTCCTTAGACAGACAGTTTAATGCTGTGATTAATGATCGATGGTTTGTCTCCTTCTTTCTTCCAAAGTCCATTTTTTCTTGGTGAAATGTGTTTTATTTTGGGTAGATGCAAGGTGTTGTTTTAGTCATAGTAGTAATTGTTGTTTTTGTCAAAGTAGTTGCTGTAATAGAGCTCGTTATCATAATTTCCGTAATTGCCGAGGAAGTTGAAATTTGTTGAAAACTCCTGTAATTGTTACAGTTTGAACGATAATTATTCAACGGATCGCAATTACGAAAATTAATGATGTCTGCAATGAGTTTAGTGAGGGAAAGAGATGGAGGGAGTTTGGCTAGAGTCTGAGAGAGGTTCAAGGAAAAAAGAATTCGTTGGTTCAAGGAAATAATATTTTATGAAAAGTGTTTTTACGTTTTTTTAAATTTTATTTTAATCTCTCGATTCCTATATTTTAGGATTAATATTAATTTTCTTTTTCGATTTATATTTTCATTGCATTTCGTTTTCTATCTCTTACTATTAAAATTTATTGAAACTAATATTTGAATTAATATTCTTCTTCTCTTCTGAATCAATATTTTTATTCGATAATGTTTAATTCATTTCTTTCTATATCGTAGGCTTCTTTTTACTCACACTCTCTCTCTATATATCTCACCACACTTATGAGAATAGATTATTCGCTTTGTCTTCATTATATAGAAGTTTTATCTCTTGACAATCCTTTGTCCAAAATCTGTTTACCACTAAGTATTTCCTCATTCTTGTCAACTCTCATTTATCGCACAAATCCACTGTAAATCTTACTCTTTCTCACACTCTAACTATTGCTTCCCCTTTATTTACTTATATCTCTCTCTAACTTCTACTCTTTCCTGCTCTAACTCCTCTCTAACTCTATTCTTTTCTCTCCTTATCTCTTATCCTCTCCCAACTCTCTCTCTCTTTTTGATTGCCAGCAATAAATTCCGCAACTTTGCGCCTCATCAAATAAAATTAATGCATTCACCAAATAGAAACGATACGCATCTAAAGAACTCTTGTCCTTTTAGAGACCCCTCTACCCCACCTCCTTTCAAACGATATCACGTGAATCCCCCACGACCCCCAACCATCGCAATCAAATGAATCTATGCGGCATGTGGTGCAGATGATCACGGCTTTTTATTCTTTATCTCGCTCGCTCTTTCGTTCTTAATGCAATTGTTCGGAGCGAGTTTCAAGTCCGAGATTATTAACTTCCATCCCTTGGTGAGGCAGAAAAACCCTGACTAGGGTGGGACAGGGTGCTGCCAAAGCTATGCAATCCATGAAATTTCCAATGCAAACGGCGGCAGAGAACGAGAACGTGCCGCCACAGATGAGTTTGAGTGCAGCCACCACCACGAAGACCATTCCATTGCATACTTTTGGGCGCCCAACCCAGACGACGAGGGTTGCAAAATTAGATTTTAGACAAGAACCAAGAGATGGGGGAAAAAGAGACGAAGTCTGGGGAAACTTTCATCGACGACGGAAACAATTGGCAAAGCTTCCGTAATCCCCCATGGATAATGATGCAAACGTTTACGGAATTACAAAATTCATTGCATACTGTGGGGCGCGCATACAAAACTTTCTGCAGACAAAAGAAAAGAAAAAAATTTTGTTCTGATGCCGGCCGGTCGGCAGTTTTCAAGGTTACAACAAAATCATGGGGAAGGCGAAGGCCGGCCGGCCCTCTGGGGGTGATGTTGGATGCTGAATGGTGAACGCCTTGGGGTTGGCAACGCCGTCAGTGACGCCGATGCTGACGACGATTCCGAGGGTGTTGAACTATAAATTGAACTTTTGTTGTATTTTGGGAATTAAGTGGCATTTCCGCTCTTCGCATCCCATCACGTAGATCCGAAGCGAATC
>CM029563.1:3713317-3731132 GCA_017309665.1 Coelopa frigida | reverse complement strand
AAAGGACGTGGAGGAGTCGCGGTGTCTGAAATAAGTTATTCATTTTATTTAAATTTTTATTGCCATGGAGAGCAAGCAGAGCTTTGCCGAGAGCTAAGAGAGAGAAAGGTGAAGGACGAAGGACTTAAAGTTGAAAGAGGAGGATTGGAGAGAGAGATAGAGATGAAGGAAGGATGGAAGACAGAGGTAGGAAGGAGGAGAGAGGCAAGGAGTAGAAAGATCAGTATAAGAGTAGGATAGTGGAAGGAGAAGTCCAGGGAAATGTAGGGAAATTAGAAGGAAAATAAAACAAAGTAAAATGTAAAGTAGAAAGTAAATTGTAAAGAAAGTCGAGTTGAGGAAATCGCAGTGGATTTAGAGAGAAGAAACTGAGTTGGAAATGGAAATGAGAGAAATAGAATAATGTGGAAAAATGGAAGAATGTTGAAAAATTGAAGGAAGTGAACGAATAGAGAAAAAATGTGGAAAAAGAGAAACAGAACAGAAAACTAAAAAAAAAAATTGTAGTACAGAAAGATTTTTAAAAATATTAGATTATGAAAAAAAAAATAAAATTTAAAAAAGGAAAAAAGAAAAAATTTAAATTTGAAAAAGAAAAAAAAAATGAAAAATAAAATTTAAAAAAAAAAATAAAAAATAATAAGAATTTGAAAAAATGTTTAATGTGGAAAGAGAGAAAAATAGAATATCTATAAAAATACAAGGATGTAAACAAATAATTAAATGTGAAAAAGAAAAAAATGTGAAACATTAAATTAAACTTAAAAAGAAAAAAAAACTGAAATAAAATTAATAATTAAAATAAGTAATTGGTATTTGAAAAATTTTATAAATAGATAAGATGGTAAAATAGATACAAAAATTCAAAGAAACCAATAATGAAGGAACGATACCTAGTGAAAAAATATTAAAATAATGATTAAGGCGATGAGGGTCGAATTCATTTTTTTCCGACACTCGCTCACCACGACTCTCAGGGAGAGAGAGGGAGAAATTGAGCAAGATGAAGGAGAGATGGGAAAAGAGCTGTAGAGAAGGACTATGAGAATTAGAGGAAAGAGCGAAAACAGTTGCCAGGCGACAATTGTTTTTCCACCAGCTCACCACGTTACTAAACCCAAACCGATCCAACTCATTCCAATCCTTTCCCATTCCACTGCGCCAACTTTAATTTTAATTAAAATTAATGCACACCTGCAACAGCGACATCTTGCGCGGAAATCGTGCTCGCGTCTCGGGTCTCAACACGTCGGCAAGGCACGAAATGAACCGCGCCCCTTGTTCTCCCTCTCCCTCTCTCTCTCACTTTCGCTCTGTTTCGGTCTCGCGAACTCATAAAAATTCCCCGAAGGAGAAACGTGGAAAACTTCATCAAATCTCGGGAAAATCTCTTACCAAAAGTAGTCGAAGGGAAAAACCCGAGAGAGGAAGAAGGGAGGAAAGAGGGGAGAGAGAGGAAAGAGGGGACAAGGAGCGAGACAAAGAGGGAGTGAGAAGGGAGACAAAAAGGGAGTGAAAAGGGAAAAAACAGGATTCGGAGAGAGAAGAGAATGAAACAAATGAGTGGAGAAAGAAGAAAGAATCGAGACAAAAAGTTGCAAGTTGTTTGCCAAGGGGTTTTTGTTGTTGTTGTTGTTGTTGTTGTTGCCACTGGTTTTTGTTGTTGTTCAGTAATAACTGTAAAAATCAACTTATTAACGGGAAAAACAAACACTCACTCACACGCACGCACGCTCACGCACACACATTCTCCGACTCCCCAATGACAAACACACCATTCACTTTTTCTTGCTCTCGTTCTCTTCTGCTTTTTCGTTTCTGCCCACGCGCTTTCATCCTGTTGAACGTGATTTCTTTCTTTTGTCCGCCGCCCACAGACGTCTTTGGCTGGCTAACTTCCCCTTTGCCACTGATTCTTATTCAATTCTTTCCTCTCGTCATCCTTCCTGCCTTCATCATTGGTCTCTTCAGCCTTCCTTCCTGCCTTCATCCTTCTTCACTTCATCCTTCCTCCCTTGATTCTCATCCTCATCATCTTCCTCCACGTCATTCTCTACGCCATCGTCGTCTTCCCTTTCCTCACCCTCATCTCCTCCATCGCCTCCTTCTCGTCCTTTTTCACGACTCCTCACCTCCTCCATCTCCTTCTATTGTTTGCTCGGTTTCAACTTTTTGATTGGAAAAACATGATTAACACACGTAAACGCTGTCGGGGCTTCCATTTCCTCTCTCTCCATCTCCTTCTCCTCCCATCTCTTTCTCTTCCCATCTCTTTCTCTCCATCTCATTCTCTCCCCATCTCTTTCTCTCTCTCTCAACATCTTCCTGTTTGCTCTAATTCCCTCTCATTCTCACTCGGATACCATGACTTCGCACACATTAAGCGAGGAAGTGCGAACGACATATTGTTTGAGGTGAAGTAAAAGAGAGAGATGGGGATAGAGGGAGAGACAGAGAGTTGTGGGCAGAAGAATCAACAACTAAATGTGAGAAGAGAAGTGGATGAAAGGAAGTATGGAGGGGTGTGAGAAAAAGTTACTAATCACATTTTTCGCAAATTAGTGACAAGTTTTTTTCTCCTTCCCCACTTTTTCCGCCTTTCTGTAAAATTTTCTCTCACTCTCTCTGTGTTACTTGTTTTCTATCTCACTTTGTCTTTCTTTTCCTCTCTTTCTCTCTCTTCTATCTGCTATATTTTCTCCCTGTTTCTCTCAGGTTTTCTCTATCTTGTTCTCTCTCTTTACCGTGCTTGAAGCACGTGGCCAATTTTTGCTTCCGCTCGGGGAGAACACAAGCAATTAATTTACTATAAGAGAGATGTGGAGAATGAACGAGTGAGCACGAGAGGGTGGAAAGAAAGAGAGAGAGATGATCCACTGAAGGTGCTTGAGGAGACCAGACCGTGAATTCCACGAAGGTGTCTGAGAGTTTTACTAACAATCGAGCTGCTGACGGCCAAGTTATTATTGAGAGTCATCTTTGGTCGGAGAATTACTTCAAGTTTAGATCGAATTAAGGCTGGGATTCGTGGGATTCGTGTCTCTTGAGAGGGGACGAAGGACGACGGGAGAGGGATAGAGAGAGATAGGGAGAAAAACATTGAGAAAAAAATGGTTTCAAGGTTGCTGTGGAAGGAAAATTCAGTCAGTCAATAAGTTGAAAAGGAAATTCTTATAAGGGACTAATTTATGATTTGTTTAAAACTGAGAGTTTCTTTTTGAAAGATTCCTTTGAAAGGATTTGCATAGTTTTAGGCTTGAGAAATTTAAAAAATAAATTCTTGTCCGAAAATATAAATTCTGGTTTTAAAATAGATATTCTTATTTGAAATCTAATAAGAAATCGTACAAGATATACAGACTGAAATCAGATTCAATAAGAAATATTATAAAAAATAATATTCTTATAAGAAACATCCTTAGCCGAAGAAAAATCCCATTAGTCGAAGAAAAATCCCAATAGTAGAAGAAAAATCACATTATCTGAAGAAAAATCCCATTACATACTTCCGGGCAGTAAATTTCCATAGAAAATCCTCATAGTAAAGTGGAATTTTCCTTGCTACCATTTCTCATCTCACGAAAAATTCACATGTCCGGGAATTAAAAAGACGTAAAGAACATAATTAAACCACGTAATGTGGTCACGTCGACCATCGATACGTCAACGATACAGTCAGAGCCATGCCCATGAGCAGTTGTTATTGTTTTCCCTCTACTTTATTATATTTTTTTTCTTCTCTCTACTTCGATGATTTCCTTCGACTTCCTTCGACTGCCTTCCACTGCCTTCGACTTCCTTCCACTGCCCGCGACTTTTATTTTTTCCACACGACATACGATTCGTACGTTTGGTTTGGTTGTGAAACGGCCAGCGATGAAAAAGTAGTAAAAGTAGCACAAAATCCATTGAACGTACGGCAAATGGCACGATGCACGCACACGTGACCACCGTCGGTAACGGCCTGGGTTGGGCTGGTGTTGGTTCGATCGGGCAGGGTTGCCTTGGCGCGTAAAAGTATGCAGCTGCAATTCGCAAACCATAATCCATAAAGGACGTCACAGTAATAACAATTCAAAGGAACTCGAGAAAAGGAGAGAAAACGATAAGAGTGAAAGCGAAAAAAAGAAACCTGTTATCAGAAACAGCAAAAAAAAGGTAGCAAAAGAATATGATAAAATGGATAAAAAAGTAGTAAAGGAATAAAAATCGTAACATAAGAATAAAAATCATAACATAAGAATAAGAAAAAGGTAGTAAAGGAATAAAAAAGTAGCATAAGAATAGGAAAAGGGAATAAAGAAATAAAAAAGTAGTATAAGAATATGAAAAAAGTACAAAAGGGATAAAAAATGTAGCATAAGAATTAGAAAAGGGAATAAGAAAATAAAAAGGTAGTATAAGAATATGAAAAACGTAGTAAAGGAATAAAAAAAAGTAGAATAAGAATGTGAAAATGGTAGTAAAGGAATAAAACTCGTAGGAAAAGATTATGAAAAGAGCAGTCAAGGAAAAAAAGCGTAGCAAAATAATATGGACAGAGCAGCAAAAGAATGAAATAAGGTACCAAAGGATATAAAATGTGTATGTGAGGGATATAACAACACTATCGTAGGAATAAGTACTAAAAAAAGTACTAAAAAGAGAGAAATAAAGAAAAAAATCACAAAACGAAAAGAAACACAGAAAAAACACTTTATAAAAAAGAAAAAATAAGAAAAAAACTCAGTAGAAAAAGTCAATTCGAAACAAAAAAAAAAACACATGTGATAGGAAAAAGGGACAAAGGCGAAAAGGTAGAAAAACGTAGCAAAAGGAGGAGGAGTCGAAAAAGAGCAGTACAATAGAGAGGAAAATAATAATAATAATAAGCAAGAAGTTTGAGAACGTGCAACTGTTGGCTCCTTGTCTCGATCAACGTGTTGCCGAGCACAAACAACAACAACAACAATAATAACTTTTGTAAAGCGCAAAATATTGCAAAAATGCGCAAAACTGCACTCGGAGCCAAGAAGTATGCAATGGTTTTTCACTTTTTTTTTCTCCGTTACTACCATTTGTTGCCATAGCCATGGGTGTGGAGGATCATGTAAAAAAGTATGTAATATTTTTCCAGTTACGATTATTTTTATTATTGTTATTATTTTCCTCATGGTATCAAGTGGGGAAAAGGAAGAGAAAATCCTTCCGAGGAAACCTCAGTTGGAAGAATAGCAAATATGTTACATTGGAAATTTTCTGGGTTTTTCGAAAAACAGAAAATTATTTGAAATAAAACTAAACAACTATATAAAAATAAAACAACTATAAAAAAAGAAAAATTAAAGAAAAGTAGAAATAAATATATATACAAATAAATAAAAAATATTAAAATCAAATAGAAAAATTTGAAAAAGAAAAATAAAATAGATATATACAAAAGCAAAATACAATAGAGAAATTTAAAAATACAAAATATATAACAAAAGAGTAAAATATAAAAATCAATAATAAATAGAAAAAAAATCAAATAGAATTAAAAATGAAAAATAAAAATCAGATATTCTATCTCTCAATATTCTCTGATAAACAGTAATAAAAACGTACTTTAATTAATAAATGTCCATTCAATTTTCCAAATTCCCATCATATCATCAAGTCCAACTTTCCAAAGTCAATTCTTCAGTTCCTCCCACAGAAAAAGTTTTATTTGCACTGAATTTGTTTGAAGTGAAAACCAGTTGACAACGATTTAAGCCCTCAGCATAATTACAACAACAATAACAACAACAATACTAACAACAATGAAAACAACAATAAAGACAACAAAAACTACAACAAACATGTTAACTTGTAAACGAACAGAAGTTATTGCATTATCGCTCGTTCATCAATGGAAACTCACTCTTCACTATATCTTTCTCGCCATCCTCCATCCTTCTCATCACTCTTTCTCTCCTTGTCTGTTTTGTTTCAAAGTATTTATGTTCATCGAACTAATCCAATGCAAAACACTTTTCGCATTACACATCACTTCACTTCATACTCAAATTTTATTGCAAATGTCATTTCATTTCAAAGTGAAACTTTGTACTTTGGAAATATAACATGCACTGAGAGAAAATGGGACAAATGTTTTAAGGGTAGCAAAAGGAAAACAAATTTAAAAAAATATTAGAACAAAAAATCAGATTTTTATTAATTTAAAAAAAAATTTGGTTTAACTGAATTTTAATAATATATAAATATACTTCAATATATAAAAAATATTTCAAAATTTTCTTAAATATATTATTTAAACAAACATTTTACGTATTATATATCATATTTTACATATCATATTTTACAAAAAAATTTAATTATAAACTAAAAAAACTCAATTAAATTAAAGATTTCAAAGAAATGTATTTACTTCATTTTAGAGAAAAAAAAATTATCTAAAATTGTTTATGTGAAAATAATTAAATTTTTCTCAGTGCATCCGAAAGTTTTTGCAATTATTATTCAACAAAAGCCGATGCCAGGATGAGGCCCAGAGACTTCGCCTGAGGCGAATTGGTAAAGGCAAATAAAATTGCTGAAGAATTTGACGAAACTATTTGAATGAAACTTCTGGCAACAACCTCAGGTCCTGCAACAACAACAATGACTACAAAAACAACAACCATGACGAAATATGTAAACAAATTTGAAGGAATTCTACACAAAGAAACTGAAGGAAATCGTTTCATCCTTATATGCGTCAGACCATATGTGAGAGCAGGATGGCAATACATTACGAAGATTAGGTAGCATTTGAAAGTTGAAATTGAAAAAGGTTTAAAATAATCTACAGAAACTTTTCCAACCCAATCGTCATGATGATGATGATCATCCCCAGAGTCATCATCATCGACTGGGATTCAATTCACAGGTTTGATGATGGCATCAAAGGCGAGACAACGACTTTGGGGGTTGAAAAAAGAACGAGGGGAAGGCGAAAGAGAAGAAGTGATGAAGTACAAGACCGAGAATCCAGAGAAACACACATAACACAACGATAAAAGCAATGGAAGAATTTCCTGATGGTCGATCAACTTTTGCCAAAACCGGAAACGGAAAACTCTCTACATGAGACAGATGAATGTGTGAGTGGAGTGAATTGTGTGAATGGAATATATGAACATGTGTCTGTGTGTGTGCGATGTCCTGTGGCGAACCAATATATGGAAGGTATGTATGTATTTATATATTCCCATGCATGAGACGAAAATTTACTACAGTCTATGGAGAGAGATTTCTTACTCTGGAATTGTTTTAATAAAACTTCATATCGAGTTGATTTAATGGATTTCCTTCTATTTCAACACAGAGATTCGACTATCTCTTTACATATTTTCTAGTGCTTTTCATGAACTCCTCTCATCGTTTTTCTTTGCTTTCTCAAGTTTTTCAATTTAAAATATTATTTTATTTTTTTTTTCTTCAGTATTTTACCGCAATCAATGCCTTCGATCGAATGAGTTTTTGAGGTTTAATCCAGGGGTCGAAACGATCCGAGCTAAAATCGCAAAGTTCTCAGCGGGTACTTCAGAACATCAAGATACGATCTTTCGAAGATCTCTACCTGAGAGATCGCGACCGCTTCTCGGGTTTGAGAAAAGAAAGACCCAAACGTGCGTTGTTTAACAATTACTATATAAATTTTAATGCTGAATTCGGAAAATTTAAAAAAACTTTTATCATTTTCAGAAGTAGTTTTCCATTTTCTAATGACTCTTTTTGATTGTCTGTTTTTTCGATTTTATGAAGTCTTTTATCGATTTTTGAAGACTGTTTTCGGTTTTCTGAATTTTGTTTTGATTTTCTAAAATAAATATTATAACTATAAATATTTATAAATAAAATATTTTTTTATATCTGTTTTGATTTTATGAAATCAATATCCAATTTAATGTATTCGTTTTTCGACATTTGAAAATGTTTTTTATTATTTTCTGAAACCGCTTTTAAATGTAAAAGGTGAAATTTATTGCTACCTGGCACATGGTTCTAACGAAATATTTGAATCCTCACCCTCTCGACCTCGTAACCATTTGCTTCCTTCTCCTCCCTTTTGGTGACCTCCGCCCCTTTGGCCACACCTCCTGCCCTTCGTTGGCTTCCTCCTAATTAACCCCACCACGAGCGGAACCCACGGCCGCGACCCCCACGACCGCGTCGAACCCAGCATCACCGCCATCAAAGCTCGCATAATTAATGATTGCGACACCATTGACCGAAGTCGTCATTACGAACGGTATGTCCGTCTGTCTTTCTGTCGGTCGGATGGTTGGACGACCGATGGTTGAATGGGAATGGGGTCGTTCACCACACTTCTCCGGGCCCACAATAATAATTTACATTTAAGCCAATTCCGGAATAAAATGTAAAATTACCATTTCACAGTTAAATAAAAATTAATTACACTCATTTATCGTTGGGCTCATAGAGGGGAGGTTTCTCTGTCGGTTCCGTCTGTCGTCTGTACCAAAGAGTGAGACAAAAAAGAGAGAGAGAGAGAGAAATAGGGGGCGTGGTCCGGTTGGCTCGGTTAATCCTTTAATGTTGTACGACGTGAAATACACATGAGAAATAGCAAATTTACGTTAAACCCTTTTTAATGCCAAATAATTACATGACAATTTTAAAAAGTTTCATCCCCAACTTTGGACATTATTTTATTTTTTTGCTGTCCTTTTTTGTGTGGAGTATTTTCTCTATACTTCAAAGAGAGTGAGGGAGAAATATCCCGGAAGTTGTGAAAATTCAGGGAAGCTGGGGTCCATTTAGTTTCCACCTAATTTACTCGGTTGATGACTTTTTCTCGCTGTCGCCTTTTTTAGTTGTTGTTACTGTGTGTCTTATTGTTATTGTTGTCATTGTAGGTTGTTTTTTATTGTTGTTGTTTAAAGGTTCTTTCCGTTTCCGGTCCCCAAAAGTGCTTTGTCATAATCAGCTTCGGGCGAGGTGCAAAAAGTCTATGTCGTTGTCATATTTGTCGACTTGAAAATGGGCTGCCATGCGATTTGCTTAATTGTGTCCCGAGGTGTGCGGTAGAAAAGAAAAAGTTTTCCAACACCCGATTCAGAGGAAACCCAAAAAAAAAAACTACAACAAAAAAATAAATATCAAAAATACAAAAAAAAAAAAATCAAAACATATACAAATCTTAAAAATACCAAAAAATGAATACATATAAAAATCTCAAAAATAATAAAATGTATAGAAAAAAATGAAAACAAAAAATACAAAAAATTTATAAAATGAAGAAAAATTTCTCAAAAAAGGGAAAACATAAAGTTTAATCTATGAAAATCTTATGTCACGATTCCATTCTTCGTCTTTCGTCAGCCTGAGGCAAGGTCGACTTTGGGATCGGTTTCTATCGACATCACAAGAAGGTCGGAAGTTGAGTTTGCAAAGCTTAAGCTGGGAATATTTGAGTGGAGGAAGGTGGGAAAATGATTTTAAGGGACTTCAACTGAAGGTCAACGGAGTCGTTAAGGAGTTCGACACCTGGGGGTCTTCAAAGTGATCATGAAAAATCTTGGAAAAATCTCTCAAGGGCTTTACAAATTCCCTGAAGTTCGAAGAAGGTCATCTAAAGTCTTTTCCATTCCATCGACTTCAACTTCTTGGAACAAAATATGTAACTAAGGAAATCTCGTTAATTTCTCACACTTCAAACTATTGTCATCTCTTTGCTCTTTCTCTCCCTCTTGCTCTTTCCATCCCACTCTCTATCGCTGAGTATCTTATTTCAATGAGTCCAGTGATTCATCGGCCTGCCACGCCTCCTTTTTGGCTGCCCCCCTGCCACTTCACGTTGCTCCATTTAATCATTCAGAGGAAAACCCCATTAACATGTTAATTTCTCTATTTTGCGGCAAATTGGCAAGCAAATAAATACACAAACAAACTAATACGTAAACAAACAAACAAATTCACAAACACACAATTACTCTAACAAAGAAATACACTTACAAAAAAATACATAAACAAGTAAATGAAGCAACAACAAAAAAACAACTACTACAAAGAACAAAAAACAAATTCACAAACAAACGAAAGAAAACCAACGACTACAATTACAATGAAACAAATGCCAACAATAAAACAAATACACACAAGGATAACTACGGAAAATCCAACTACAAAAACATTGCGGAGGAAAAAAAAAACTCCTTGTCCTCCTTGCCTTGGCCTAAATTGGGCTTCAGGGATTCGCCTCGGTCCGAGCGGCCGAGATGAAACTCAATCGTCAGCAGTTCTCGTCAATGGATGACGAGGAGGGCGATGACGACTCCAACGTTCTCGTCGTCGTCGACTTCTTAGCGTCCGAATGTCTAGGCCATTTGGAATCCTTGGTCCAAGTCTCGTTCTGTGGCCGTGTCCGAGTTTCACTTCCGTTTCCGGCCAGCTCGCTCTCTCTCTATCTCATTTGCGGTAAACTGCCGTTAATTATGTGCGGAGGAAATTGACAAGCCGATAACTGCCGAGATAATGTCCGTCAGAGGGTGGGGGGCAGAGAGAAAGAGAGAAGGGTAGACAACGAGATAAAGATAGCGATAGCGTAAGTGAGACGAAGGAAATAGGGAATGTAACTGTTTTTAGTTGTTTGCTTATCTCGGCAGCTTTTATTGCATTCGTCTCATCCATTGTTTCGTTTTTCATACTTTTGTTTTTTTTCTTCCCTCTTGTGATTTCATTTCCTTGTTTCCTCTCTTGAATTAATTTCGAGCTCGAGAAAAAGAATGAAGGATAATGAGGGGATTGTTGGGGAATTAAAAATGTGGAATTGCGGCAAATCGTAATCTCAGCAATTGACATAATGAATTGCGGAATGTGAAATGCAGAACAGTTGTGGAGATTTTTTCAAATGATTTTAAAGACTTCCTTTCGCAAAAATTATCTTTGAAAGAAATTAACTTTTAAAAAAATCGATAAAAAATTCTCAAGTAATAAAATTGGCTTCCTTCAACTTTAAAGCAATAAACTTTCCATCGTTTCATGCAAATAATTTTTGTCTTCCACCTTCAATTGCCAAGGAAGAGAGAGGAAGTGAAAGAGAGAGAGAGAGGGAGATAGATAGACTGATGCAAATACAAAAACTTTTGCACTTTGCAAAGAAATTCAACAAATACTATAAATAAAATAAGGTAAAATAAAAAGGGAAATAAAATAAAACCAAACAAAATAAAAAAAAGTGAAATAAGATGAAGTGAATAAGAATAAAATAAAATAAAAATGAAATAAATAAAAATAAACAAAATGGAACCAAACAAAATAAAAAGAGGAAGTTATACAAAAACCATGAGCAAGTTTACTTCGACGGAAGTTCCTTCAAAGGCGATGTCATGGCAGCGCAACTCGTGTATCCTTTTAAAGTTTCCCCGTAGACATTTTTATACGCCAAACTTTGGGCCGACAATAAACACAGTCGACACCCCTCCAGTCAACGCCCTCCCCAATCGAGCACTGGAAGAAAATTTAAAGAGACACCGACGTCGACAATCATCACTTTGGAAAATCTTTCACCAATGAATCTCATTCACCCAAGGTAAAAAATCCTAATATACTCCTTTTTCACCTCGAATTTTCTTTCAGTGTTCGAACGGCTTTCGTTCAATGAACCCCCAAAAGCAGTCTCCACGTCTATAGCAACATTTTATATCGTTCACAAAATGGAAACTTATAATTGAAATTTCGAAATAGTTTAACTCTGAGCCTGAATTTTACTCATTATGTTCTTGTTTCTCTTTATATCCCTCTCACAATTTGACTCCCTCTCAGTCTGGTTCACTTTCTATCTATGTCCTTCTCACTCTCACTAAAACTCCTATGACTACCGGAAGTTGTACTACGTGTCTGTGTGAATGACTTTGTCTGTCTCTCTTTCTCTCAGCGTGTGTGTGTGTTTGAATTTCCATTATTATTATTATTATCATTGCGAGCCATTTTAACGGCATTTATGCACGTTTAACAGTACTTTGCGAATTAGTTTCTAACTTTGAATAGTTTTCATTCACAATTTTCCCATTTTATGTCGAAAAATACAACCACAAAAGTGAGAAGAAAAAAAAAACACAATACGCACACGAACATACACACATGCTCACGTATGGTACGTGCACACACACAAACATGCATTGGTGAAATCATTAAAAACATTTTAATCAAAAATAGAAATTGTTTCAAGCACTGTTTAATCGAAAAAGTTTTTAGACCAAAATAGAAAATTCTTTGTACGGTTTTAATGTCTTTGGAAGGACGTGAACTAGGTGGAGGATGGAGGGAGAAGTAATGGTATTAAGGAGTGGAAGAGGAATTTCATGTAAATAAAAAAGATATTTTTTATTGAAAATATTTTGTTATTTACAAAAAAAAATATAATAGTCATAAAATTCTAAATTTTGAAATTAAATTTATATAAATTTTAATTTTTTTTTTGTTCATAAATAATAATTTTTTATATAATTAATTTTGTATATAAAATTTAATTTGTTTATATAAATTTAACTTTTAATCATATAAATTTAATTTATTTTATGGAGAAACGGGTGAAAGAAAAAAAAATATCTTGCAAAAAATCACTCTCTTAAGAGGCAAAAAATTAAAAAAAAAAAAACACAACGATATCCCCGAGACCCGAAACTAGATGAAAAGAAATACCAACTGTTAATTTGTAGACATGTCCTGTAACTTCAGTCTCTCCCTCCTCGGTCTGATACAATCCGACCCGGCCAAGGAATGATTAATGAAACGTCCACCCACAGAACCTACAGGACCCTTTTAACTACAAACCGCAATTTCTGAGCCGAGCCTCACTCTGGCCTCACCTAGAAAAAGCTTCCATTTGGAAATTAAAATCCAAAGCAACAACAAGAAGAAAAAAAACATTTAATTACACGTGTTTGGTGCGTAGAATAAAAAAAAGAGAGGACGAGAAAGAATGAGATAGAGAAAAAGGTGGAATAGAAAGGGAAATATAAAATGTAGGCGAAGAGATGGTATGGAAAATAAGGAGTGAGAGAGAGAGAATTGGAGGGAGAAATTGTGCGGAAAGAAGAGCGATAAAAATCCCAAAAAAAATTAAAGGTTAACAAAAATTCGCCGTCACCCAAAACATTCGACCCATCCCATTGTCCACGCCCCGCAACTGTCCGCCCACCACACACAAATCTCGGGAATGACCACGGGCTGTCCTTTCATCTGTCTGTCTGTCTCGCTCTCGGTTCTGTCGCTATAAATGTCTGTCCAACCAATGGTTTGTCTGTCCTTCCATCTGTCCGTTTGTGAAGCCTCGAGCGAAACGTGGTGCGAACATTTATTCCGAATTTACCAGCAATTTAAATACCGTTGACAAAACATAAATCAGTGTTGTCACCGCGCGGTGTTTGTTGTTGTTATTGTTATTGCTGCAGATATTGTTGTTATTGTTGATATGCCTCGAGTGTTGTATGCTATTGTTGTTATATTGTTGTTATTGTTGGTTTTACCGTTGATATCGTCGTCGTCGACGACGTTGTCGCGAAGGTGGAGAACGAAATGTCGAGCAAATGAATTAACGAAAGACCAACGTTTACACATTTTATGTGTGTCATCCGGATGCCAATGCGGCGGTTTGTCACTTTACACACACACACTTACACATACTAACACGATACACATACTAACACATACATATACTAACACATATACATATAGAAGCAGATATAGCGATGTTGATGGGAAAAAAAAAATTGGTCGTCCGGAAGAGAAAATTCAATGGCTCGAGTTGATTTCTGATATCAACATTTATTTTGAATTAATTTTTTGGAATGAAAAATAAACGATAGATGGAGTGGTGAGGGGAGAGATAGAAAGAGAAAGGAGAGATGAGATAGAGAGAGAGAGAGATAGAGAATTAAGAGAAAAAGAGAGAAAAAAGGTAAATGATGGTGGTTCGAAAAGGACGAAAAAATTGCATAGATTTAATTTGAGAACCATTAGGAAAAGAAATTAGAAAAAATGTTTGAAAAAATGTCAAAATTTAAAATTTTAAAGTCTTCGTTTTAAATTTGCTGATTTGTAGTCATTGAGGTTGAACATTTCAAATTAAATTTCGATTGACAATATCTTTTCCTCGCTTCTTCACCAACTCTCTCTCACACTTCTACCTTATTCCCCTCTTTTCACCTCCTCCCTCACTAATTTTCTCTCTTCTCTGTGACTTCCAATTACTGAAAATTCCGATACCAAATGACCATCATTGGTGTGAAATGTTGGCAATAATTTTTCATCTCATCCCATCATTCATCTCATCCCATCATTCATCACATCCCATTCCATATCGTCCCAACTCAATACATACCATTTAAACCGACGAATCATTTCGATGGAATTCGATTGGTTGGTTTTCGATGTGGAAAACGGATGCGTTTCGTGTAATTAAAAAAAAGTCTGCACCACACAGCGATTGCACTTCATGGTCGAGCGAGTCCTGATGAACTTCGGAGTTCAAAGAAATTGGCGGAAACACTTGTCGCATGAATAATTTAGCCAATTTGCACATGAAAATTCTCTCTCTCTTCTCACACTCTCTTCTTTCGGTTTCAACTCCCCACTCAGTTCGACATCCACAGATTTTTCGTCGTCTCTTGACCATCGTTATTGACCGATATTTTTTTTTATTCGCATTTTTTTATAGTGATTTTTTCTTCGAAGCCAATTACGATTAAGCTTAATTGTTAATTGGACTATATATTGTTTTTTTGATATTTATTTTATGGAATTCGAATGGATGAAATAAATTGGTGAAATACAAAAATCTGACAGGTGAAAATCACGAAGTAAATGAAACTCGAAGAAGAATTAAATGAATGAGTTTCGATAAAAAACAACGGACATTTTTACTTCCTAAAGTATTTTTCAGAAAAAATACTGAGTACTCAGCTAAAATATTTGAAACGAAATAAATTTTAATAATATGAAAATTTAATAAATAATGTATACATTTCTGATCCATATAAGTAAAATAAAATATGTCCTTGTTAGATCCATTTTTTCTTCGCAACTTACTACAATTATCCTTTAGAATCATTTGATAAAATTTCCTTATCATCGATTGTTGTAAAACTTTTGCAAAGAAACTTTAATAAAACCCCCATAACATTATTTCTCACCATAAAAATCCAGAGAAAACATTCAAATGAATATAAAAATTCGAATAGAAATATTGGAGGAATATTGAAAGAGACATTGAAAGATAAAGAATCGTGATAGTGAGTGAGTGAGAAAGATAAGAGCGAGAGATAAAGCAGTGAGAGAGAAAAGTAATAGGGAAATAAAAAGCAAGATAGATAAAATATAATGTATATCTATATTTGGAGTGAACGGCAGCGAAGTAGAAAAGGAAAATAAACGAAATAAATTTCAAATTTCGGAAAATACAACAAGGCAAACAAGCAATTTACTGCGGTTGCGATGCCGCAACTGTTGACCGGGGGTCGAAACCGAGCCGAGCCACCAAATGACAACAACAAATTCTACCAAACGAGAGGCATGAGGCAGAGACAGCGACAGCATCAGCAACGGGAACGCAATTGCGAAATTATTGAGGCATAAATTTATATTTGAAAATTACGAATGGCCGACTGGCGGCAAAACTGGCAACATGGCCGCAAGGACAACCGTTAGCGATGGCCGACCGGCGGACGCCGCCTGCCTGTGGGGCAATATGGCGGCGTAGCGATGGCGACCAGCAATATTTGTCATAAACATAAAAAATATCGCTAAAAACAACCAACCAACAACAACGTCGACGATAAAATTCCCGAAAATCTAAATAAATTATTTTTCACTCAAACAAAAACAAAAATGAATTCTAAATTATTTCGCACTTTGTATCAAAAATGAATAAACACTAGAGAAAAATAATATGAAAAAATGAAAATTCCTAAAATTATTCTAAGCGCGAAAAATGAATAAATTTTTTGCGGCCGTGGATATTTTTTTGGAAAAATGTGAAATAACTGCTATTTCAGTGATGACAGCCGACAGCTGTTGCTTGACAGAGGGGTGGAAGGATGATGAAGAGGAGGAGAAGGTGAGAGTGAAGAGGAGAAGGTGAAAGTGAAGAGAGAGGAGCGAAATTGTGGACTGTGATCTGGATTATGTGGACGAAAAGAAGAAGAATCTCTGTGAATCCGGCATCGAAAAGTTTGGCTCATAAAATTTTAATTTCTTCTCCCGCAAATCGCGTCACATCTTAACGGCGATGTCTGTCTGTCCGTCTGTCACATTGTCCTACTGTCCTTCTCTCCCTCTCTCTCTTTCTCTCTATCACTCACTCAGCCGTTAAGGCGTCTTCAGTTTCTGCACCATGCGAAGTTTGCCCGAAATTGGGCAACAAAAAACGAATCCCTCAAACGAGGTCCTTTCACGACCATCATCGGCGAGAGAACGTGGAAGTGGGTGAGACATAAATAGGATGAGAGGAAAGAGAGAAAGAGAGAGGGAGGGAGAAGGAGAAGGAGAGAGGGAGGGAGAAGGAGAAGGAGAGAGGGAGAGGGGAATGAGAGAGTGAGACACTTGCAAGTTTCCTTGGGCGGTCATAAAAATTATCAGCTGAAAAGTTGTTTGGACTCGAGTCGTCAATCGAGGGGAAGAAATCGGATGGTCGAAGGAGCATCACTGTCACTGGTGTGCGCCAGTGTTGCCAGATGGCGTCGAGAGGCACTTGTGGTGGCGGGCAATTAATCGACCGAAAGTAATCTCCGTCATGTGACAAGACAACTCTGTCTCTTTCTCTCTCTCTCTCTCTCTTTTGCTCACTTACAACCTCGAACTCTCTGAGGCGACGATGTATTTTATAGCATCGAACATTGTTGCCAAGGACTTTGGACGACAGATTTTCATCAGAACCGAACGGTTGAAGTTTCTTTCACAAGGACGTGATACAGGCGACAGGATGTGAAAAGTCTTTCTTTCCTTTCATTCATCCTTCCTATACCTCGATCTCGTGACCTACATATATCTGTGGAAATCGATTTCCGTTGCAATATTTCATGCATATTTATTTGACTTAAAGTCTATTAAAAATTCTATTAAAATCACATTTCACAAGTCTCGCGCTTCGCTGTCAAATTATTATTATTTTCTCCATCTGTATGTCCTCGGGGACAGCGTTTGCATGCATGTAAACAAAGATGTATCACAATATTGTTCGTGGAATGAAGATGCCTTAAAATACGAAATTCAAAGACAATAACAAAAACATTAGCATACATTATCAGGAAACCAAAGCGAAAGGAAGAAGTTATTGTTCCGTGGCAGGATAAAAAAACACCCAAAGAGAGGTGATGGTAGAAATCGTATAAATATGAAAATAATATAATCTAATAATAAATAATAATTGTATTAAATGTTTTTAATTATAAAAAATATACTTCAATTTATGAAGATTTATCATAAAAAAATATTAATTAACAATGAAAATAAAAATTATACGAATTTCTCAAGAATATGAAAAAATATAAATAAAAATAATAATATAATCTGAATTCTCAGTTAAAAATTAATATATTTTTTTGAATTTATTTTTTTCTAATTATCAAAATGAAGAATAAGCTTATCAATTTTTTCCTTTGAGTTCGAATTCATATGTGTGTGTATCGTGAGTAATGACAATTGTCTGCTGGCGGTCTTTTTGTTGCTGTTATTGCTTTTAAGAACATTGTTATTATTACGGTGTTTGCAAATGTTGTTGTTGTTGTTATTGTTTTCAGGCGAACTGTGACATTAATATCTCTGACGATCGGCATGTGTGTTGGTG
>CM029563.1:3561093-3713217 GCA_017309665.1 Coelopa frigida | reverse complement strand
GGTGGGCGGAGGAAAGAAGGAAGAAGAAGGATGATACATTTTGTGGTCTGCATGGAATGCGGCAGACACTACACTGTGAGAAACGATACACTGAAAAAATTTAGATGCGATTTTTGTTTGAAGCAAATATATTAACAATGATTAAAAAAATAAACATATTAGAAACATCCAAAAAATTTATCTAATATTAAAAATAAAATTAAAAATAATATAAATATCCCAAATTATTTTCACTTCATTGCGTCGAATTATTTTAAGTGTAGCGCATTTGGTAGCCATGACTAGTTTCCCGTTTTATGATCAATAAATGGGCCGGACAAAAACAACAACAACAATATCTACAAATAAACCATCTTTTTATCTAACAAAAATCAGCCGAAAACCACAAGAATCATCCAAAAATGAACCAAGAATAAAGAGAAATCAACCAAAACAACAAAAGTCAACCAAATACAACAAAAATTGACCAAAACATCAAGGGTCAACTCTCTCAACAACATCTCACCGACCATTCAACAACAATAACCACCTCTACAACTGCCACCAAAAACAACACTAAAAATTATAACAGAAACAACAACAACTACACAAAATTCCTTTTCTCAACTCAAGAGTCACCACGGCACAACCTCCGATGTCCTATTGCTCGGTCCTGTCGGTCGACGATCCACTTCGGCATCCTCTTCGAGTCTCATTAAGTAGATTTATGCGTAGGAGTAATTAATTGCCAGCAACATGCACAAGATGAACGGATGAGAGGGAGAGAAAGAGAGTAAAATAGAAATAGAAGGAATTATGGTGGAAGGAAAAGAGGCTTTAAAGAAAAACTTCACCAAAAATAGTCTTGTCATGATTTCCACTTTACTGTTCCAGTAGTCGAGAAATATTTCCAAAATGATTTAATTTTTTATTATTATTCAAAATTATTCATGATTATATTTTTTTTAATTTTTCATCTATTATAATTATTTTAAAATTTTTTATTTCAATTTTTTTGCATATTTTGGAAGACTTCTTGTCAATATGATTCACTATCCAATAAATATTATTTAAATTATTGTCTTTTAATTTTTTATCAATATATTTTTATTATTATATGATTTACTATTTATTTCAATATAATTGTTTATTTTTATTTTAGAAGAAAATTTACCTATTATTTTTTTTAGTATCAGTTATTTATGAATATTTCTACTACTTGTTTCTACTGTTTCTACTATTTGTCATATTATATATATTTTATACATTTTTATACATATACATATTTTATATTAGTTATTAACATTTAATGTTTTAATATTTGTTATAGAATTTATTTCATGTTGTTTGAATAGTCTAAAGAAACGGCTTTAATTGAAAAACTAATCCAGACTCTCAAAACAAAATTAAACCTTCCTCTTCTCTCTCTCTCTCTCTCATTCACCCACTCTCTCATTCACTCACTTGTCCATGCAAATTTACCGTGGCTGACACGCATGCAATTGCCGCGAAATTGTTGCTATTCACCGAGAACAACCCCCCCGGACACGTGGAGCCACCCGCAGAACTCCTAAAATCATACTCCATGAATCATTCTACTTCTCTCTCTCCCTCTATTCCTCCCTCTCTTCCTCTCTCTCTCTATTCCTCCCTCAGTTCCTCTCTTCCTTCCTCACCCTCTCTTCCACACCATTCACCACCATCAACCGTCACCACCACCTGTTCCTTTGTCACTTGAAATGAATTAATTTTGCAACGTTTTCTTGCATCGGAGTTCTCTCCAGCACGTGCCACGCCCACACACACACACATTGAACACCGCCCACGCCCCACCTGCTGCGTTGACATATGCAGGATTTCTATTGTTCGGAAAAAATGTTTAAATTCAAAGTCTTTTATGCAAACGATTTCAATTTAAATTTAATTTTGAACTCAACGGGACTGCGACATAAATTGCAATTAGTGATGGGTGGAAGGACAGAGAGAAAGAGAGAAGGAGGTGTGTGAGAGGGAGAGAGTGAGAGAGAGAAAGAGTGAGAGATCCAACCCCCATGAGAGAATGAATGACATGATGTGTCTCGATAATTGAAATTAATTTTGCGTCTTTTGTCTTTCTGTCTCATGCTCATTAAAGATTTTTTTTTTCTGTCTCAATCTCATTAAAGTTCTTTTTTTTTGTCTCATGCTCATTAAAGATTTTCTGCCTTTCATTTCTTCCCGTCGATCTATTTGTTTATCATGATTTCATGGAAATTAATGAGATATTGTGATTAAGGTTTATCGTGTTTTTTCTCAATGTTATCGATATGCGATACATTGATATCCTTTTGGATTAATTGGAAAATTTGAGAAAACATTTTATGTAAATATTTCATTTAAAGGTTTCATTTAAGTGTTTCTATCATTTTAGCTGTGGAGGAAAATTAAAGAGAATCGTTCAAAGTATTTCGCTCACTCCTTCCATTCACTTCCGGTAGTGTGAATAGTCATTTCCGGTTCGTCATTAATTTCTCGTTCTTAATTCCTCGTCCTCATTTCTCGATCCTCATTCTCAACCCATTCATCGTTGGCTCTGCGTGAGTGAAACTAAATGTTGCTAATTGGAAGGCGACATTTTGTCAAATTAAAAATGCAGCTCGTCAATTTGGTCATAAAGGACGCGCTATCCACTATCTCTCTCTGACACTATCACTATCTCTCTCTCTCTTTCTCTCTCTCTAATTTCAACCAATTTCTCTTTCCCTCACTGCTTTTCCCTCTCTCTCTTCCCTTCTTCCTCTAGTCCTTCCCTTATTCTGTTTCAATTGTCCTATTTTGAGGTGAAAAGTGTGAATGTTCAGTTGATTTGTTGCTTTTGTTCTTGTAATTATTGTTGTTGTAATTTCGTTGTTGTTATATATCTCCATTATCTACCTTCATATGTGCGTGCATGCGTCTGTGTATATGTATTAGTATGTGTATATGTTTGCGTGTTGTGTTAATTGGTTTGAAATTCGCGTTAGTGAATTGCAAATTAAGTGTTGCCAATTGTGTTGGCTTTTGTTGTTGTTGTTTTTTTTATTGTTGTTGTCGATTTTCATGTTGTTGTTTTTGTTACTGTTGTTCTTGCTTTTGTTGCTGATTTTATTGTTGTTAATTTTATTGTTGTTCTCTTAGCAAATCTCTCCATGTAATTTCTCTCCTCTCTCAAAACCCATATCTTTCTTTCTTTATCTATTTCTCTCTACCTCTTTCTCACTCTATCTCTGTCTCTCTATCTCCACTTTATGCTCTCTCCCACTTTCTCTTTCTCTTCCTCTTATCCTTCGAACTTTACCTTCCTCCTATTGCTTCGATCTGGAACCTCGTTTAATATCCTTGAAGGGTGTAATAATAACAACAACCACAACAATAACAACAACTAGAATAATAACAACAACTATAACAATAACAACAAATGGAACAAAAACCACAACAACTAGAAGAATACCAAAAACAAGCACCATATGAATTCCACCAACAACAGCATTTGTTAGCACTAATTTTACATGCAAATGTCGTCTCAAAGTCCTGTCTAGCTCACTCTCTCTCTCCCTCTCTTACTTCTCTCTATCTCCATTTATGTCTATCTCTCTCTCTCTCTCTTTCTCGCTAATTTGTTCTCCCTTCTCTCTTTTATGAGTTTTATAACTCACTCTCTTTCATCTGGTTTCCTCTTCTCTCCCGCTCTACCTCAGAATTTCTTTATCTACCTCTCCTACTGCTGTCGTTAAATTTCTATGTCTTTCTCTCTCCATCTACCTCTCAGTCTATCTCTCTCACACCCTCTCTCCCTCTCACCCACTCGCCCACACTTACATACATGTGGCTGTGGTTTCATTTTTGAAAACCTTTAAACGTCGCAGCAACTGACGGCATCACAGATGTTGCTGTTGTCGCTGATGCTATTGTTGCTGCTCTCCTGTTGTTGCCACCTGTCCTGTTGAGGTGAGCCTGTATGCGTCGCACTGTTTGTGTGTTGGTCTGATAGTATGAGCATGTATCTGTGTGTGTGTGTGGCATGTGGCGGTAATACAAACGACGTAATTTAAATAATTAAACCGAATGAAAACAGCGCAATTCCCATAGCTTCAACGACCGCAGAGGAATGTCGCCATCTCTCTCTCCTTTCCTCCTTCTCACCATCAGCCCTTATACATGAATGCATGCTCTTGTGTGTTTGTATGTGTGAGTGACTTGCGTGCGGGTGAGAATGCGTGTGTTTGAGCTTGTTGAAAGTATGTGTTTGCAGGATGCTTTTGTGCTTTGCGATGTAATTGTTGGTTGTTGTGTTTGTTATTGTTGTAGTTGTTGTTGATTTTTATTGTTGGTGCAGGTGTTGTTGATTTTTATTGTTGTTGCAGGTGTTGTTGATTTTTATTGTTGTTGCAGGTGGTGTTGATTCTTGTTGTTTTTCTTATTGTTGCTGATTCTTGTTGTTGATTTTTGTCGTTGATTTTTGTTCGTTTTTTTATTTCTTCTTGTTTTCTCATCTGATATAACAGCCACAACCTCTTGTTGGTTGTTGTTTCTTGTTGTTGTTATTTTTTGTTGTTCTTATTTTATGTTGTTGTTTCATTTTGTTGTTATTTCTCTTTGCCTTTGCTTCATGTTGTTGTTTTTTTGTTATCCTTGTTCTGATAGACGTTTCACTTCTCTTCTGTTGTCATCGTTGTTCTCGTTCTGCTTGTTCATGTTGTTGTTAATTTGTTGTTATTGTTGTTTCTTATTCTTGTACAACAATATTATGTTGTTGCTTTGGTAAAGGTGTGAATTTTATTAATGTTCTTATTGTTGTAGTTGCTTTAGACCAAAATGTTTTTCATGCTGTTGCCTCCATTATTATTTTTGTTGTTGTGATTGGTGCTGCTCTGGCTGTCGGTGATAATTATTTGGTTGTTGTTACTTATAAGTTGTTGCTGTTGTTGTTTTCATTGAAGTCATTGCTGCAGGCCAAGTTGATGTTGTTGTTATTGTTCTTATTCCAGTTGTATGTTGTTTCTAATTTTGTTGTTGCTCACTGTTGATGTTTTCTTCTTCTTCTTCTACGTTGGCTTCTGATCGTTGTTCTTGTCGATTTTCTGTTGCCACAATTAAATTTATTCATACATAATTGTTGTTATAGTTATTGTTGTTGGGAATATATTTGTTGTTGGTAATATATTTGTTTTTGTTATTATATTTGTATTTGGCGTCGCCTCTGCAACGGAAGTCAAGCATCATTTCATTACCATAGACATCCACAATCTCACCTATGTGGAAACCACAGTCGTTGGAACTTTTTCTCTCTCCCTCTCTCTTTCTAACCATCCCTGAATGCCTCTCTTTTTCCCTTTCATTGTAGCCTATCTTTCCATCCTCTACCTTTCCCTTTCTCTGGCTCTTAATTTAATTGTTTGCTAATAAAGCAATTTTCACACGTTCCGAGCCTTCGTCTGCCTTTGAAGTTGATTCGCTCCGTGTTTTGCTCCAGCTCACACACATCTGTATAGCTCACTCACTCCCTCTCTCTCTTTCTCTCTCTTTCGAAAATTTTCTTCATTCGACATTCTTGCTTCTGTGTGGTAACTGAATTTCCTCCTTATAATTATTTTACATGGTGAATATAAATTTAAATTTTATGTTTTTTTTCTATTATGAAATTTTAACAAGATTTTTGAAAACTTTTTATTAACAACAATTTCTCTCCGTTTACTCATAATTTCATCAAATTTTTAACTTCCTTTTTTCCATTTCCTTCTGTACTTCTTCATCCTCTAGCAGACTTTTTTTTTGGTCTATTATTAATCTTGTAACAATTTCTCTCCTTTTATTTAATTCAATATTTTTTTCTTCATATTTTCCGATAGAAATTAAAATAAATTAAACTCAAACTTACCGAATTTGCAACAAAAGCTCTGAAAAATGTATCCTTCTGCCAGGATAACAAAGAATCCTTTCCCAAAAGTTAAGCCTCATTTTTCAATATGTTTCATTTTTCAAAATATTTCAATTAATTAATTTCTTTAATTTTGTTTTCAAATCCTTTTCCTAGACTTTTTGGAAGTCACTTTCCTTGTCTTGTTCAAGTGTTTTTCCAAGTCTTTCCAATCAGTTTCCAAGCCAGAAACCTTCACAAAATGTGTGCAAAGTGATTTTTTTTCTCCTGACCCTTCCCACGACCTTTCGTAAGTCATTAAATCCTGTAAAGAAGGGAAAAAAAAACAAAAATTACACAAATGTTTCAATTGTGAAAAAGTTTGTGAAACGTTAAAAGGAGCGAATTTATTTATTTCCTTCTTTGTGATCTCTTTTGGTAGCATGCCGTGAAACTCATTTCCTATGGCGATTTTTGCATTAATTACGCCATCGACAAAGAAAGTTCCAAAGGATACTAAGAGTGGGGAGAATGTGAGAAGAGAAGAGAAGAGAAGAGAGGAGGAAGCTTAGTAAAGACTGAGACTGAGGAAGACGACATCCGGAGCCAAGATGTCAATGTTCATTAGTTCCGCGATTTTTAAGCATGCTCTCACCCTCCCGAACTTCATCCTCTCACCCTCTCTGTATTCGTTTCCTCAACCTATCTTTGTTCTTTCTCTCATCCTTCAGTCACTTTTCCTCCTTCATTCACTTTACTTCTCCACACCTCAACCTCCTCCTTTCTTCAGTCGAGTCTAAGAAAGGGACTCGAAAAAGGATTCCAAAGTTTTGGCCAAATTAATTGATGGACTTAATTTGTGGTGCGCGGCCAAATGTCGGACTCGATGCGATTGTTTTTCCCAAGACGAGAGGAAGAGTTAGGGAGACAAGGAGGAATAGGGAGAGAAGGAGAGAGAAATAGGAAAATACTGAGATTGGGAGACTGAGACAAAGAGAGAAACAGAAAGAGGGAGAGTGGGTCAAAGACAGAGATTTGTTGAAAGAGTGAGAAAGCGGGAGAGGGAGAGAGTGACAAAAGACGTCAAGACAAAGGACACGAGAAAAACCGAGACGTTGGCCATTTTTCAGCAAATCCTGCGACTTCAACGAAGCCTACCGCGCCTTCCACCCAGAAATCTTTTCTTCTTCGCCCCATCGTCGACCTCTTCGAACTCCTCCTCGACTCGGCCAGCTGGCGCCATCGAATTCCTACGTTTGGGCCTCTTTTCTCCTTCCCATGGTATTTTTTTCTCCTTCCCTTGGTCCTTTTTCTCCTCGCCTTAGTCTCTTTTCATTACACTCGTTCTCTTTTCATTACCCTCAGTCTCATTTTCCATTCTCTCGTTCTCTTTCCCATCCTCTCGTTCTCTTTCCTCATACCTTCGACCTCTTTTCCTTCTCCATCGATGTCGTTCGAAATCGAAGGCTTTGCATTGCAAATGGAGACTGAATGGATTTGTAGGTGGAGGAGGGATGAAGAAGGAGGCTTGAAAAGGAAGGAAGAGAAGTAGGTGGAGGAAGATAAATTGAAGGAAGAGAAGTTGGCGCTGGTCAGGAATTAATATGCAAATTAATTTTGTCAACCAATTAGAGGGAGACAAGAGGATGGAGGGGAGGATGGAGATAATGATGGAGACAAGGATTGAGATTGAGGGAGGAGACAAATAAGATGAGGGAGGACACGAAGCTGATGATAGTCGAAGGAAGACAAGAGAAATCGAAGGATATCGAAGGAAAACGATAGAAGCGAAGGAAACCGAGAGAAGCGAAAGAAGACGATAGAAGCCGACGATAGTCAAAAGAAGCCCACGATAGTCTGAGAGAAGTCGAGAGAAAACCCCAACGACAAATGAAAGCATTGACCCTAAAACCAAATTCAAATCGACAGCCTTCGTAGCCATCTATATCGAGATAATCCTGGCGAGCCGAACTGAGGACTCGTGAAGGAAATTAAGAAAACTTCTTGCTGACAGAGATGAAAGAATACTACCGTCTCTTTCCATGGTTGTGATAAGGATCTCAGGCAAAAACAATCAGAACAAGAATAAGGAGAACAACAACAAGAAAAACATCAACTAGGAGGAGACGATGAGACAATGACGATGGCGACAACTACGACGAAAAAGATGGAGGAAGATGGAGAAAGGAGGACAATTTGAGGATGAAGAAAGACAAAGGACGAAGAACGCTTGAGGATGAAGAAAAGGCGACGCCCTACGACGAAGAACGTGGAGCGGCCGCAAATTTGCGTAATTTCTAATTTGAGACTGATTGTCTTTGTCAACATTGTTTGCCGCGGTCGACGGTGGGGGCGGCGTCAGCCCCGCCCCAATCGGTTGGTGGAAACTGTTAAAATGTCGCCTCGCCCTTTGTCTTTGGTCACGGTCTTCTCGAGTCCCTTTCGCGGTCGGTCTTTTGGGGCGCGTTCTGTTTGCTCAACGCCGATACCTTCAACGAGCCAGGGATCCCTTCTCCATGACTTCACCCTTTTAATCCCTTCTCCTTCTCCCTTTGTTGAGCTTTTTACGAGTTTCCTTCGCCCCGTTTTATAGTTTCTCAACTGAAGACGGCTTCCTTCGTGATGATTTCAGTTGCTAATTCGAGTTTACATATGCAGGAAGTTTTCCTCTCTCTCTCTTACGATGATGGAAGCGAAAAGGGTTCCGGACTTTTTGTCATCCCAACCCATCCCAACCCAACCCATTCCATTTCCGCAGACAATTAAATGGAGTGATCCTTGTTGGGGTCTCCTAAAAGTGACGAGGATCTAAACCAAAAGGCGAAAGATGGTGGATTGTAAAGTCAATGAGAAGCTCAGGATTGATGGCAAGGGTAATGGACTCGAGAAATATTATGGTATTATGCGGGAAATATAATGGGGATTGATTTCGGTTTACAGTGGATCGTTTGCAGAAGACAAAAGTTCTTTGGGACTTGTTGTCCTAAAGATATAGAAAGGAAGAACTATAGAATGTATGGTAAAGTAATTTAATATAAGAAACTAGAGGTATTAAATAGAAAATTTTGACATGAAATTGTAATAGACAAATTTAAAATAATTAAAAAAGAAAATACATGAAAGCAAAAATTAAAAAAATTAAAATTATAAAAATGAAATGAAACTTAGATATATTAAAAAAATATGTATTTAATTTAACTAACAATTAGTTAGATAAAATATATCAGATAAAATTGAATTACAAAAAAATTAAAAATAAATGTCAATAAAAAAAACAATTAGAAAGAAATCTCTAATATAAAATTAAGAATTATATTCAAAAAATATTGACAGATTATTTAAAACCATAAACCGAAAACAAAATTCTATTGAGGTTTATTGAAATTTTCTATACGATATTTATTATAAAATCTGAATGAAAAAAAAAAACACAACAATGAACAAATGATGTGACGAGACAATATAAATCGAACACCTGACAGAATTCATATGGCCCCAAACGTGTTTCAAAAGGATATCATCGATAAATGTGTATGTGTGAATCTATCGAAAGATATGGAGATAGAGAGAGAGAGAGATGAATGGACAGATATGTGGGATTGGTGGACATGCGGTCGATTTCAATTAACTTTTCATTCACAATCAACGAAGCAGTTATGCAAAACATGTTGCGGCTGGCGGACGCATGAAAACCGCACTCGAGACTGACATGACAACGCTTTTAAACACCATCGACAGACAGATGGACGGACAGACAGACAGACACCTCTGCATCACAGATAGAGAGGAGAAGAAGGAGGAGGATTTTTGGGGTCTCCTACAGACCGGAACCCGACCACTGGACCGGGTCAAACCAGGGGCGAGACCGCATAAAATGTTATGATCCTAAAAATGTTTGGATTTTGGGGGTTCCATGTGATAGTGAAGGGGTTTCATATCAGTGTGAGGAGGTTCTATGTGAGTCTGTGTGAGTGTTTTTGTGGTATATTGTGGTATGAGTATTTGTGGAACAACATGTTGTGAGACGAGGGCAATAAATGTTTTTTGTTGTGTTCAACAAGATTCCAAAGTGTCGATGAACACAAAGCAATGAGAAGAGAATGAAAAACGGAGTGAAAAATGGAGCCCGAGAGAGGGAGAGAAAAGAGAGGAAGAGTGAGACAGAGACAAAGAGGGAAGCTAGAGGAGGTTCCGCATATGATTTCGTTGAAGGCGAACTATAAAAGGACGGATAGGGTTGAAGAAGGACAGAGAAATTCATGCTTGAATGGTCTTTAAATTAGGGATTGAATTTAAATTGTAGAACCATATTGAATATTGAATTGAAGAAAATCGACCGTGAACAAGTGAGAAACGATTTCTGTTGTTTGTGAGTTGAAGGAGGAAACCACAGTTTATTGGAAAAAATAAGGACAAAATGGATGATGAAGAAAACAATAAAAAAATATTTAAAAAATTAATAAAATAAAAATCAATAAAATAAATCAATCAAACGAAAACTTTAGGATAAAATAAATCTTAATTATTACTCGATTTTTTTTTACTGTAATAATACAAAATTTAATATATATGATAGGAATATTCTGAATAGTGAATAAATCTGAGTTTTATAAAAAAATTTTTATTTTATTTGATTGTTTATTTTTATTATATTTTATTGATTGATTATTTATTGGAAAAAATTATATAAAAAAAAATGTAAACCATAAATCCCGAAAAATTATGATATGTTAAAATATATATTCGCCAATTGAATATTTTATGGGAAAAAATAAAAAGTTTATGGGAAAATTAAAAAATATTATGAAATATTTAAAAATATAATAAAATGTTCCCCCTGATACGCATTACGACCTTTCAAATCACATCAGGACATGTTTACATTTCTAACTACATTAATTACTTCAATTAGCACAAGTACAACTGCAATGCAATACAATAATAATAATAATAATAAAACCAAAGAACCAACACCATTAACGCGATGAACTTCTTAATCTTAATGCACTCTACATGACTTTGCAATCTCATGGATTAAAGTTGTCTTGGTTGTTGTTGCTCTTTTTGCTGTTGTTATTCTTGTTGCTGATCTTACTGTCAGGTATTTGCCGTTGTTCTTGCAACATCTTCAAATGTAATTACAACGAAAACCTTTCAGAACGCGTTCAAGTTCCATGCGTCAGACGTCGAGTTTTGCGTAGATTTCATGTCAAAATGTTGTGGAAATTATTTAAAAAGTTATGACAACAATAACAACAAGAGAAGAGAAGTAACAACAACAAGACATAATAACAACAACAAAAATAACAACAACACCAGAAAAGCAACAACATCAAAATCCGACGAAAGCAAGAAAATGATTTGAAAATGTTTTCTCCAAGAAGAAACCATTTGTGGTTAAAAGGATTGTCACCGCAGAACAGCGGGCCACGCCCTTCACAGCCCATCTCGTCTAAAGGATCTTTGTCATCCACCCAATCCTTCGTAAGGTTCTGCATCATCCTTCCTTTATATCCATCAAGATTCCTACTGTTGGAAGCTTCTGTTTCCCGAAGAAGTTGACGAAGTTTTCTGCAACCGTTGCGTGCGTGGTTTTCAAAGATGACGACGAGTTGTTGTTGTCATTGCTGTTGCTTTTGTTATTGTTGCTGTAGTTTTTATTGTAAGGAATTATGAAGTTTTACCCTAGCCAACTACATCTGGCAAAAAGGCATGAAGTCTTCCTTCATGCAGTGATTAGAATTTTCCTACTGAGTCTTAGAATGAACAAAAGGGTAGAATTTAATTCAAATTTGAACCAAAATGTAGGGTTGAATTAATCTTGGGATTGAACCAAAAATATATTATTAAACAAAAATGTGTAATTGAACAATTGAATGAAGGTAGAAATGGATTAAAAGATAATATTGAAAAGTGAGAGAGAAATTTGAGAAATCCTCAAAAAGGACGATGGTAAAAATAAATTCCATAAATATTGAATAGGATACTGAAATTTTCTATGGAACCTTTCGTATACAACCAGATCCTCTTTCCTCCTTCTTCTTACAGAAGGCTTTTATTACCGATGTAGTCTAATTCAAAATACTCACACTCTCTCTCCCTCACACACCAACCCACTCTATGTCAACACACACATCCTTCAAGAAGTAGAAGAAGATGAAAGGATCTCCCCCAACCCCTCATTAACCACACATCTACATCCAAGAAGTTGACGATGAAAATGGGGGGAAAAATCCTCTCGCTGTGAAAGTGAAAGAAAATGTTAGGAAAACAACAAGAACAAGAAAGAAATGTTTAAATATTTAGATGACATTTGCGAGATTTCACAAGCAACTATGTAATTGCTTAAAAGCTCCTACTGTCTCTTTCTCACACTCCTACCATGATCTCCCTCTCTGCCTTCAGATTCTTTCACCCATGTTAAGGAACAACAAACATTTGCCATTTGGAGCTTTCATCTGACAGAGGAATAGAAACAAAAACTCGAAGAAAAATCAGCGACGACAACCGTCAGAAGCCACAAGAAAAGTGAAGAAAGTGGATGAAAGAGGATATAGAAGGAGGTGAAGGAAAGAGGATACTGAGGATGGAAAGAGAGGAAAACAGAAAGTGCTCCAAGTACTGACGGAAGGAAGTGCTCACCATGTTTTATTTACGTCGTGCATTATAATTGCGGCTTTAATCTTCTGATTAAGGAGAAGGAGTGGGAGGGAAATGAAAAAAGATGGAGGAAAAGAATGATGAAGGACGAGGAGAAGTCGGATAAAGGAACGAGTAACGTGGGCGTTTGACAAAAAGGAGACATCGCCTAATTATATGCCACACATGAGCGCGTGACAAGTGGCTGCGACGAAGACATCGGATGCTGGATGCTCAACTTTCCGCACGAAGAACACGCGGCGACAGAGGGAAAATTAGGTAAAAGAGTATGAGGGAAATATAAGGATGCAAAATGAAGAGATGGGGTAAGGAAAACACAAAAAATAAAGATAATGTAGAAATAATAAACAAAACAAACAATGGTATAAAATAGAAATTATTTAACAAATACAAAACTATTCTAAAATTGAACAAAATTAAAAATTATTCTAATAATGAAAATTTATCTAAAAATTTGATATAAACTATATAAATTGACAATTTTTAAATTTTAAAAAATTATGAAATAATATAAATTTTTTTTTAAATTGAAATATATGAGATTTTTCTAAATTTTTTTCTAATATATTGAAAATATGAAAATTTTGTAAAAATCTAAAAAATTTAATTTTTCTAAAAACTAAATTTCTAAAAACAAATTTCTCTAAAATTTTAAACAAAAATGTAAAAATATGAATTTTTATAACTGTGAAAAATTTTGTTTTTTAATTGTAAAATTTTGAAATGTACGAAATTTTTCTAAAATTTTGAAATTCATGAAAGTTCTTTAAAATTTTGAAATTCATGGAAGTTTTTTAACTCTCTCATGTCTCAATGTCATGGAAATCTAGTTGGCAACACTTCAGACACTTGTTTTCATTGCTAACATCATCGTCTCGAGTCCAGTGCTCAACGATCCTTTCGTTAAACTGATGACTTCTTCGTACGATGAACATTCAGTTGCAGTTGTTGAGAAGACAAGGACAACAAGAGTGGGAGGGAGAAGAAGAGAGGGAAATAGAGAAAATTTGCATTTTGAAAATTTTGTAAACCTTAAAAATTGATTGCAATGAATGCAGTGAAGGCGAAAGACAAACAAACGTCGTCATCGTCGTCAGTGAGCCTGATGATGATGGCAAAGCATGGCAGACGCAGGGACAACAGAGAAATAATAAAAACATAAAACAACAAAAAATAAACAACAAAAAACAAAATATAAGCAACAAAAATATTTACAACAACAATATCAATGACAACAATAATACCAATACTAAATACAACACTAAAAATTTACAACAACTAAAAACAACATTTGAATACAACAACTAAATACAACAATTGAATACAAGAACTAAATACAACAACTGCTTACAAAAACTACATTGTCGACAATGTCCTGTTATGGTCAATACAAGAACAACAATATGAACAGCACAATTTCTAAAACCATTCAAATTCCTGCTCCTTCTCATCCACTCATTCTTCCACATATTCAACCTCTCCTCCCTCATCCTCAACCCATCCTCCCTCATCCTAAATCTCTCCTCACTCATCCTCATCAGAGCGTCAGAGCAACACTCACGCACTTGTCGGTGGTCAACCTCAGCATCAACCTCGACCCAGCTCCAACACGTCCCTGAAGCCTACCAGAATCCTGAAGCCTATCACGAGAAGCTTCAGGGGGAATTTCAAGAGAAACTCCAGGGGAGGTTTCCGGAGAGTCACCGGGGGAGATTCTGACGAGCTCCAGCCACATCGGAGGTCAGAGAAACATTCCCGATCCATCTCTCCGTTGGTCTCTATTTCTCCCTTGGACTCGCAACTTCTCCCTTGGCCACCCTCGCTCTCTCTATCTCTTGGCCTCTGTTGTTCGTTGGTCAAGTGGCCCAGCACGATTCTCGTGCTCCATGATTGATCGAACAGGCTTCGGTAAACATTTCGACAATTTTTAGTTACAAACTTGTCGATTGGTCGATGGTGCCAACGGTCATGGCGACAACACCTACCATCGGCCTCGTCCCCTTTTGGGGTTTCAACATGTCAAACCCGAGGAAGAATAACAAGAGTAGCAACAACAATATTTCCAATAACAACAGCAACAACATTTCCAACATCAACAATTTGTAATCTACATTTGAAGTCGATGCGATGGAAAGTCCTGCAATCGTCGTCATCGTCCTCGTTGATGCTGAGGCCTATCGTTAGGATGTTGTTCGGGATGGTTCCGTGGTGGGGTGGAAGGAGAGAGAAAAAGAGAGTGGAAGGAAGAGAGAGAGGAAGGTAGAGCGAGGTCATGGGATTTCTGCACCGTCTGAGGTCGAAGTTTGTTTTGTGGTCAACTGGAAATTAGTGAAGATTCCTACGTTTGCATATTTTGCAGCAACAGCTCGACCGTTGGGTTTCTCTGGTCATCAATGTTGTCGTTGTTGATGGTGGTGATGTTGTTGTTTAGTTTTTGTTGTTGATGTACTTGTTGTTGTCATTGTTGTTTTCCTTGTTGTTGTCATTGTTTTCCTAGTTGTTGTCATTGTTTTCCTTGTTGTTGTCATTGTTTTCCTTGTTGTTATCCTCGTTGTTCCCATGTTTGTTGTTGTTATCATTGTTACTGCTGTTGACAAACTGCATCAACAACAGTCTCATGCCCATCAAATTGCTTCGCTTCAGTTCGATTTTTGACTTCAGTGCCAAAAAAACACTCCCTCGATTGTCCTTTAGGATAGTTCATATTGAAAAATTATTATTACTTTAGAATGAAATTGGAAAGGAAATTATTTTGAAGTTTAAATTGTATAACAATTCAATGAAATTAATATAACATTTATTTTTTTTTTTTTAATTTTTATATTATTAAAAAAATGCATTAAAAATTAGTAGTCATAAAGTATTACTGGTATTCCTAAAATTATAAAAATATTTAATAATTTTTATTAAATTCGTATTATCACATGTTTAAAAATATATTATTTCTAAAATATCAACCACATCTTCAAGAGAAGATCCTTGAATATTTCTATTCGAATCTCAACGACGATTTCACGTCTCTTTCTCGCCAAATCGTTTTGTTGGAAACCAAGAAAACCTCGATCTAGAGTTTCGTTCGATTGTTTGATGCAGTCGTTCGTTCGTTCGTTCGCATCGAGGGGATTCGCTTCAAAAGGACATTCGATGATGTTGACGGTTGTTGTTGATGTTGTTGTTGATGTCGTTGTCGACGTCGTCGGTTTTGGTTCTGCTTCTGTGGTTGTTGTTGACAGTTTCAATTGTTTGTTTGATCGGTAGTTTGTCGTTGTGTGTTGTGAGAGTATGTGTGAGTGTTGTGAGAGTAGGTGTGTGTGTTGTGAGAGTATGTGTTTTGTGTCAGGTTGTGGTTTGATTTTCTGGTTATTGTTGCTGCTATCGATGTTGTTTCTGTTATCGATGTTTTTATTGTTATCGACATTTTTGTTGTTATCGATGTTTTTATTGTTATCGATGTTTTTGTTGATATCGATGTTGTTGTTAACGTTGTCGTTGTCGTTGTTATTGTTATTGTTATCGATGTTACTGTCGTTTTTTTGTTATTGTTCTTCTCATTGTTTTTGTTCAAATATGCAAGAAACTGCTGCAACAGCAATTTTCAATTGAATTCATCTCAATTAAATTTTTCAACCAACCATCTCAAACCATCGACCACAACAACAACATGTCAGTTGGATTGTTCGTGTTATTGTTATTGTTATGTCTGTAATTGTCAACGTGTTATGGAACAACAAAACGTTTTGTGGGACAAAAAAAAACAATGACAACAACATGGAAAACAATAATGACAACAACACGGACAACAACAATGACAACAACATCAATTCGTACAACGTCTGCACAAAACAAACATCGGTTTGGAATGTGGTCGACACGCATTCGATGGATGCTGACGATTTTTTTCATTCATTTAACCCCATCTCTTAGTGCTTTCGTCCGTCATCCTTCTCCGATTCACCCCTTCATCCTTCTCCCCTTCACACTTTCATTCTTCTCCCCTTCACACTTTCATTCTTCTATCCTTCACTCTTTCATTCTTCTCTCCTTCACTCTTTCATACTTCCCTCCTTCTTCCATCACCTTCTCTTCCTTCACCTCTTCGTTCTTCATCCCTTCGTCCTTCTCTTTCCTCACTTGATCCTTGTAACACGTTGCCAGAATCGTCAAAGTCGATGTCACCGTCGCCACCACGAGAGCCACCGCTGATCGAAAGCAATTGACGAGGGCAGCAAATTGAATGTGAACGACACAAAGGACATCTCGCTCTCTCTCTCTCTCACTAACTCACTCACAATTTCTATTTTTTTCAATCATTCACAGATTCAATCGGGGAACGATTCAACCAGGAAATGATGAAGAAAGAAGGAGAGAGCGAGAGAGAGGAAGAGAGTGAGAGAGAAGAAGATGAAGATGAAGAGATAGAGAGAGACAACAAAATCGAGGCTCACCTGGAGAGGAAATTAAAAGTTGCAATAATTACAAAAACAATAAAGATAGCTACAATTGCAATAAAAACAGCGGAAAATACAAAAAGTACAATGACAACAACTAAAATTATAACAACTACAAAACAACTACAAAAACAATTACAATAACAAAAACATGAACAATAACGATATCAACAACACCAAACACATCAACATCATCAGCAAAAATATCAATTATTTTAAAAGGAAAAATATAACAATAACAACAACAATAACAATAAAATAACAATAACAACAACACAACAGGAACCTCAGACGACTCATATTAATTAAGGACAATGATGTCCTTTACATCAGAACCAAAACAAACAAAAAGCAAAACCAAGCAAAAATCAAACGGCAGCAAAGAGAAAGGTAAATAAAATGTTGCGGCAAAGAGAAGCCATTACAACAACAACAACAACAACAACAACAACAATAATACCAAGAACAATAACAGAAAATTTCAACAATAACAACAATAAGAAAAACAAGAAGAAAAACACAGCAACCACAATTGCTGACCTCATCAGAATCTGATGTTGTTGCAATAACTGCGGATGGATGGATTGTGATGTTTTTGAAATTTTGTTAAATGTGTGTGTTGGAGTTCTTGTTATTGTTGTTGTTATTTTTGTTGTTGTTCATATCATGACCACCGCATAAGCCTCAAAATGCAACGACCGATTGCATTTTGTTCCTCTTCTGGTCCTCTTTTGGATACACTTTTGGCTGAAGTGGACGCTTGCTTGATGTTTGTTTGCACTCCACTTCATTTTGGTTCATGTGTCGGCCATTTTTGTTTGATGAATGTGATGATGGTAGAGTGAAAGATAGAGAAAGAGAGAGAGGGGGGAATGGATGGGGAGAGATAGAGACAGAAAAGTGATGAGAAAAAGGGAGAGATTGACCAAAAAGTTGGTTCCTGCAAAAGGATGCGCCTGTTAGCGAATCTATTTGCACGAGTCCTTTGCGTTAATTTCGTTGATGCGGTTATCGTCGTTGTTTGGAGTTGTTGTCGATGTTGTTGTAATTATTGGTGTTGTTGTGCTTGATGTTGGAGTCATTGTTTTTGTCGATGATGTTGCAGTTGTTGTTATCGTTGATGTTTCTGTTTTTGTCAACGTTGTTAAAAGTCTTCTTGTAGTTATTGTTGCTGCTGTTGTAGCAGTTGTTGTTGTATTTGTTGTTGATGTTCCCACTGTTGTTGTTGTCAAAATTGTTTGCTTTTGTTAAAATGTCGCATAATGAACCGTTCGCATCCAGTCGAGCCTGCTGTTAGCGAAAATTATGCTCCCATAATGAGGGTTTCAGCGACGTCCATTTTGTTGTCCTGCTGCCAGTGGGCGCATATGTATGTGTGCGAGCGTTGACAAACACACACTCATTTGACCATCGTCCACGAACACACATACACACAAAGGGCCATTTAATTAAGCGTGGTTGGCGAAACGAGCTCTCATTTTGTAGCGCGAACATGCGTTTCGAGAGTCTTTTTGTCATGGGGAAGTGGTCGTGATGTTGTTGTAATGGGTGTTGTTGTTGGAGAAAACATCCATTTTCGTTAAACTCTTCAATGATTTCCTTCCTTTTTAATTTTACTTCAATTTTTTATTTTTTGTTATTAAATAATTCCAAAATTTCGATAGTTTTATTTATTTTTTGTTGTAATAAATTTTAATTTTTAACAATGCTTCGAAAATTTTAATGTTTTTGTATATAATTCCTTTTTTTATTAATTTTCATTAAACTACGATATTTTAATTTTATTTTTATATTTATATTTTATTTATAATTTTTCATTTTTTATTTTAAACAACCTTGAGTTTTTTTATCACCCTGTTTGAATTATAAACGGATCAATATTATCCATTGCATACTTATAGGCCGAAATTACGATCGAAAAATTCGTGTGCCCGAAAGTAGGCACTACTTTTTGCAGCATTTTTCATCAAACTTAGATAAGAATTTATTTTCAGTACACCCTATATGATATTAAATATTTTTCGGTGCATACTTTCAGGCTGTAAATTGATCGCTTGCTGACATTTCTGGGCGCCTGGTATTTTTCAACAAAATCGAAGAATTGAGCGACTTAAAATCGGTAATTGACACAAAATTGAAGGAAATCGTGATTGACCAGGTTGAAAGTCACTGAAATATAGAATTCAGCAACCACTTAAGAAGAACTTAATTTTTTTACATGATTTTCAAGATGAAAATTTTTTTTAAAAAATTTTGCTTCTTAATTTTAAATTTTAAAATTTTTATATAATTTTCTTTTCATACAAAAATTAATATTTTCTCATCTTCTACAGTTTTATATGCCATGATTTCACATCACAGGACGATCGATCCCGCTGCAGTTGCTATCAAAATGTTAATTTCTCAGACTTTCAACCAATCGACCCGACCGTCCTCACCCAACCTTTGATCCGAGAAATATTGAAATTTAATTAAATAATTTTCCAGCGGCCGATTGAGCAATTTTGTGAACCTGTGAACGACCAAATGCAAAATGTTGCTGCAGCATGTGGTATGATAATCAGCAACAACAAAAACTCACGACTGGCAACAACAACAGCAGCAAGTGACAACAAAAAAATAAGCTACAAAAATAGCAGTGACTACAACAAAACAATTGACACCAACAACCGTGGCACCTACAAAACGGCTAATTGCAATGCCGTCGATGACTTCATCGCCATTTTCACAGCTCCAGCCACCGATACCAACCCATCGGACTCGATCCGATCCGCGTCCGAGGCTTCGTTTAGGGGCGACCGTTGTCGTTGCGTCATCGCCCACCGAATAAATGAACGAAGGCAACGACGATGGCGATGAGGGAGACGATGGGGGAGACAATAGAGGAGCCGAGGACGAGGGTCGAGGAAGCCACATGGACCGCTGATTGCCTCATTGTGCTTTGTAGTTCATGCATCAGAAGCAACAAAAAGAATACTAACAATAACAACAACAAAAAACTATCCCCACAAAACCCTCTGCAACATCAACAACAACAAAAAAAAAACCCTCTGCAATATTAACAATAACAACAATGAAAACTAGAGGTGAGCGAAAAAAAAAAACTACACACGACAGACGAATCGAATTTGCATCGATGGCGGGCTCGGCCTCAGCCTCTGCTGCGGCGACGTCGTCATCGCCGTCTGGTGCCGGCGGACACCTGTCCATGAGCCATGGTAGAAGGGGCGGACGGGGTGAAGTCACGGAGTCATGGTGAGGCTTTCATTTGAGTTAAAGTTTTCTATAAGAAAATATTAAAGGTGGGAAAACATAAGTAAAATCATACTATAATACAATAATACTTAATAATTAATGTTCTAATTAGTTCCAAAACAAAAGTAGTGACTACAAATATTCGGGTTTTGTTTTTTATTTTCATTACAAATTACAGTAATTATTATTATATTAAAATATTATCTGTTTTATTTAAAAATATTTTTAGTTTTTAAAATTACTATTTTATTTTTTTTATTTTTTTTTTATTTTCATTATTACTGTCATTATTATTTTAAAATATACTCTCTTTAATTTAAAAATATTTTTCGTTTTTAAAATTATGTATTATACGTTTTTTTTTTAAATATTCTCAGTTTGAGAAAGATATTTTCAATTTTAAATAGTGAAATCACATAAAAAATTATATAAATGGAATCAATACAGAAATTCTTAATATTAGGCAAGCAAACAATAACAACAACTTGAAGAAATTTAACTAGAACAAGGCCAGCTATAACGAATAACGACAACAATAACAAAAACGATTATAACAACAATTACACCTAGTACAACAACAACAACAAACAGTAACAAAAGGATTCACCTGAATTCCTCAACTCCATCGCTATCCATTGGCGATAATAAATCATCGAATTCCCAGGAAACAGCTCATGTTGCCATGACTCGAATCCGAATCCATCACCGACTTTTCCTACTTTAACCCATATCACCATCGCCTCTTCATCTCTGTGGATCCCTCTTTTCCTCACCATGACTACGTCTGACGCCTTCGTTTGATCAGCGGATCGGTAATATTTTGTCATCGATGCTGGGATTTTGACCACCAATTTCATCTCTCTCTCTCACCACCCACCTTTCACCAATCACCACCCACCTCGCACCAATCACCACTCACCACTCACCTCCTTCTTCTCATCACTCGACGTGAGCCACAACCGCTGGCTGTGACTTGTCAGCGAGCTCGGCTTCGATTTCGAAGAATAGACAGGCGGGTGGAAAGAGTTGGGTGAGATGAGAGGAACATGGAGTTAGAGTGAGAAGGGGTTAGAGCGAGAAGTGGTTAGAGTGAGAAGGAGTTAGAGCTGAGAAAGGGTTATAGTGTGTCTAATGTTAGAAAGAGATAGAGAGAAAGAAGAAAGATTCATTGAAACTATGAACGCACTGCACTAATTTCAATCGGAATCGCACACTTTTAGCTGTGACTTGTGCAGCGATGGGCAGTTTTATTGGATTATTAATTGCCCGATCCATTTCTGTCCTTCTCTCTCCCTCTTCCTCTCTTGTTCTCTATCTCCCTCTCTGTCTCTCTCTATCTCCCTTTCTGTCTCTTCTCATCCTGATACAAATCGACTCGCATTCTCTTCACCTTCGTCATATCCCTGGGTCCTATCCATCTTCCTTTCTCTTGTCCTCCTCTTTCTCTTGTCCTCCTTTTTCTCTCGTTCTCGTCTTCCCCTTTTTCATCCTTTCTCTCATCCTCTTCCACATCCTGCTCAACCTCGTCATCAGCCCGTGGTCGCATCTGGATGGACAATGAGAGCGACAAGAGAATGAGACAGAAAGACAGAGGGACAGAATCATAGACAAAGGGACAGAATCATACACAGAAGGACAGACAAACAAATCGACAGTGAGACAAACAATAGGATAGACAGAGAGAAAAACATGGAGCAAAATATTTGAATCGATAGAGAGACGAATAGTTGGAGTGAAAGGGAGACGAATATTTGGATTGAAAGGGAGACAACAGTTGAATCGATAGATAGACAAACAGTAGGATGGACAGAGACACAAACACTTAGATAGACAGAAACACAAATCCATAGATAGACAGATGGATAGAAGAATGTTTTTCGGAAATTTCCAACTCTCGCGTTTGCTGATTGACTCGTTGGTTGGTTGTTCGTAGGTCTAACGGTTTGACTGATTGGACGCTTGATACGTTGACGGCGAATGAGTTGAGTTGCCAACTACTCCATTATGAGAGCGAATACTCTCGAGCAGGTGAATGAGTTGTGTATATGTGTGTGTGTGTATTGATGTGTGTGAGTATTTCTGTCTATTTGTATGAATGTTTGTGTATTTGCATATGAGGCACGATGTCCCGAATCCGTTCGATTCGACTGCGAACACTTTACCGCCAACGGTAGCGATGGAGATGCCGAGGATGGTGATGAAGTTGAGTTGATGACGATGAAGGTGAGGATGGTGATGAAGCTGAGGATGACGTTGAAACTGATGACACTGAAGTGTGGAGTCGCATGTTGTGGATAGTGTGATGAAGACCGCGCGGGCTTGACAATGACGAAGAGCAAAGTGTTTGCAATGATAATGACCAAAGGGTTGACAATGGCGAGAACCAAAAGACTGACATGGATGAGAAACAAAGGTCTGAAATTAATGAAGTTGATGAGATTCAGGAAATCGATTAGGATGATGATGTTTGATGGTAATTGTTGAAGAATGATGACGATTGATGCCAAATGATGACGACGGAATTTGATAACGATTCTTAACGAATGATGACGATGAATTATGACAATTGACGATGAATTACGACGATTGATGAGGGGAATGACGATAGTCCTAATGATGACATTCACGTTCAGTGGTTGTTCTTTGTTAATTGATCATGATTTGCCTTTCCACATCCTCCTATCATCACCTCCCACCTTCACCTGTCTCTTATTCTTATTTGTCCTTTATCTCATTCAGTTTCATTCATTTCTAGTATGGTTCAGTTACATTTAGAATATGATTTTAAAAAATGAATTTGATTTGAATATTGAAATATGATGTAAAACATTAGAATAATTTTATGAATATTTTAATTACTTGTTTAAACCATCTTCATACTGAAACCATTTCTTTTTACTGAACATATTTCTAGTCATAGGAACTCTTCATCATATCCTTCATTCAAACGGAACCTTGACGTCATCCGAAAGGGCATCGTCCTCAAAAGCCTTCGTCTCCAAAAACCCTTCGTCTCCAAAACCCTTCGTCCTTAAAAGCATTTCTTGTTAACTCCATTATAGCGAACTCCCTTTGGTCCTCTCAACCATCGATTGATTTCATTCTCCCTCGACACACGACGATGACGACGACGGCTGCCCATCGCTTCCCATGTGTCCCTCGTTGGAGAGACACTCGGCACCCGAAGGAACTGCATCAGTAACAACTGTTGCAATAACAACAATCAGTGTAACAACAACAATCAGAATAACAACTGCATCGCATTGAGCAACAACTGCAATAACAACAACAACAACAACATCGAACTGAGGACCGCAATGAATCACAGCTCCAATTAAAATCAACCAATGCGACCCCAAATTAGCTCCGAAATGTTGCATGTGCGCAACAATGATATCCGTGTGATTCCCCTCACAACCCCTTTCTCTCACTCAAGCACACTATCTCACTCTCACACATACAATATCTCTCTCTGAAACACTATCTCTCTCTGACACACTCTGTCTCTCTTCCTTCCTCTCGCCCCACTTCATTTGCCTCGCTCCATCGATGACCGAGCGATGGATGGAGCGCGCGGCGGCGGCAACGAAACCCGAGGGAATTTCTCAGTCTCTGACTGACTGATAAATTCAAAGGATTTGTTGTCGAATTTGTCAACCATAAAATAAATAAATGTCGCTGGAGCTCGATTCAACCATCCGTTGGGGCATCCAAAGGGACGACGAACACTCAGACATGATTCTGGTGATGGTGGGGATGATGGTGTTGTTGATGTTGATGTTGATGAAGAAAGGGACGTCAGCTTCACACTGAAAATAGACTCCAGTCGTCGTCTCTGGGTTTGCTGCGAACGAACCTCTCGCTCGCCTCAAAAGCAAATGATTTATGCAATTGTCGCCGCTTGAGGAGTTTTCGGAAGCAACCTCCAGCCACGTCGTTGTGAGCAAGTGAGAAACACATTAAGAGTGAGAGAAAAAAATTAGGGAGTGAGAGACAAAAAATTAGGGAGTGAGAGAAAAAAATTGATATAAAGGAGAAAATATCTGAAGACTCATAATCGGAATTTCAAGAAATATAATTGAAAGGAATTCCTTTTTTGCGCCTTTTAGACAAGGACAGTGGGAGGGATTGAGGTTTTTTGGAGCAAAATTTTATGGAGTGTGGAATGAATTTTTTTTTAGAATTTTTATTGAAACAATAATGATTTTAAATTTGATTTTAGAAATTATATAAAGATTTCAAAATATTTAAGCCTTATTAATTTTATTATAATTAATATTCAAATAAAAGGAGAAAATTAAATTTTTTAAAAATTTTCTTATCGAATTTCGAATTTAAATAAAATATTTTAAATTCTTAAGATATTTATCATATATTATATCCCTTTTACTTTATATTAAAATTTTTTAAATATACTAATTAATATTCGTTATTATATTATTTATAAAAATTTTGCTTGAATATTTTAAAAACATCAGAAAAATAAATATTTTTTATAATATTTTTATAATTATTGAGTTGAAAATTAAGTAATAGAAATATGTTTTGAAAATTCGAAGGTAGGAATGTATGAATAAATTTTAAAGTAGGAATAAAATTTCATTGAAATCGAAGCACCCTTCGTCCCACTGTGCGCTCCGATAAATCCTTTCAAAATTTATATGAAGTGCTTCGCCCAAACAAGAGCCGCTCTCATTTGTGGCGAGCATTAATAAACACCGCGAACGAACCGAACCGAGAAGGGGAGAAGGTTGGATCCAAGAAGAAGAAGAGGAAGAAGGAGAAGATCAGGAGGAGACAGACAGGAGATTCCACCACTCCACACACGCTCCACACACTCATGTGGGGAGCGCACGGAAGCGTGGAAAACGAGCGAGGGAATCATCTCTTGATATCAGGGCAGAAACGATTTATCCGCGATGAAACGTTGAAGAGCGACGGTGGGACAAACAGACAGACAAACAGACACAAACAAAAACACACACAGACAAATATATACTGAGAGACAGACAAATATATACTGAAAGACCGACAAATATATACTGAAAGACCGACAGATAGACCGACTGACAGATAGATAGATGGAGACAACAGACGGGAGAAACTCGCAGAGCACGCGGTACAAAGAAATGCGACATCAACGGCGAGAATTTATGACGAAAATTTCATTGACAATTGTCGCTGGATGTCGTGCGTTCGTTTGTGTGAGTTTTTGAAGGGGAGTCGGGTGGGGGAAACTGGAGATGGGGGGATGGAAAGAGGAGAGATAGTGGGATGGAGGCGTGGCACTCACAGCTGCCGATGGCTCCTGTTTTCAGTGCCTTTGATCGCGAGTCGCCGAGATCTGAAAAAGAAGGAGGAGGAGGAGAAAAAACTTTAATCCGAATTATCATCATCATGATATCGTCATTATCATCATCTTCTTAGCAAGTTCATCATCGGTTTGGTATCATCATCATCGACTTGGATTCTTCTTTCTAGGTTTCTTCTTCATCATCGTCGTCATCAGGGTCAAAAGAAGTTCTCGAAGACGAACTCGTGAAAACACTTTGTCAACGAGCTAAGGATGAGCCTCAAAAAAACTATGTGAGCGAAAGGGTGAAAGGAGAAGGAAGAGGATGATAGGGGGAGCGAGATGAAAAGTGAGAGATAGATGCACTTTTCCCCTCTCTCTCTCTCTCTCTCTATCTCCCTCTGTGATTGTCGCCCCATGGCGTCGTCATGTGACATTGAAAGGAAGATGAAGAGCGACAACCGCGCCGGATGTCATTTGTGGACGTTATTAGAACTCATCCCTAGAGGGGGTGGGGGGTGAAGAAGAAGAGGAAGGAGAAGCCACTGGCGCATTGGAGTATGTGAATGTGGATGGGGGGGGAAGAAGATCCAGAGACTTGAGTTTTTGTTGGTTGTGTTTTTTTGTCTAACAAATCCAAGTGAAACCGAAACTAATCGGACTTCAAGCGAAAGGAAGAGATAAATAAGATTCTGGGTGGGGGGGAGTAATGTAGACGGGGATAAAGGAAGGGAGACAGAGAGAAGGAGGGAGACAGACAGAGAGAGAGGATGAGACAGCCTCTGAGGAGATGGAATGATGGAGCTGGTGGGGAAAAAAACATGCGCCCGACATGTGAAACGACAACAAAGTGGCGGCGAACAACGACGACTGCAATGACAACAACAAGGATAACAAGAACAACAATAACAAGAACAACAACAACAACAAAAACAATAACAATCACCACAACAACAATAACATCAACACGAATTAGTGAAATAAAAAAAACATTACGATAGATAAATAAATAAACAAACAGATAGATCTTCAAATAAATTAGTCACGACACTTTGACAAACACTTCGAAGGAGATGCCGACGACAACTGCAGGAGGTGGGGGCAACAATTGGAGGGGGGGGGGGGGGGGAAGATCGATGGTTGGCGCGAGGTGGACACGTTCGATGGGGGCCAGGGAAGAAGGGAGAGAAGATTTTCCATCTCCTTTGGGTATCGTCTCTGGCATCAGGTTTCACTGGGCAGCGAAGTGAAAATCCAGATTTTTGTCCAGTCAAAATGTATTTCAAATGAAATAAAATTAATGGTTAAAAAACAATTAATTAATTAATTTATTTTCTTTGGTTTAGAAAAAACAGAAAAGGGATGAAAAGTTGAAGAACCAAATTTCTAGCATTTTCTGAAGATTTTAAGAAGACAGTTAAGTATTGAGAAAGATTAGAGAAAATGCATTTTAATAAATAAATAAAAAAATTACATTTTTAAATTATGTAATTTTTTATTTTTAATTTAAAAAATCATTTCCAAATTTAAAAATTTTAAAATATTGTGATTTTTTGATCATATAAAATAATTTAAATGACAAAATAAAAATACATAGAATATTGAAAAAATATAAAATATTGGTTTTTAACTAACATTTTCACAATTTCACAGTTTCACAGTATATAAAAAAATTTTCAAACCTTGATATATTTAATTTAATTCATTGATAAAACAAGAATAATTCCCAAAGCTAATGGCCTTGAGGTCGAAAGCCGACCGCTTGAAGTCGAAAGTGTTTGTTGGCCAATTGACCTCTTCTGAGTGTTTGTGTGAATTCCTTCACACTTTGGACGCGTCAAATAAGGCGTTAATTAAATTAAAATAAATTAAATTGAAGTCATTTGCTGGGTAAACTCAACGATCACTCGAAATTCGATCGCTCGTTAACTGCGGGAGGCCTCAAGTTTCCGCTTCCGTCGCTCAAGGGGCGCGAGAATGTATGTGTATGCGTGTCTATATGTGAGAAATAATTTAAATTGATTTTTATCGATTTGGCTATCTTTCGACAATTGAAGCCGAGCATTGGCAACACTTTAACAAATAGAGAGGGAGAGAGTGAAAGAGATAAATAAGCAGCCAGAAAAATAAATAGCCAGATAAATAAATAGCCAGACAAATAAATAGGCAGATAAATAAATAGCCAGACAAATAAACACCGAGACAAATAAGCAGATAGACAAAGAGAAGTAGAGAGATGGGAGAGAGATCGAATGAGAGACAGCCAAATGTTTCGTTATTAATGAATGAAGATTAATGGCCGTCACACGCACACTCGTTCACACTCACAATCTCTCACACAAATAATCACAAAGAGAACTGAAAATCGAATTTAAAATCGATAACTTAAAAATTAAATGTCGACTGCACGCGTTTCCATCGAAAAATCATCTCCTTCTCATCCATCTTTTTCTTCGGTATGTGGGCGTGGCTCGTTTATTTTTTATTTTTAATGATGCGGGCGGGGGTGTCTTTTTGAAGGGTGGAGTTGACGGTTACTCGGGGTGATGGGTCGACGATGGGTGCGTGTGCGTGCGGTTTTAAATTTCATCAATCATTGCGTAATTATTTCGATTTAATTCTGATTTCAATCGAACACTCGATATTGATTTCGTTTTAATTGGACGGGAAAAATAAATTCGAGGAACCTCTTATAGGAAGGGTTCTGAAAAAACTCTGAGAGGGGTTGTGAGAAAAGAGAGATGGAGGGAGAATATAGTCAAAGAAGTATTTTTTAAAACAACTGTAATTTAATATTTTACATTAAAAATAATAAAAAGTCGAATTAAAAAAAATTGAAATCATTTCGGATTTAAGTTAAAAATATGTTTTATATGTCATGAAATAATTATCGAAAGAACGACAAAAATAAATTCTTTTCAAAAAAATCATAAGGGAAAAATATGTAAAAAAAATAAAGCAAAAGGTAAAAAAGCAAAAAAAAAATAAGAAAAAAATAGTAATTCTAAAAAAAATTAAATTCAATTAAAACTGAAATAAAATTCGGATTCAAAAAACTTAAAGAAACATTTTAATTTTCAAAAAATATTATCAAAAAAGTAAAAATGAGTAATTTTTTCAAATATAAATTTGACCATGAATTTTTATTTAATTTAATTTTTATTTAATCAATCAAATTCGAAAATTCGAGACATTTTTTTAATGTAGAAAAATAAAATATTTTACATTTTTTAAAAAAAATGTCTCAAAAATTAAAAATTTTATTTTGTTTCTATTCTATTGACTAAAAAGAACTTCTCCAATAGGTCTATCGAGGAATTCTCCCAGGACCCCCAAGAATCTATAAAACGTTCCTGAAGAACTTTTAAACGAATTCAATAACCTCAATCGCACAACAACAACAACAACAACACCACACAAACGCCTACACAAAAAACACGCACAACCCCAAACACGTTGGTGTCTAAAACACATACCTGTTCATTAAACGTAATTTATAGGTAGACACGCCCCCCATCGCCCATCAGTTCACAGTTGCCCACCCCTGGCCTCGATGGCTTTTGAGGATTCGAAGCGATTTTAATCGTAATTGAATTCAAATTGAAATCGATCCGCATCAATTGACAGTTGTCTTTAAGTTGTTGTAGTTTGTATTCTGGGTGTTGCTTTTACTTTTTGTTGTTGATATGTTGTTGGTGTTCTGTTTTTGTTTTTGTTGTTGTTCTTGTTGTCGAATCTAGGTCACCTCAAGCCAAGTCCAAGATTTACGAGGCCTTCACTCTCACTCAAAATAACCCCAACTCTCCTGCTCCTCCACCTGCTGAGCCTTCGTTCGGATCCCTCCCTCAGTTCTTATCGTGAAGCTTCTGGAAGCTCCAACGAATGTTTTCAACCTCCTTCCTTCCAGACCCCTTCACAAGCTCACGCAATCTCAACGCCTCGATTGGGGGGCGTCGATTGAAGGGGGTGGGGACGACGGGTGGAACAAACGATTTATTGATTTCTCAAACACAGGCCGAACCCTGGGAATCGAAAACCGCTCTCAAACCGATTTCAATTCGATTCTCTAGAGCTGAGCAATTGATGGAGATGGCGACGAGGGAATCAGGAGGAGAGATAAATAGAGAGGGAGAGAGAGAGTTAGAGGGAGAGATATAGTGAGACCTAGAGGGAGAGATAAAGATAGTGAGTTCGATATAGAGAGACAAAAAAGGATAGTTATATGTGTGAGAGAGATAGACATAGACATGCGTGATTTGCCGCAACCAATTAACCAAGCGAATCGAGGTCATTAAAGCAAATTCGAGAGCAGAGAAAAATCGAAAGAAGTTCTGGTGATGGGGATGAAGGAGGATGTGAAGGGAGAAAAAAGGGGCGGAAAAAGAGGAGGAAAAGGAGATGAAGGAGGAGCACGATGAGAGCTTCATTATGTGAATCGAGACAGATCAGAGGTCCTCATAAAAGACTCCAATCAATGATTCCATAGGACGTTGGATCAACGTAATTAGTATAAGGGAAGAAATATAGAGGAAAATATAAGTCATTGGGTGAAATCATTAAGTGATGAGATAGAGTCAAGGTGAATGAATATAGAGGGGAGAAAAGATTAATGTGGAGATAAAAGCATAGAGAGGAACATGATTTATAGGATATTTTAGAGGAGAGGGTTTCAAGGAGAGAATAAGATTACTAAGGAGAGAAAAAGGTTTTGAAGAAAAGATGATTCAAAAATAATTGAACTGAAATCAGAATCTGAACATGATTTTTTAAGGATATTTAAGAGAAGATGGTTTCAAGGAGAGAAGGTGATTACTAAGGAGAGAAACAGGTTATTTTGAAGTAAAGATGATTATTTTGAGAACAGAAATCTTAACTTCAGTTAAAGTTATTAAAGAGAAAAATTCGAAAACTCAACCTCCCCTGATTAAAATAGTTTCCCTTGAAATTTCTTTCGTTGATGTTGGAGCTTGACTGAACCTCATGAAGGCATTAATCAGGAGAGCTCGGAGAGATATGAGAGGAAGACAAGATCAGGGGAAGAGAACAGAGGAAGGAGAAGACAAGATTCTAAAGGGAGGAAAGGGAGGAAAGGGGTTGAGGGGAGATGATCAGGGGAGAGGATCAGAGATGAAGGGAACAGGAGATTCAGAATCTTGAGGTGTGAGGATTGGGGACCGAAACCAAATGGTCTTCTCAGTGTGCAGCCAATAAATCAGTTCACAATGACTTTGGGCCAACAATGAGGCGACCGCTGGGGAGTAATAAAAACAACAATAAGAGGGAGAAAAACAAGAACAATGTGAAGAAGGAATATAACAGCAAGAAGAACAAAAAGAAAGATAACCACAAAAAAAATGCCAAAAAAAACTGCAAAAATCAACAACAAAAGAATCTTGAAAAATTATAAAAAATAACTATGTATAACAACAATAATAAATGGGCCAACAAAAACAACAATAATAAAGGGACCAGCAACAACAACAACAGCAACAACAATAACAATAACTACAACAAAAAATACCATCTCCTCCCCAACAATGACAACATCACAAACAAGATTCTGAGAGATGCAACAATAGCGAAAAAATTCTTTGGCAACGCCTGCAACATGAGCCATTAGTTACGGCGGCAGCAACAACAAATAATAATGCGAATGAAGAAAGCAACAACAACGATGAGAAGGTTGTTGGAAGTAGCAACAACAACAACAAGAACAACAATAACATAAACAGGAGCAACGCAGCAGAGAATTCGCCACAGGTGCGGCTCCCGCTTCATTCGCAGCTGCCCCAAACGCCTTCGTCTCTACAAGCGTCGATGTTGCCATCTTCTCGACATCGACTGCGGCGTCGGCTGCGTCTGCGCAATCGCCAAACAAACCGTGACCACAGCAGCCGCCGATTGTCCGAACCGTTTTGAGAACCGCGGCGAAGTTGGCAAACAATTGGTGCTGATGACGACGTCGCGAACGATGATGACGAGCCTAACGATGGCGATGATGATGAGGATAAGGCTGATGGTCGTGATATTATAGTAATCATCATGATAATGAGGTCAGTGATCATGAGATTATAGTAATGATCATAATAGTATGATAATGATCATGATATTATGGTTATGCTCGCAATAAATATGGTGATGATCATGATTATCCTAGAAATGATAATGATAACGATGTTAATGATCATGTTTATATGGTTAATGATCATGAGAACGATGGTAATAATCATGATAACGAAGTTAATTATCATTATAACGAGGCTATGATCATGATATTATGGTAATAATCACGATAATGATGGCGATGATGTTATTTTTACGGTTGTTCTTATTATTGAGGTTGTTATTGTTGTTAAGATTGTTGTTATCGTTATGATTGTTGTTGTTGTTATCGTTCTGGTTGTTGTTGTTGTTATCGTTACGGTTATTGTTGTTGTTGTCGCTGATGAATCCACCGGTGGCTGCTGCCGTCGAAATCCAGCAACACTGTAGGAGTTAACGATGGCGTCGAGAGATCCCTGAGGGCGGAGGCAAACGGGGACAACGGAGGTGATAAAGAGACGAGAAAGAGGTGAGATGGAGGCAAAAAGAAGGTGAGGAGAAGGCGTAAGAGAAGTAAGCAAGGAAACGATGAGAAGAAGGTGAAGAGGAGGTGAAGAGAAGGAGTCTGAAGGAATCGGACGAAGAAACGTTGCGACATTTGCTCTGAAATATTATTCATATGCTCATAAATTTCGGTGAAAATTACAAACAATCCACGATAACGACGACCGACGGAACAACAACAACAAAGGCCGACTGAACAACAACAACAAATGACCGACAGAAGGCGCGCCTGCGCACAAATTTGCGGACGTCGACGTCGCGGCCCCCCGTGGTGACGATCATCAGCCCGCATCTGGAAGCGATAAAGAGAAGCAGAAGTTGAAGAGGGAGGAGGTGAAGAGGAGTGATAAAGAGGTAGTTAAAAAAAGGAGCAGTGAAAAAAGAGCAATGACAAAAGGAGCAATGACAAAAAGAAAAATGAAAAAAAGGAACAATCAAAAAAGCAAAAAGATGAAAAAATAAACAATGAAAAAATTAGATATTAAAAAACAGCAGTGAATCTCATCCTTTGGTTTCTCTTTTCCTTTTCTTTTTTACCTCCCTCACTTATCTCTCTCCCTACCTCCCTCCTCACTCCCTCTTTCAATACTGTTCCCTTTCTCCAACCTCACTCTTCCTTCACTCTTCCTTCATTCCTTCCTTTATTCCTCCCCTTATTCCTTTTTTCTTTCCTTCTTTCTTTCCTTTCTTCCTTCCTTACTTCAGCTTCTTTTTTTTCCTTCACCTCTTTCATTCTTCTTGTTTTTTCTCCATCCTCGTTCACCTCATTCCTTCATCTGCCTCATTCCAACTTGCGCAACACTTGAATAAATTTTATTAATCAGAATTTATGTGCGAATAAATTAAATGAAGTCTTCCCCTGCCTACTCTTTCTCACACACTCTTCATCCCCTCTCTCTTACTTCCCACTTTACCCTCTATCTCTTCCCTCTTTACCCTCTCTCTCTCACTTTATCTTATCCACTCGGTGTCTCCATCTCTTGGAGATCTTGGTAATTTGTTGTCCCCTCTTCTGATGTCTCATCCTCCCCATCGTTCTCTCAGAATCTCTTGACTTTAGCTTCTCGGACGGCAGCCACCACCCGCCGATTCGAATTACCACAAATTAGGAGGACTTTTTGGACCTCGCACCATTCCAGTGAATTATGTAATGAATGCAAGCGTTGGAGCCTCCTGCATGCAAAAGACTGCGTTAAGGAGGTGGCTGCAATTCAGAGACTTCGAATGAATCCACTACTTAGGCCTCTACATCGAAAGCTACTTTAAGAAGGATGACTTGCTCAGAAACTTGCGGACTCTTTAGAGAGATATTGGGTTATAATATATGGGAGTCATTGATTATAGCGACAAGTAAGACAGGGAGATAAAATGAATTAATTGAAGATGAAGTTGTTTTTATTACTTAGAAATTTATTCCTACAACGGAGTTCTCTCAATGTAATGAATTCAAGACTTCTTCAAAACTAAAGATTTTTTCATAACCCATAGTTCTTAATTTCCAAAAACAACCTCAAAACCCATTTCTTCTCAAATCCATCCCACTTTCCGTGGTCTCCTGAGTAGGCGCCTTCCAAACGGAACCCAAATGTTCTCCAACCTCAACTCAACTTAACTTTCATGTCCACGCAGGCCTCCTGACGACGTCTAAATCATCTCCAGGCTGGTTGGCTGGCTGGTTGGCAACCCACATTGATTGCTCCTGCCCTCAATTTACAGCTTCACAAATATTTTACTTTTCAAATTTTCGGTTCACCTTCGGGGCGAGATCACGTGTGTCGACGACGCCAAGAAGATGTGGGGTGAAGAAAGAGAGGGAGGAGATGATGAGAAGGAGATGAGGAGGAAAAGGTGCAGATGAAGTTGAGGCGAAAAAGGTGAGGAAGAAGTTGAGTTCGAGTCATTGGATTGTGGCGGCGAGGAACGCCAACTGCACGAATGGCCGGCATAAATTAATTCAACAACGACGCGAGTCGCCGGAGTCGACGCCGACGGAACCCCGGAACCTCCACCCGAATCACTTCTACCATATTCGACATGGCCCAAACTCCAGAGCCCCGAACTCCAGCTTCAAACTCCAACTCCATTGCATCCAAATCGAATGGCGTTGGACGTTGGTCGCCCCGAAGGAAGCGCCTCGCGTTATGTTTTATTGGATCTCTGGCGATTGTGTTAACGAGTTGACCACCGTCCGTCCGTCTGTCTGTCCATTCGCACAGTGGGCCACACGAGCACATGTGGGGAGGAAGATGCGTGTCACGATGGTGAATTAAGGAATTCCCACGTAGAACTAGAGAAACTGAGTGGAGAAGCCAACGAGAGAACCCGAAGGGAGGATCAAAGGAGACAATCCAATGAGAGGAGAGAAGAGAATCCGATCAATGCCAAGAAGCTAGGACTCTCAATCTCTCAGAGATTTCAGCCCCGAGAAATTCAATTCAATTTCAACTTCTCAATGCCTTCAACAAACCGAAGACTGCGCGCGCTTCCTCAGGCGACCGCTTCACCGCTTCCACCACCTCCCCGGGCAACTCGATCAATGCCCAGACGAGACGATCGTTTGCCATCGAATTCTCATTTCACGATCAGACGAGGAATCTCGAGGGGTGACGATCGAATCCAATTCGAACCGTGTGGTTCAGGTGAACACAGAGCAAATTCATTGCATTGCGGGGGCGAGCGAATGTTTCATTGTCGACGTCCTTGTGCTCGCTTGCTCCCTCTCTCTCTCTACCCTTCTCCCTCTCTTTGTCTCATTCTCTCTTCATCTTTTGGTTACCTCTTCTTGTGGTTCTGTGTGTTTGCCAAAGGATCAAGACTTTGGCTCATGTGGTGGAAATAAATGGAGAGCGTCAATCGCAATTAATTGGAAATGGAAAATAAATTCGTTGGCCATAAAAAGCATCGACTCTTGATTTATGCCGAAGTATATTGAGATGTCAGTGTGGGGATTTATGCATTGGCAACAACAAGTGTTTTCTGTTTCACTTTATTCTCTATCTCGCTCGCTCTTTCTTTCTTTGTCTAACCCTCTCTCTCTTTCTTTGTCTAACTCTTGCATTCTTCTTTCGCTGGCTGGATTCGCTTCTTTTGACAATTGGGGAGGTTTTCTGATTGTTTGGTTTGGGTTTAATAGAAAAATTTTAATATTTCAATTTCGGCTGAAACGGGGAAAACTGGAGAATGTGTGGAGATGAAAGTCATTTATCATTGTTCAAGGTGAAAATTCGCCAATGATTTCACCAACATCTTGGGATCTTTGGTTGTGGAAGAAATTTCTTTAATAAGTTTATCCGCTAGTGAGATCTTCCATATGGTTTTTATAACTGTAAGTTAACAAAGCATCGGTCTATCTATCATTTGACTTTCTATGCTTTTATTATAGGTCAATCCAACATAGGTATTATAATAATAAAATCAAAAATAATGAAATTAAATAAATTAAATAATTAAAAATTAAATAAAATAAAAAATTCAAATAATTAATAAAGAAGAAATTCTACTCCAAAAATAAAATTGTTGAATTTCTTATCTTCGTTGTTCTTCCCCCATGATTCTTTTTTCCTCCCCTCTCTCCTCTACCAACACCCTACCTACCAACCATTATCATCGACCATCGGAGGCATCACAATCAGAAAGTTAATTAAAATTAAATTAAATGTTCGAGACAATAAATTATTTTTTGATCGCATGGAATTACGTGAACGAACCTTAAATAAATTGAAATATACGTGGTATTTTGAGGACTTCATTCAAATCCTCGCATTCTATCAAATTAAAGCGACCTAAAGTGTGAGAGAGAGAGATAAAAAGAAGTAAACGAGGTTATAGTAGGGTGGAAAGAGAGAGATAGGTAGAGAGAGAGCCAGAGAGATAGGTAAAGAGGGAGGAAGAGAGATAGGTAGAGGAAGACAGTGGCTGCTGCCAATTAACGAGAACGATGAGGACGAGGGTGAAGCGACGCACGTTCCTTCATGAGGGGGGGCAACCGATGGCAACCCCAGGGACATCAACGCATGAGTTGCTTCTGCTACTGACAATGTTTCCAATATTGTTGTTGTTAAAGGTGTTGTTGTTGTTCTTGTTTCTACTGTTGCTGCTGACTCGTCGCCCCATGTGAAAAACTCTGGAAATTTCTTAATTACCCGCGTGATCATCTCGGGGCGCGCTCGCTCCACGATGATTATTTGGAAAATAACACATTTCGCTACGGCTTCACCGCTTCACGACCATCCTTGAATTATAAGGGCTCGTGCACAACCGGAAGGATGGCAAGGATGATGATGATGATGGTGGTTGTGCGGGGGAAATTGAGATAGTAGTAGTCGTAGTAGTGGTAATGGTAATGGTTGTGGTAGTAGATGGTATTGGTATTGGTGAGAGGTTTCGGCGCAATTAACTAAAGTCCTGGAGGGCGTTACTTTGTCGCAACGTTGTCCAATTTCGAGCTCGAATTCGAGTCCACTTCGTTGTGGTATTTTCGGTAGGGTTTTGTTGGTGTTTTTCGTATAGTTGTTGTATAGTCTTGTTAGTTTTTTTGGTCTTGTAATTATTCGTGGCCTTTTTGTTCTTGTAATTATTCTTGTTGTCTTGTAATTATTCTTGTTATCATTGCTCTTTATTGTTGTTGTTATTGTTGTTATTCCCATCGTCACGTGCCATCCTCACGTTACGCGCAATTTTTGAATTAGTGCCAATGACTGCATCGCGTTTCCTTGCGATTCGAGTCCGATTCCGAGTACTCGTGGTCGTATTTTGTGTGGATCCTTCAATTAGTCCACTGTAATGGGGGTTTGGGGCCAGAGGCTCGTGGGGTTGAGGTTTGTGAGGTCGAGGATTGTGGCGTTTAAGTAGCGTGAGGTCACCAAAAATAATTAAACTGTAATTTTTGGAACGCAATTTCGAACGTGCGTTCTTCTTTAGTTTTTGGTATGGTTCATGGTGTTGTTATCGATGAAGTTTTTGTTGTTATAGATCATGCCTTTGTTGTTATCGTTGATGCTTTTGTTGTTAGAATTGATAATATTGTTATTTTAGTTGATGCTATTGTTTCTATAGTTCATGGTTATTTTGTTATATATCATGCTCTTGTTGTTACAGTTCATTATGTTGTTGTTATAGCTCATGATGTTACTGTGGTTGTTTCTATTGATATTGTGGTCATTACTATTTTTGTGGTTCTTATTATATCTGTTTATGTTTTATATTTGTTTTTTTCTTATAGCTACCAACTCTCACGAATTAAATGCCAATAAAGTTGAGTCATCAAGAAATCGGAACACTTGGACCTCATTAGTTTTGAGAAATAGTTTGGGCTGATGGCTTACGAAATAAAATAAAATTTTTTTTATTATTTGGAATTATTGGTAAATAATTGGAAATTTATTGAAAGAAATAGAGCACAGTACAATAATTTATCTCTCGCTCTTGAAACTTTTTTTGGAAAAATGTTGAATTTTTAATTCTATAGTTCATTTCATTCTTTTTTATATGTTTCCCTATAGCCAACTGAAATTCCATCGTATTCAAAATATTTTCAACATACCTATATCCTAATATATTTGCCAACCTCTCTCTCTCTGTCTAACACCAATAAATAATTCAATTTCCGGCTTTCTCCACTTAACTCCTTAACTGTGCATAATATTTATATCCAATGATCTGAACATTTTCCACACTCCATACACCAAGTGTGTGTACAAATAACCTCAATTTCATAGTTTCATAGTTTCCCTGAAGGGTTTCGCGTGAGAGTCAACAAATCCGAACGTGAATCCAATTTCGAACGCAATTAAGCAAACAGCATCGCCCCCAGAGCTATTGTTGAATCTTGGTGGAATCTTGGTCCAACTGAATGTCTCGTTAAATTGTTGTCTCGCTCTCTTTGTCTTTCTGTCTCGCTCTCTTTGTCTTTCTGTCTCGCTCTTTTGTCTTTCTGTATCGCTTTCTTTGTATTTCAATCTCTCTCTTGGTTCAATCACTCTCTTCACCTCTTTGTCTTTTTCTTTTTCTTTTCACCTCTCTTTTGGTCTTCCAAACTCTTTCTTAGCCTGTCTTTCTTTATTTTTATTTGTCTTTCCTTTTCTCTGTATTTCTCTTTTTTCAATCTCTCTGAAAATCCATATCGAAAACTGTCATAAAACATTCATAACAAAACATTATAATTCCCCAAACGCCAGCCTCCAACCGACAGCCGACAACCGCCAGCCTCCAACCGACAACCGCGCCGACCGTGGGCCACCGATGGTCATCCACCAATCTCCTTCAACCTCCAACAATCTCCTTCTACTACCACCAACCTCCCTCTTTCACCTCCCTTTTCGACCCCTTCACCACCTCTCACCAACTGACGACCGCAACCGACGTCGCATTCCGACTGTCAACGGCAACTAACGAGCAGTTGCTGCCCCAAGGATATTGCAGTTTGTTAGCAATTTGTTCTCTTGCCGCCAGATCCAGTCTTCAACAAATCTTAACTCTAAGACTACAACTTCTTAGACTTAAACTACGACCAGACTCGAACTACAACTGGGTTCTATTTCCACGCAAGATCTCAACCAGCAGACTGACGATCACCAGCTCCAATGGAGAGCCTGCTGGCGAGAACATAACGATCATCTTGTTGTTGTTCGGTTGGTTGGTTGCTTTCCAAATGCCATCAATGGTGCCATCTCAACGTGAACTGGGCAACTGGACAACTGGGCGAGCGGACAACTGTGCGTTGGGTAGGGAGTCCGTTTGGATTTGGCATTAAAATGATTGAGTTTGACCCGAGTCACACACCGAAAAATGAATACAAGTCCTCCCGTAGGATAGACAGAAGGATGGACAGAGGAAAATATGGAGAGAGACGATGTAACAGAGAGGTAGACTGAGCGAGAGATGGACTAAGAAAGAGACAGTCGGGTGGAGAGATGCATGAACAGAGACAGACTAACAGACAGACAGTCGGATGGACAGACAGATGAACAGAGATTCTGAACGTGTTGCCCAACGTAATCAGCTCATGACAGATGGAACCGCATCGCCGGCAGCCCAGAGATGGAAGAAGTGGGTTTAAAGGGAGAAGAAAGAGGGAGAGGGAAAGAGAGGAGGAGGAAAAGGAGATAGGAGGGAAAGGAGATAGGAATGATATAAAGGGAGAGAAGGGAGAAAAATTATGAGGAATGAAGGTTAGCAAGAGCATGGAGAGACAAATGAAGAGGAGTGAAGTGAAGCAAAAGAATGTGGACAAAAATGAAAAGGAGAGGAGGAAGGAAAAAAATGAAGAGGAGAGGAGGGAGGAAAAAATGAAGAAGGAGACAGAGAAATCGTTGCCTGCGGGTCGGCGCAGCGATCGTGTTAAGTCGTTAATCGAAATAGAGTGCCGCGGCCGACTCCAGTGGGATGATGAGGAGGACGACGACGATGAGCATGAGGAGGACATGAGAAAGACGAGGACCTTGACGCAGGCGCTTATTGAATGAGCTGGAGGGACGAAAACGAGCTGGAGGGACGAAGGACAAGCTGAAGGGTCGATGAGCGGTGTCCCGAAGGCATCAGCGACACCGATCACACGTCGTTGTTGGCGAAACTCATCGTGTGAAGGCGGCGAGTTCTGCAGTGGAGAAGAAGAAAAAAATTTCAAAAGGAAAGAAATCTATGAAATGGAGTAAAATATTTGAAAGGGAGAAAAATATATGAAAGGGAGAATAATCATAGAAAAGGAGAAAAATTTACAAAATGGAGAAATATTGATGGAAAGGAAAAAAATCTCTATAAAATGGAAAAAAAATATGAAAAGTTAAAAAAATTATGGAAATGAGAAAAATCGATCAGAAGGAGAAAAATTTGCAAAGAAGGAGAAATCAATACAAGGAAGAAAATTTATAAGAATAAGAAAAATATGTAAAATGTAAAAAAAAACGATAAAAGGAGAAAAATCGATGAAATTGAGAAAATTCGATAAAAAGCAGAAAAATATGTCAAAGTAGAAAAATCAATAAATATAAAAAAACGAAACGAAGGAAAAAAATCGATAAAAAACTGAAAACAATAGAAAAAAAATTAATATAGGTGAAAAGTGTAAAATTGATAAAAATATGAAAAATCTATAAAATGAGAAAAATTGATAAAAAAACAGAAAATTCTATGAAAATTCGAAAAATCGATGAAAATGTGAAAAACTGATCAATAGGCAAAAAATCGATAAAATGTAAAAAATCGATCAAAAGGAGAAAAATCGATGAAATGGAGAAAAATCGATAAAATGGAGAAAAATCAATAAAAATATAAAAAATGGAGAAAAGTCAATGAAAATGTAAAAAAATTTATATGGTACAGAAGGATGACCACAGAAGGATGATGAGGAAAAAGAGAGATGACAAGTCTCCGAGAAACTATGGGTCAACATGAGAAGGATGAGAGAAATTATGGGTCAACATGAGTAGGATAAGATAAACTATGGGTCAACTAGAAAAATAAGTCTACGGAAAAATCAGATCCTTAAAACAATAGAATCGTTTTAATAGCGATCGTTTCGGGGAATCTCCTTAAATTCACATGTTATACTTATTTGAGAAATTTATGACTTTTCTTTTATCGTGATATCAGTTTCTTGAACTCGGTACTTGGTGGCTTGGTGGTTAGTGTGATAAGGTTCACTACTTGGAATCTTCTCGGAGGCAAAACCGATAAAGGTTGTCACCACAATAACAACAAACACCTATGGTGATCTCAACGTCGTGGTCGACGACAGCGACAGTCAAAATAAAAACGCATCCACGCAATACATAAATCTCTATAAATTGTCACTTAAACTGTCGCCGAGGCAGGCCTAAAACAGAACTCTTTTCCTCACTCTCTCTCCCTATTTCTCCATCTTATTCTTTCTCTCTCCTTCTTTCTCCTTTTCACTATATCTCTTCCTATCTTTTTCTCACTCCCTACTTTGATTTTCCTCTCGCCTTGTCGTCCTTGTTTGTCCCAGGCGATGATTCTATGGAGCGGTTTTTTATTGTTCCACTCCGAGCATAATTTCTACGAAGAAACGGGCCGCGTTGACAACCGATGTTGGCCGCTTTTTATAGGGGTGCACATGAGACGAAGGCAGCCCTGGTCCCGACTTCGGCTTCGGGTTCAATTCATGTCCAAGTCCTCGACCAACCTTCTCGACTAGACCCGCAGGCTTCTTTTGCTCTGACGACACTCGGTACTTGTTGAGCGCAGTCTTCTTCTTTTTTTTTATGTCTTGGCACCTATAAAATTTTATGTACCTGCAGCATTCTTGCATCTCTCCTCGACTTCGATTCATCGTCCATTGAGCTGTGTTGTTGAGTTGAGTATCGGGGAATCTTCTCATCTTGATTTCATTCCTTTACCCTATATCGGTATTCATTCTGTCTCTTTTGCTCACCCATGTTCTCCTGCCCATGGTGTTTTTGTCGTGAAGTGTCCTTATTTTACATGATGCCATAAATCTTGTTGGAAATTAAATTGGAATGACATTCGGTGATTGTGGAACGAATCGATTTTAAATGAATCGACAAAGACAACGGCATCAGCAAGAACAATGACTGAAAAGACAGAGACAATAACAAATAGTTTTGAATACAAAGTATGGAATAGTAAAAAAAATGGTAAATAAAAATATAGTTATTGAATTATATTTAATTTTTTGAAAATTGATTAATTTTGTGGACATATTGAATACTTTATTTAAGGAATTTTTTTAAATTATATCTGAATTATAATATTTATTTCATACTTATTTCATTTTCAAATTTATTTATTTTTTCCTATTTATAAATTTTTAAATTCTGTAAATTGAACATTTAAAAAAGTAAATTCATTAAACAACAAGTAATTATAAAATTATTTACTCTCGTAATTTTTATTACAAAAAAATTTAAAAAATTTTTTTAGATATCTATTTTTTAGTATTTATATTTCTAATTTAATAAAATAAATATAAACAAATTATAAAATTTGTTTGAAATTTGTTTTTATAATTTTTCATATTTTAAATTCCCTTAAAAATCGTCTAAAAATAATTGAGGTAAAAGAGATCAAAGTTCGAATCGAAATCGCGTCAAAAATATTGCAGATGATCCATTGAAATCGCAATGGAAATTGAATAATCAAAAATAAATTAAATTTTCCGCCGGGCGCTCGACGTCGCTTCACCTTCCGCAAACTTGTGAAATTATTCTTTATTTGGTGAACCGACCTGCATCCACAGAAAAAACCTCCATCGACCAACCTCCTTCATCCTTTCAACCATCCAACCGACCTGCCACGCATCATCCGTTGTCTGTCTGTCCTGAGTGTGTCCGTCCATCTGAATTCCTTCTGTCCCTCCCTCCATACCGTCCCTCCAACCGAACGCCATCGATCGCCCCAATGAGCGCCGTCCATGCCCCGGGGCTATTGACTCGTTTGCATTCATTCGCAATTCGCATTCGATGGTGGCTTCGGCATCCGTCAGACGCCGACCGATGGGTTCCATTGTAACGAACGAACGATTTATGGCCATGCACACATTTCGGGACGACACCTTCGAGAAGGTGCGATCGCGACTGCTCCTCGCCCAAGGATGACCTGCGTGAGAGTAGGAAAGGGACGGTGGTAAAGGCAGAGAGAGAGAGAGAGAGAGTGAGAAAGACAAGCAGAGTGGTCGGGGCAATAAATTCGCGAAATAAATTTTCAAAAATTTGCACATTAACCACGAGTTCACGAGAGAACAACAACATGTTGAACACCATCAGCAATAACAACAACAACAACCAACACCATCAGCAATAACAGCAACAACACAAGCAATAACAATAACAACAAACAACACCATCACCACAACCAATAACACCTTGAACAATAACAACAAAACATCGATTTCAACTGCTGAAAAATTGAGCGAAAACGAAATGAGAACATATTTTTCTCAATTTCGAACATTCATTCGAAAATTCATAAAATTGGCAAAAGATTCGACCAAGAGTCGTTGAAAATAAATAAAAAAGAGGAGAGAAAATTTAAAGCAGAGGACGAAGAAGAGGAAATTGAGACGAGAGGAAGATGAAGAGGAAATTGAGAAGAAAAAATAATGCAAAATAAGAAGAAAAGAAATGAAAGAAACTCAAGAACAAATGCCATTAAGACTGATAATTTATGATGCGCAATCAAATAAAAATAAATATTGGAATTCGTCGTTGTTATGTTTACCATGGAGTTGTTGTCACGGTTGTGTTGTTGTTGTTATTATTTTTGTTGTTGTTAGCACTGTTGTTGTTGTTGTCGTTGGTCATCTCGCCATCGCCATTTGAATGCAATTCCATTTCACGTATGATGATCCCATCCATCGCTCTTGGTGTCCATAGAATCGATTCGAATGTTGTTTGAGAAAATTAAAAGCAATAATTGAATTTTCGCTCTATCCCACTTATTTCGTTCTACCTATTTCTTTCGGACAGTGTGTAAATATTGGAGAAGAATTTGTGAGGATAATCTAGATTTTATCATCCATAATAATCAAGGGAAGTATTTTAAAAATTCTTCTTAGTAAAGAATTAAAAATTGGAAAATAAATAATACATAAATTGGAAAATACAGAATCAAAAACTTGGAAAATAAAGATTAAAAAAAAAATGGAAAGTAGAGAATACAAAAAATGAAGAATACAAGAATTGAAAAATAAAGAATATAAATATTTGAAAATAAAAAATATAAACAAAAAAAAAATATAGAAATAATGAATAAAAAAATTGAAAATAAAGAACAAAAAAAAATTAAAAATAAAGTATATAAAAATTGAAAAATAAATTATATACATTTTAAAATTGGCAAGAAAAAGTTGGAAAATAATGAAGACAAAAATCGGAAACAGAAGTACATAACTTTTTGAAAATAAATAATAAAATAATCGAACAAATTGGAAAATACAGAATAAAAAAATGTAAAAAAGTCAATATATGTAAATCCCTCCATAAACTCGCATTTCCGCGAAACTTCCCTCCTTCACATTTTTCATCCTCGAACAATTGGCGAAATTTGTCTTCGAACCCAATGATGCTGTGTCGTTGTTTCGTTCACATGAAATTACGATATTTCCTTGCGAGCGTTTCACATAAATATTTCTTCCTTCCGATCGATTGTCTGTCCGTCCGTTTGTCCATTCGATCGATCGACCCTCACCTCGATGGATGAAATTATGGCGACCCTTCCACGAATGGATGGTGCTCTTCTTCTTCTTCGCCATGCGCTTCCTCTCGTTTACCCCAAAATTTACTACCCGCTCTCATCCTTATCCCAACGTGTCCTTCCATACTTCTCTGTAGACACCTCTTGGTGCATAAATTTCGATGTGGAAAAAGTGACACTCACACAATTCAGTGTCAAAGGATTAGTGGAGGAGATTTATGGCGTTGACTGCTGTACAGAGTTTGCTCTTTCCCACTCTGTCACATTCTTTCTCTCTCTCCTTCACACTCTCGCACATGGTACGATGCGTGGAGTTATCCTGGATTTATTGAGTACTTCACTAAATTATAACTGGATTTTGCAAATTTTTAATTAAAACGCATCCGTGTGCGTCCAGCAGACTTCGTGTCGTGGTGTTCTTGTATGAGTGTGTGTGTATTTGTGTGTCTCTGTGTGTTTCTGTGTGTTCGTTCAGACACGATCCAATTTGCCAAAAAGAAAGTCCACTTTGGTCTCTGGACCTGAGCCTGGGCCTGGTCCGTCTCGCCGCATGGTAGTTGCTCGTAATTCATTCTCAAGTCTACAAAAAGGTCGTCCTCCAGGTCAAAAAGATGAAAAATTACAATTGAATTGAAATGAAAAGAATTGAAGAGCGAAAAATTCCAACTGACCAATGAACCCATGATGAAGATGGAGGAATCGAGAGAAGGGTCGGGGGGAAGGAAGAGGTATGAAGAGAAGGTGACAGAAGGAAGGAAGGAAAGGTGAAGGAAGAGAAGGAAGGAAGGAAGAAAAAAAGAAAAGGTGAAGGAAGAGAAGGAAGAAGGGAGGAAAGGATGAAAGAGGTGCAGTATAAAGATAAAGTGCTCGTGGTTCAACGGATCAGGCTGCACCCAGTGACATTCAAACAATGAATCGTAATTTAAGTTTTGGGGACTTTCACTATATCAGTATAAAAAATTACGAAGATGGTTAAATATTGACTATGGTCTATATATCATTATATCAGTCTCTAGATTTCTATATCAGTCTCCACAGTCTCCAGTCTTAAGTATAGAAATTATGATTTATTTTGGATTGATTTCAATATTTTAATTATTATGTTTAAATTATGTTTACTATTTTTTCTATATTGAGTCAATACATTTTTTATATTAAACGATTCACATAATTTTCATATAAAAAATTTTATAATTTCTTATAATTTTATTTAATTTTAATAATTTTATAATTATAATTTCTATATAATTTCTATATTTCAAATATATTGATTATTTTAATCGAATTAAATTACATTTAATATTTATCCAATATTGAAAAATAAATTTTTCTATGTACGAATTAATTTAATCGATTCACTTAATATTTTTATAGAAAAAGTAATTCAATCGATATTTCTTTCTTTATAAAAATTAATTGAATCGATAACTTTATCTACATCAAATTATATAGAATCAAAGCACAAAATTTTCTATATCAAAATTAATTGAATCAAAGTAAAATATTTGCTAATTAATAAATTTGCTAATAAATAAAAAATTAATAGAATCATATATAAAAATAATTTAAGTAATAATGATTAATTAATCGTTTTATTCATCATTCTCTATTCCACAATCTCTTTCAACTCCAATCTTGAACAACTCCTATTCGCCCCAATCGATGATCCCACCCACTTAGTGGACCACCATGGGGGTTAATGTTATGACTTCCTGGAGGTCAAATCCCGTGTCTTCCCCACACACAAAACACAATCCTGAATTCAACCTGTGTCGTCCTCCACGCCTCCAACACACGTCTCATCTCATCCTCACCCTCTCTTCTCCTACACAAGATGAAGGCAGCAACATTTGAGAAGATCGCATCGCACCGTTTGAGCAATTATTTCGCGATGTCGCTAAACGTTGGAGACAAATTTATGATACCAACGCTTTCACGGCTCTGAATGTCTATCGTCTCTCGGTCTGTCCATCGGTCTTTCTCTCAGCCCGCCTGTCCGTCCTTCTCTTGATTTGTCCGTCCTTCTCTTGATCTGTCCGTCTGTGTGTTACATGATGCGACAATCACGATTCCTGTCCGGCGATTAATGGATTCATTTGGACACACATGTGGGGATTTGTGTGGATGTCTCAAAAGGTGTGGATATGTTGTGGTTGAAGAGAAAGCTGAGGAAGAGGGACAGACAAAGAGGAAAAGGCAGAGGAAGAGACAGGTAAGAGTAAGAAGAAGGTATGGGCCAACTAGACGACTGACGCGTTCATGAAGTGCGGAAACACATGCCTGCATAATAAAGTGACACCGACGACCGAAAGGGACGGTCAGAGAGGGAGATCAGTGGATAAAACATCGGACTGTGTGGAGAGACCAAAGGACTGTGGAGAGACCAACGGTCCATTGGTCAGTCGAATGTGGAGACCGACGACTGGTGGAACCCACGGTTGGACCTGAGTCCGCGGTTGTTCCATATTAACGACATGTCGCGTCGGCTCGAAAGAATCGGAATCTGTCCGTCGGTCAAAATATTCGTCTGTCTAGAGTTTCTGTCCATCGACTCCATCTCTGTCCCTCCATTCAATTGTACGTCTGTCCATCCAACTCTTTGTTCGTCTGTCCATCCAACTCTTTGTCTGTCCATTCAATTGTTCGTCTGTCCATCCGTTCATCTCATCTCATCCTATCGACCATTTGTCCATTTATCCATCCGTCTGTCTGTCTGCCTGTCCACGTCTCTCTGGATGCTCCTCTGGGTGAAACGAGATTTTCCTCTTCTACTCTTCTCTTCTCTCTCTCTCTCTCTTGTCGTTGTCATGCAAATGTCTCGCGACACCACTCGGTGTCGGTCTCGTTCATTCGCCGCTCACTCGCGATGAGTTGCGAATTCCTCGCGACGTGTTTAACGTGTGGAAATTAGAACTCGATTAATTAGCCCAGCTGGACGGGATGCTTTGCGACACCGCAGGCGGACACCGAGGGCTATAAAAACACGATGAAGCTTGTGGGGAGTGCAATGGAAATCCCTGAGGTCCATGGAAGGAAGGGAGGAAGTGAAGAAAGCTGGTAGTGAAAAAAAGCTGGCTTTTGAGAATTTCTATAAATATTTTTATAATATTTATCAATATTATAATTCAATATTATAATTTTTATAAATTTTTATATTTTTTATATATTTTATATTTTTTAAAAATTTTAATAATTTTTAAAAAATTTGATAATTTTTTATAACTTTTAAAATTTGGATAATTTTTTATAAATTTTAAAATTTGGATAATTTTTTATAAATTTTGATAATTTTTAAAAAATTTGATAATTTTTTATAAATTTTGATAATTTTTAAAAAATTTGATAATTTTTTATAAATTTTGATAATTTTTAAAAAATTTGATATTTTTTTATAGATTTTGATAATTTTTATCAATATTTATAATTTTTATAAATTTTGACTATTTTTATAAATTTTGATAATTTTTATAAATTTTGATAATTTTTCAAAATTTTGATAATTTTTTATAAATTTTGATAATTATTATAGATTTTGATAATTTTTAGAGATTTTGATAATTTTTATAAATTTTTTGGATATTAAAAAACTTTTATAATTTGAATAATTATCACAAAATTTTTTTTTTCGCATGAAACGAATTTCACACAAAAAACGTCTTCATCTCTAACCTTGTAAGAAAAATTAATAAAATTCCGAATCTCAATAGCCGACGATCATGCAAGTTGATCGATGAGCATCGAATATAACGATCCTGTTGAAGTGAAAAAGTCGATGGCGATTTTATTGATTCACCATCCTCGTGGAGCGTGGAACGAAATCAACCTACAACAGCACCATCATAACCTTAAACTTCTCACCTAATTACCCATTACCATGTGGATTTCATCGAAGCGATTCCGCGTCGATTCCATCCCATCGTTTCCTTTACCATGATCATCACGAGTCACGCGAGGAGGGGTTTTAAAATGAAAAAAGGTGAGTTGTTCTTGTTGTTGGAATGCTTTTTTGTTTGTTGTCGTTGTGGTTTTTCTTGTAGGTTTTTATCGAACCTTGTTCAACGAATTTTGCAAGCAATAATTCAATTTAAAAGGATGTTGTTGCCACAGAGACCTACAATATTATCGGCATAAAAAAAAAACATACAATAACAACAATACCAACAACAACTGAGCAACAACAACCATCACGGAGTCATCAGAGTGGGGTTTGAGTTAAGGAGGAAGAAGCAAAACAAAAAAAAAACTATAATAAAATAATCGTAGTTGGCAACGAAGGAATTAACTTGTAACATTAACTGGATCATTGCCGACAACAACAGCAAAACAACAACCGTAATGCAATTATAACAACAACAACAATACAATTATAACAAAAAAAACAACCAAAAAGGGTGATGCGGAGGTGATAAAGAGAAAAACACCAGCAGCAAAAGCAACATCAACATCAACTTGCAACAACGACTGGAAACGAGCAATCGATGGTTGCAATAACAACAACAACAATAAGAACAACAACAACAAAATCAGCAACATGAAAAACTTGAGTAAATATCCTTGGGGCATGCGAGAGAGATAGAGAGAGAGAGAGAAGAGGAGAGAGAGAGAGAAAAAATTATGAAGATGGTAATGAAATTTTGTTCTTGTTATATTTATTGGTGATAGTGTTTATGTTGTTATAATTAATGATGATGTTGTTGTTGTTATTGTTCATTATGTTGTTGTAATTCTTCATTATGTTGTTGTAACTATTCATTATGTTGTTAGTAATTCTTCATTATGTTGTTGTATTCTTCATTATGTTGTTGTTATTATTCATGTTGATGTTGTTCTCGTTGTTAATGAATATTCCTGTTGTTGTTGTCCATGTTACATATGACGTTGTTGTTGTTCATGATAATGTTGCATATGATGTTGTTGTGATTTCTCTTCGTGTCTTCATGTTGTTGGTGTTATTTGCTCTAGTAACCAGTTGATCATCAGTTTATGAGCAACATAATTCAAGTGAACTACGACAGCAGCAACAAGAGGAGAAACAAAAGAAAGAACAACATCAGTAGCCATAAGAACAACAATAACAGTGGGGCCAAGACAACAACAACAACATGAGAGGCAAGTGTAACAATAACAATAAAAACAACAGCAACATGAAAGGCAACAACAACAATATCAGCAGCAACAGAAACAACTTGGATAAACTCAAAATTGGGAATCACATTCATTGATAAATGAACAGAATGAGAGACAGATGAATCGACAAACAGATAGAACGATTTCCCGATAGACGAACAGATTGGCAGATAGATGAATTGATTTGCTAGACAAACAGACTGAGTTAAGCAGATAGATGGAAAGATATTCGATATGAGTCGAGGGAAGAAGGGACTGAAGTCTGAGAATAAATCTCATATGGAAAACAAGTAGCAAAAACGACATCCTTACTCTCTTTCCATCTGTCTCTTGGGCTGGTCTTCCAAATGTCTCTTCTGTCTGTTATTCTGTCTCTCCTCCTGTCTGTCCTTCTGTCTCTCCTCCTGTCATTGCTTCTGTATAGCCTTTCATCTCTCGTCCTCTCCCTTCTCTGAGTGAGAACATCGCCATTCTCAAGGCCAAGGTTTGGCCCACAGACTGGTTCGATTTTCCTCCGATGTTCCTCTCTTTCTCCCCACCTCTTGTCATCACAAATCAACCGAGTGATGAAGTGGCTTCGGACAAATGTGTGGGGCGCCCACAGAGAGAGCGAAGTGGAATTTGCCAAGCGAACATATTTAAATTTTAATTGATCCAGGCGACATAGGAGGTGAAGAAGAAGGAGAAGAGGGTGAAGGAGAAAAAGAATATAGAAAAGATGACGATGGAGAAGAGGAGAAGAAAAGTTGATGGCTGAAGGAGAAAAAATAAGTAGAAGAGGAAGTTCTCCATTTATCGAACTATTTATCCATTGATCTCCTTCCTAATTGTGAGCTGCGAATTGATCGAATGACTCCGGCTCCATTCAACATTCACCATGCAATATTCAACGATTCAACATCCTCCATTCACATATTCAACATCCTTCATTCACCTATTCAACATCCACCATTCAACATCGTTATACACGATGATACACATATTTATGTCGATCGATATTCATGTCGTTTGTCGTTCGTTTCTTGGTATCGCAACGTTTGGTCTGTTGTCTCTCCTCGACATTTAAAGATATTTACATTTCGCATCTCGATGACTAATGAGATCGTGGCGAGTGCTACCGGAATGATGAATGGTGGCTATGAGTGGTAGATGGGTGGGGAGCTGGGTTGGAAGAATGTTGAAAATGAGAGGTGGAGTGAAAACGGGTGGAATAGTGTAAATGGTTGGTAGAAATTAATATGGTTGTAGAGATCTATGTCGATCGATTAATAGAATGATTGGTGGTGAGGTGAAAGGAACGATAAAGATCGATCGGTTGAGAAAAAGAGAGATATCAAGGTGGAGAATAAGATATATCGGTAGAGAAAAACTATTGATTGGCGGAGAAAAAGATAGATCGGTGGAGGAAAAGGATAGATCAATGCATAAACAGATCGATCAGTGCAGAAAATGTACGAAGAGTTCGTTGAAATGAAGGATTCGGAAAAGACGGATCGATCGAATGAAAAGCTTAGAAAGAGAGCGATCGATTGAGAAGAGGATCGTTGTCGTAGGAAGGAAGGATTGAGAAGAGCACGATCGATGATTTGAAGTCTTGAGAAAAAATCAATCAATAATAAAACTATATTTTCTTAAATTGAGTAGTTTTGGAAAATGATCTTTAAAAAGAATATCGGGTTAAAAAAGAACAATCGATTTAGAAAAGTTCAATCGATTTAGAAAATGCGTATTGATTGAGAAGAGAATGATTGTTTTAGAAGAGTTAGTTTAAAATTTCTTCAATCGATATAAAAAATTATCGATAGTGAGAACGATCGAACGATGATTGAAAGTGATCTCGAGAGAAAGTAATTGTGGTACGTGAAGCTCGTAGAATTTTCCTCCTTGTTGTCAAACAAGAGCGGCAACAATTTACCAAGGAATTTCACTCTCTCGTCAGAAGAATATGATTGCGATCAGGTTGTCAACTGAAGTTTATTTGCCCCACCAGCGGTGCCGCCTCCTCCCCGCCCTCGCCGTGGTCGTCACTGATCGATAATTGCTACTCGAGTAGCAGACAAACCAGAATCTGAAGCATCAGCAAACTATCTGATGCGATCGATATCATGGGCGAAAAAGAGACTGAGAGAGGGAGAAAGAGAGAGACAGAGGGAGAAAGAATGATAGCTAGAAAAATAGTGCGAGAAGAGAGGGAGAATGGGCGAAAGAGACGGAAAGCTAGGATGTAATCGTGGCACGATCAATGCCAAGAGCAACAGAGATCGCCGAAGATCCCAACGTGAAGGAGTGGAGCGAGATCGTTGATCGTGATTGCATTTATATTGATGACATTTCATGCAGAGACAGTGAGAAGGAGTGGAGGGAGAAAGAGAGAAGGAAGAGAGAGAGACAACTTGGTAGCACGGCAACCAACGTTACCAGATCGTGTAATATCAGTTGGCAATGATCTTGTCTAGTTTGATGGAAGATGCCTATCTGTGATTTATTCAAATCGATCGCAGCGATGAGTAAATATCATCAGCGAACGATCGATCGACCCAACGATTTATCGCTCGATCGATCGTCGATCGTTCGAAACTGATGCCGCTGTTGAGGCGAAAAGACCAGAAGCAGGTTGACTTGGGTTGGGCGCTACCGATCGTCGTCGCAGCCGGTTAATTAGAATTTGTCGTAGCAAGTTCGTTTCTGCTGTTGATGGGGGGCCGTTTTTGTGACTCCATCGCATAGTCGATAGTCGAGACAAGTCGCGGCATCAGCTGTAAAATTCATGGCCTTCCCATGGAGATCGAGTTTTATGTCCTGCGGTTGTCTGCGATAGAGAGAGAGAGAGATGACGAGATGAGAGGGCTTCAATGAAATTGCAAGAGGCGAAGTGGAAGAGAAGACGAAAGGCGAAACGGCGCCGGAGTCGAAGTCGATCGTCATAGTTTGAGTATTTGTTGGAATCGTTATTGGCGTTGTTGTCATAGTTGTCGTTGTTGTATTTTTAGTCATCGTAGTTGGAGTCATCGTCATCATCGAAGCCGGAATTGTTGCCATCGATGTTGGAGTCGGTGATGATCACCGTTGGAGTCACCAGCGATTTTCGTTTGTAATCGTGCACCGATCTTTAACTGCTTCGGCGTTGGCGAAACATAAAAAATCCCACCTCGATCGTCTCAACAGGGCACGAAGAGATAAATAGAGAAAAGGTAATAGGAAAAAAAATTTAAAAAAATTAATTGTAATATAAAATATTATTATTGATAATATTATTGAAGTTAAAAATAGAGAAAAAATAAAAATATTTCATATAGAAACAAAATTTTTAAACAAATTCTCGATGAATAACAGAGAAATCGTGATGACACGTTAATGAGACGGAATGTACCTGAGTGAAAGAGCGATTGCGAAAGATCAGAATTTTATTATTGCATCGAACGGGAATGGCGAACATTTCCGTTTGAACGTTAGCCGTTCGATCCAATGTCTGTCATTAAAAAATCTCGATTTTAATGGTAAGTTTAACGCCTGCGGCAACATTTTATGGCACTACACGAGAGAGAAAGATAGAAGTGGGAGGAAGGGAGGTAGAGAGAGAGAGGTGGGAGGAAGAGATAGAGAGGTGGTAGGAAGAGAGAGAGGGAGATGTCGGATGAAGAAATAGAGAGGGAAAAATGGATATGAAAAAAAAGAAAGACAACATTTGGTTTATTGGTTTCGAACGGTGAAAAAATACTTTGTGTTTTTTCCTAGACAAAGTCACGAGGACGACGAGGTTATTTTTTTCTGTATTATTTTTACCCTACTATCGGCATGTGTAGATGGCAAAGAGAGGGTGAAATTCCTGTTGCTGGCGAGAGAGGGGGAGAGAGAATGGTTTTTTTTTCCTAATTAAAATAATGTTTGCACAAAAGCGAGCCACAAGATGACCTGCACTTGATTTATTGCATTGCCTTTTTCGGTTTCATACAATGCAACAGTGGCAGTAGAAACAATAACAACAAGGACACGAACAAGAGAAGCCACTACACATTCTACAATAACAACAATAACTCTCTTACCATAGTATCTTGGCCAATATGGTGGAAGAAGAAGAATACGACGACCAGAAGCCAATGTGGAGGAGGCTGGCGAATTCCGACTTCCGACATTTTGGTCATGTGTGTGTGCGGTGGTGATGGCGAGTCAATGGAGTAACAGGAACAACAACAACATTGACTATTACAACAATTTTTTCAACAACATTGTTCGCAACAACAAAAAAAACCCTACTTCACTCTCAATATAGACCACTAGACTTTGCCAAAAGCCGCGTTTGCGACCTTTCTCGAGGATGGAAGGTAGGCTAGATATTTACATGACCATCAACAATGTTATTTTGTACTGTTTTTGTTATTGTTGTTAGTTTTGTTATTGTTGTTGCAAGTTTTGTTATTGTTGTTTTTGTTAGTATTGTTTTGGCCAACGCAACACATCGTTCAATCACCACCTCTGGGGAACGAAATCTCTCGAGTTCGGTGGACTTAATTGAGTTGTTTAGGAAGACACATTGTCTATAGGATGAGATCTTTACTTTAGGGAAAATAATTTTGCACTAAAATGATTTTAAAATATTCCTAAAAAACCCAAAATTTAAAAATTTTAAATATTTAATTAAATTGAAAACCTGAAATTAAAATACAGAAAATACTAATCCATCTAAGTTAGTGAAAAAATTATGGAAGAAGATATCAGAATTTTTTTGTTGATTCTAAACTTTAATTATTATGTATTTCTTTGAACCTCTTCTCAATTTGTCCCGAGAAATGATTGAGAACCGCTTTCCAATCGCTTCGTGAACCATCGCCCCAACCTTTCTCAACACATCCTCAGCACATGACATGAACCTCATCAATCAACGCCAGGGTCTCAAGTCTGAGAATCAACTCCCCTAGAGGCAGCCAAATAGAGTTTTTTATTTCCAAATTTGATTTTCCCAAAATATTTTCCACATGTAATTTTTTAATTTATATTTGGGAAGAAAATTATGAATTTCTCGCCCCAAGAGGTCGAAGCGAGGGCGGAAGAGAGGGAGAAGGAGAGAGAGAGAGAGGGAGAGAAATCAATAGAGAGATAATGAGTGTGTGGGTGGGTGAAAGAGATAGCGTAATAAGGGTCGATCGTGTGACGAGGGTTCATTGATTGAATAATTGACTGACTAATTGAGATGTTTGTCACAGCGATTGGATGAGACGAGTGTCTCTTGTTAGTGTGTGTGAATAAGTGAGTGAGGGAGGGAGTGTGAGAGGGAATAAGAGAGTGATTGAGGGAATATGTGAGTGAGGGAGATGGTAAGTGAGTGTATAATTGAGTGAGTGAGAGAGTGAATGAATCATGTGACAGTGTGCGTGCGTATGTTTGACACATCGCAACGACATCTGTCTAATTAGATGTTAATGGAAGCGCATACGGGATCGTCGCTGACGTCGTTCTTCTATCTCTGTTACACTAGTTGACTATATCACTCGCTGTCCCTCTCTCACTCCGTCTCTCCCTTCTTCAACCTCACTCCTCTCCTTCTCCTTTTCCTACTCTGCCACCCTCCATCATCTCCATCTCTAATGTAGTTGTCGATGATGGATGGATGGATGGATAGTTGATGGTTGTAGTGTTGTTTCGATAGATGGTTGGATGGATGGATGGATTGATTGATTGCTCGACACAAATGAGATAATCGGCAGTGGAGAGAACGCATCAAGTTGCATCGTTACCACGAGATCTTCTTCAATGTCTCCCACTATGTTTTTCTCCTTTTCCTTCTCCATCCTATTCAATCTACCTCCTTTTCCATCAAACTCCTGTTCCAAACTTCCTCTCTCTTACTCACTCTCTCCAACTCTCTCTCCCCCTCTCATCACTCTCTCTCACCCTTTGTCTCTCTCGTCATCATCATCTCTCACCAAAAAGGTCTCCACCACGACGACTCGTCGTCATTGATTTATGATCTCGTCGTTCTCCATAAATCGCCAACTTGCGTCGTCGATGCGCAAGTTGCGCTTTGGCGACTTCTTCATGCACCTTCGCCTCCACCATCAACAACGACAATTTCTCTTTAGACTCCTTCATTTACTCAGCCTCCTCCTGTGACTTCTGATTCCTCTTCTCTCGATTCTCTCTCATCCTTTGCTTCCTGATACTCATACTAGGGATTCTCATTCACCCGATTCTCCTCCTCCCGATTCTCATCCTCTTGATTCTCATTCTCCCGATTCTCCTCCTCCTGATTCTCATCCTCCCGAATCTCCTCCTCCAGATTCTCATCCTCCTGATTCTCATCCTCCCGATTCTCATCCTCCCGATTCTCATCCTCCCGATTCTCATCCTCTTGATTCTCATTCTCCCGATTCTCCTCCTCCTCCTCATACTCTGCTTTCCGATACTCCTCCAACTCAACCTCCACCTTCCCATGGGTTCATCCTCTATCTCATCCTCTTCCTCCTCCTCTCATCCATTACGTCCTTCACCTCATCATTATCTGCCTCATCCTCTGCCTCTTCCTATTTCTCCTTTACCTTTCCTCCCACTACTTTTGTCCACATCGTTCCGTTGGCAACGCACCATCGGATCGATGAAACAATGGGTTGTGTTCCGAGGCCTCTCCAACGATTCCTCCATCGCTTCCCCTATCGTTCACATTCAGTTCTTCTTCCTCCTACACCTCAGCTACCTTTGGATCATCATCTTCCTCCAAATACACCTCATCCTCCAACTTCGATTCATTCTCCTCCTGAGCCTCATCATCCAACTCAAGCTCCTCATCATCCTCCATCCCATTCTGCTCATCGTTCACCTCATCATCCTCCTCCACCTTCTCTTTATCCTCCTCTACCTCCCCCACCCACCCCCTACCCCTCGGTTCGAAAACAAAAGGCGCATTTTTGTGGCATTTCCGACCATTTAAGGATGTCATTGTTACGTAAGCTCGACCGACTCCCGGTCCACACTACGCGCAGTTAATGTAATTGTCTGCGACAAAGACGACGACGACGACAACGATGTAGCCTTTGTCTGGACAACAATAATAACAACAATAAGAACAACAACAACAATAAGAACAACAACAACAATAAAAACAATAAGAACTACAACCAGGACAACGCGGCTTAGAGCAACGCACAAATGGAACAAAGGCCATCGTCGTTGTCGTCGTGATTGGACTTTCTTCCATTTCGAATTCCTGAACGACCAAATCTCAATTCCTATGCATCCTACTATCTCACTCGAACTTTCTCACTCTCCCTGTCTCTCTCTCCCTCTTTCTCTCTCACACACTATCTTTCCCTCTCACTCGCACACTCTTTCTCTCTTACTACCTCCCACACATGTTCACTCAAATGCAACGCACTCGATCTCTTTCTCTCTCTCTTGGTCTCTACTTCCCATTCTCTCTCCTTCTCTTTCCTTTCTCCCTCTTTCTTTTCCTCCCTCTCTCTCCCACTTCCTCTCTCCCCCTCTTTGGCTTTGTGTGTGAGGTTGGCGTCGTAATGAATTAAATTGTTCACTTCTTGGCCAGCAGCAGCAATGGCAACGACGTGTTGTACATGCAGCAACAATAACAATAACAACAAACATTACTACAACAACATCGAACAACAATCGAAACAACAAAAACAGTCGAAACAACAACAACAATCACTATAACAACAACAACATTCGCAACCATTCTTCTATTATACCCAGTGGTCATAGTAGTTCCATCACATTGTTGTTGTTTTTATTCACACACACACACACATGCTCACCCACAGAAGCCACTAAATCGAATTTTTCACTTTGGGCGCAGTTCGTCGACTCCCACTCTCACCATTCACCAACGGCCGCTTCAGGTGGCAACGCCATCGTTGAAAAGCACGCTTTGGAAAATCGGCGATACAAAGAGAAGACCAAAGGAGATTGAAAAGGAATGGCGGGAGGAGGTGTAAGTGAAGAGAGAGAGAAGGAAGAGATCGAAGGAAGAGAGGGAGGCAAGTGAGGAGGATAGCTGAACAAGACAGAGAGAGAGAGGGAGGGAGGGAGAACAATAGATAGAAGGAGTGGGACATGAAGGAGACCATGTGTGAGAGGAAGACCATGCGATTGAGGAAGAAGTTGCATTCTTTGTTACTTCCAAATGGGGGGAAGGAACAAAAAATTGTTTGCCGAGGGTCAGCGAATTATGGTCTGCAACATCTTCATTGCTTAATTAGATGATCGAGCGGAAAGGAGTTTTTATTCACTCGTTTTTTTTTTTCGATTTCTTCTATTTATTTTTTTCTTTATTTTGTTTTTTATAGGTTTATCGGAGTTTTTGTGTATTTATTATATATTTGCTTTATTTAATTATTTATTCTCTATTTTTTTATATATCTTCCTCATTTTCTAATTTATTTTTTTAATTTTTACATTATCTTCATCATCTTATCTTAATCTTATTAAATATTATCTTATTTTCTTATTAAATAGATTTTATGTCAATTTAATATTTTTTTATATTAATTTTTGTTTTGTGGCAAAGCTTGTTTTATACTAAAAAAAAGTCTGGTGTAATTTGATAATCTATTTTATGATTACTTGAGTTAAATTTGAAGGATCGATTTCATAGTATATTTTATTATTTTTTTAATTTTTATTAAAAATTAATTTTTTTTATTAAAACTTTTGATATTATTTAATTTTTGAAGATTTTCGGAATACCTGAAGGAATCCTTTTTTTTGTTCCTTAGACTATTATCTACAATCGATCAATAGATCATTAACATGAGACTTTTAGTCATCCATGGGTATTTTATCCAGAGATATTTATAATGTTCCCTTACTCAAGTCGCCTTGGATTGGAGCATCTTAACTCTTGTTGCGTGTTGCTGCAATTTGAATACAAAGGATCCACTGCTTATATAAGGAGAAGTCGTGCTGAAACCAACTCTAGTGAAGGATGTGATGAAAGAAGGGTGGAGGAAGTCGTGTAAAACTTGAGAAACCCGTGGCCATCATTGGATTTGAAGGAGGAGAATGAAAAAGGAGGATGAGGAGAAGGATGAAGGTGAAGGAAGAGGAGGTGGTGAATTTAATATCGTCGAGATGAGAACATGTTGCAGCATGGTGCATGCAACACGTGCTCTTGTTGTTGTTTTTGTTATCAGTTGCTCTTGCCTGTTTTTATTGTGATCAGTTGTTATTGTTGTTGTCAGTTTTTTTTGCTACTGCATAGTTTTTGTTGCGTGGATTCTTCATAAAATGAAGTGAAACATACTGAAGAGTTTTTAAGAACAAAAAATGAAAAAAAAAACAATAAAAAAGATAACAATAATATCGTTTATAATAGCAACAACAAAAGGAGAAGATGAAGCAAACCAACAACAATCAACCAAAAATCAAGAAAAACAAAACCAAAAATCAAGAACAACAAAACCAAAAATAAACCAAATTATAACAAAAAATCAACAACAACATGAAAACCTCGAACTTTTCTTTTCATTAAAAAGTTGTAAACAAACCCAGCCGAGGTTACATCGTTTCCTTCCATTCCCATCTAATCTTATCTTGCCTTGCCTTTCCTTTTCAACCTTCGTCCTTCCTTTCTTCCTGTGATCTCTTCATACAAATCGTCTCTTGGTCCTTCCACCGATCCCTTCGACATTATTTTCGTTTATCCTTCTCCTTTTTTTCTTCCTCTTCACTCGTTCCTCTGTCGATCCATTAGTGAAGCGTCGTCATCAGCCTGTGGATCGCTCATAAATGCATGAACCACGCATCCTCAAAATCCAACTCCTTCTCCTCCTCCTCCTCATCCCATCGTTCCATATCCCACCGCTTCACCTTGTCTCCTAAGAGTACGGCACATGAGGAGATAGAAGAAGAAGCTCCAGTGATGTCGACTTCTGCGTCAGCGGCTCTGTCAGCGTCAACATCGGCAGGCAACGACTGCAGCGCGACTGAATTACGTGCAAAGCTCATTAGAGGCGGCGAGGAAATGTTTAATGGCGCCTCCACGAACATGTGTTGCATGGACCGAAGGATGGAGAATGAGGAGAAAGGATCGAAGGAGGAGAAGCTGGAAAAGCTGGAGAAGAGAAGGGTTTTGAGGAGCAGATTCAGACGTAGGAGATGAGGAAGGTGAAGACTATGGAGTAGAGGAAGGAGTTGTCGAAAGGGTGAAGAGAACGATGGGACTAGACGGAAGGAACTGAGGAAGGATAAGAGGATGGAGAAGGGGAGGAGAAGTTGTTGGAGTAAAGAAGCGAGAGCTTCGAAGGACAAGAAGGGCGGGTTGAGACCGTAGTAGCATCCTGCGTGTTGTTGTTAAATTATTGTCTAGGATGCGGCGACAACGAAACTCACGACGTCGACGACATGGTATCACTGCGTGGTCATGGTCAAGGGTGGTGGGAGGTAGGTAGGCGTGGCAGGCACTGGAAGGTGGGAGGAGACTGGAGTCTGCTAAGTGGAGACCGAAAGGTGGAGACAAAAGAGTAAAGACAAGGGGACCAAAGGATACAGACCATGGGATGGAGAGGGCATGGGGAGTTCTGTCGTGACGATGGTGTTGTTTTTGTTGGTTGTTGTTGTGGTTGTTATTATTGTTGTCATTGTTCTTGTTGTCATTGTTCTTGTTGTTATCGTTCTTGTTCTTGTTCTGGTTATTGTTGTTCTTCTTGTTCTCCCTCCTTCTGTTCTGCAACCGCCTTCGCATAATTATGGTTTATTAAATATGGCGGCGGTTGCCACATGTTTGCCCGCCAAACTATTCATGGCACGCCCCCAAACCGCAGCCCACTTTCGCCACTTACTTCCTTCCATCACAGTCTCTCTCTCATTCCTCACTTTCTCTCTGTCTGTCTCCCTCACTCACTCTCTCTCTCTCTCTCCCTCTCTGTCTCCCTCACATCCCTCTCTTATATCTCATTAGGTTATTGTCGCAAGTGCTGCCGACAGGAGAATCTCTATCTCTCTCTCTCTTTCTCTTTTGGAGAGTCGGCGAGGATTATGAAGGAACTTCGTTGGTCCTCGCACGATTCTCTCTTTGTCTGTCTGTCGGTGGGTTTGTCCACTCGGCTTAATGTCCACCTAACTATTTGTCTGTTCACCCAACTATCTGTCTGTCCGTCTTGCTTTGTTGTCGTCGTTGTCGTGTCCACTCATAATCAAATGCAAATGCGTTCAACGTTGCTTGATGTTTTTGGGGGAGAAGGTTTTGTTGTTGTTTTTGTTCATTGTTGGTTGTTGTTTTCAGTTTTGTTTTTGTTCTTTGCTGTTGTTGCTCTTACTCCTCCAGCTTGGTTGAAAGACCGCGGTTGAAAGCTTTCGAAAAGCCGCTCAAATTAACACGAAATTATACTGAAATTTCACGCAAATGTTGCAACCGGTTGCAGGTCGACTATCATTCTGTCTCTCTCTACCTTTCACACACTTCGTTCTTCCTTCTTTATTCACTATTTTTCTGTCTTTTTCAAAATAAGAATATCAAGATAATATAAATCAGAAATTTTTGTTGATAAATGTTCAAGATTCCGAACTTTTATCACCAACTTTAAACTTAAACTTTAAAAAATAGAACATACTTCCTTAAGGACTCTTAAAGAATTCTTCATTCCTTCTCCCTCCTCTCACCATCTTCTCATCATGTTCTAAATTTCTTCCAATTCTTTCCATCTACTATCTACAACTTTCTCAAACTCTAATAAAAATATTATAATTGCAAGAGAGAAAAAAAAAAGAAATTGGGCGATAGTTAGAGAGATAGATAAAGAAATAGACAGAGAGATATCTATGAGCGAGAAACAAACTTAATTCCCATTCAACATGATGTCGATAGCGTTGATGGCGTTGGCGTTGCCACCTTATGGTGTGTGTTGCCACATTCCGCCAAATTCTCATTCCGATCGGGGGGCAATAAAAATGGCCGACCAATTTGTGGACGACACCATTTTACGGGTCACGTTTAGGTGCGATCCGCAAATTGTTTCCATGTATTTGACGCCATTTTTGTTTTGTTAGCCCATGATAGGCGAAGAATGAGGGGCGAAGGATGAGATAGAGGAAGGGGGCGTGGTCGTTGAGGGCGTCGTTGGGTTTTGCATTCGAGCGACGCCTCTCGAAATGGAATCACGTGCGTCGGGCAGCCATTTTAGTCGGCGGGTTTTATTTTAATTTTTTCTTTCGTTATCTGGGTGTAAACGTGTGTTATTGTGTATGTGAATGTAGGTGTGAATGTATTTGTGAGTGTGTGTGTGGTTCTCTATGTGACTTTGTGTGTGTGTGTGTCGTTGACTATATTGTTTTGTGTAGGTGTGAAAATGGGAATTGTAACTGTGTTTGTGACAGTGTTGTATTCGATATGTAGGTTATAAAACAGTGTTGCCAAATTGGAGGAATTTCGATGGTTTTGTTGACACGGTTGTTTTTGTTCTAGTTATCACTTTTGTTGTTGTTATTTTTACTTTTATAGTTGTTGTTTCGATTTTTGTTTTTATCACTGTTGTTCTTGTTCATGTTTCCACTATCATTCTTGTTATTGCTGTCATCTGTTTCCACCCAGCTCCAACAACGAAAGCCTTCAAATCGTGAATGCGAATCGATTACAATTCCGCACAGGACACGTGTAGCAATCAGAATGTCCTGCGACCAAAATCTCCTATCATATTAATTCATAGTTTTGTGCTGTGATGCCGAGAATGGATTTTGGTGATAGAGTGAAATTTCTTATTTAGTTATCTAGAGCATATTGTTACCATTTCAATTATGATTTGTTCTCTATTTTGGAAATATTTTTTTCTTATTTTTTGATAAATTAGGTCAATATTAAAAATTTTATTTCCAAAGTTAATAATCCGAATTTTTTTTGTATTTGATTTGAATAAAAAAAATATTTCCTTGGAATTTTCAGACTTTCTGATTTTCATTCGAATTTTTTAAATATTTTATTATTTATATAAGCTTTCATTTTTTGTCAATATCTTTTCTTTCAGCTCACCTTTTTCAAACCTAGTTAAATTCCTTTAATCCCTAGCTTCGTTTCCACCTTTGACCTCATTTTTTGGTTTATCTCCCAACTTTTGCTCTGAAGACTCGACCTTTTGGACCTTCCTCTACCTCACTTCCCAAAATCCTTCACATAAAGTGAATTTCCCTTCTCGCCGACCACAAAGTAAGTATAATGAAAGGGTTGTAAACCAAAAAAAATTATATTATAATTAAAAATCTCACTTTTTATTGCGCCACAAGGAATTTTTTCCATCCTTTTATTTTTTCACTTTCCATTTGTCGTCGGACTTTTTCTTTTCCTCTTCACCGCGAAGGCAGCAAAGAAGCCCAGTGTCCAGAAAATAATTTCATGGCTCGTTTTTTTGGTTGGTTTGGAATCTCTTTTAATTCACTTTTATTTGAATTTCTTTTTAGTTTTATTAGCTTTCATGCCGTTTGCATTCGTTCACGGCGTCGTCGTCCGCGTCGACGATGTTGTCAGGAGGCTGCGGTCGCCTCATTTTATTTAATTAGTTTTCCTGCCCAACGACCGACAAATCTGGGTCTCTCACTTTCTGTTTCTATCTCTCTCACTCACACTCTCTATCTGTCTTTCCCTCTGAGTCATGATATCTACCTGGCTTAAAGGCATCAACTTTGAATGAGCCCAGCTCTCAAAGGACTCACAGATCCTTTTCGGCCCTTTGTTGACCTCTTTGGAGTAAAGGAAGATCCAGCTTTTGTAAAAAATATTTTTCTGTAGACTTTTCCTTTCAAACCTCGAGGTCAATCCAGTAGTTCTCAAGAATTTTGTCTTTATCGAGATTCCAATGATTTCAGTTAATTTCGCAATAATTTATAAGAAATTGTACTTAAGTTTTTGTTATCCGTTTGAGGTTTTTTTGTTCACTATGATTGTTGTTTTGGGGTTCTTTTTGTTGGTTTGCCGTCCTTTTTGTTGATTTGAAAGATATCCGCCATGGGCTTCTGATTGTTCAACGAGACGTTGGCATCGACAACGGCTTCAGTTTTTTGATTTCTCAATTTTTATGCAAATATTCATTCTTAGAAGGTGGAACCAATTGAAAACAAAGGAAAAGGAATGAAAAATAATAACAAAAACACCAAAAATAATTTATGTAAATATTCGTTGAAATAACAACCATTCATTTGTGAAGGAGACGACGAAAAGGCAATTTGTTGTGAATGGAATCGACAACATCAACAACAACACTAGCGTGAACGGCAACAAAAAAATCGTGTATAACAACAACAACAACAGTAGTGTGAACACCAAACAGAAAAATTGGGTGCAAAAACAAAAACAATCGGCAATTCACAATAATTTGCATGCATGCATGTGAATGGTGCTGAAAAGAAACCGCTACGAGCATTAAAAGAAACAACAATAAAAACCAACAACAAGAACCAACAGCAAAAACGACAACAAAAAAAAAACAGAATTAACCAACAACAAAAGCAACACCAATCGGAATAATGTAAAAAGAACAAAACAAATAAAGTAAAGAAAAAAATAACCAAAAAAATTAAATAAAAATTCCAGAAAATAAAAAATATATAAATAAAAAAAAATAAAAATAAAGAATTAAAAAAATAAAAATAAGAATAAAAAAAAACAATAATAATAATACATGTGTAAAAAATAAAACCAACAAATAATAACAAGTAAAAATCGTGCACCACCGCAAACCGAAAAAAAACCGTTCAAAAAACCGCGACCGGCAAAAAACAACAACAAAAACACCTGAGGAGCAAAAAAAAAGCCTCAAAATTAAAATTAGCACCAATCTTCTGAAGTCGGTGTTGAAGGCCTACGAATGCACTCCACACAAAATCGCAAAAACAAATATCAAGTGAATTTGTTTTTTTTGATTGGTTGCAGCCTCAAAAGGTCAAGCAGCAGCAGCAACAACAACCATATCGGCCATGTACAACAACACATATGCAAATTTATAGGCGACGAAATCGATTTTCTCGCACCTTCAAAAAATGAGAGAGAGGTGGAAGGATAGAGAGACAGACGGAGGGACAGACAGATGGACAGCAGGAAAGACAGGAGGACAGACGGTGGAGGGAAGCAGCTTGAATAAAAGAATAAATCGGTTGAAATAATGAAAGGTTAAAGACTTCGGAAGAACAAAAGATCAAACGGACAGACGAATGGACAGAATGAAAAAGGAATGACAGAACAAACAGACAGAAAGATCAACCAAAAGACAGACAGAGAAGGATGGACAGACCTATGGACAGAAGGATGGACAAATATATAGAGAGACATATTAACAATCCAATGGACTATGCGTGGAACAGATGGACAGAAATTTCCAACCAACCGTATGAGAGTCAAAAATAAATTCTCTTCAGCAGCCCACGGAATGAACACCAACAAGAATTGGTGAACAAGAAAAAGAATTGTTGAACAAAAACAAAAATTGTTAACAAGAACAAGAAATGACAACATGAACAATTGACAATAAGAACAAAAATTGTCAACAACAACAACAAAGGTGTTAACTTCAAGGCTAATTCGGCCGCCATTCAAGCCAAATGACACTCATTCAGACGACATTTCAGACATTTTTAATTTTATTCGTTCGCAACTCATTCGTTATGAGCTCGTTTTTTGGACAGCAACAAGGGGACAACTTGACATTATTGTTGTTGTTATTGTTGTTCTTTTTTTATTGTCCATGAATCCATGGTTTAATCTCATTTGGACCCCATCCACCTCTTCCGTCCTTCGATCTGTTTCCTGTTCCAAACGTCGGCCTCTCAATGAACGCAATCAAGTGACGAAGTTTATTTCCTTTTATATATACATTTTCTCTTCTTCCTCACTATCTTCCTCATTGTCTTGTTGTTTCCGTCTCAGCCGTCATCTCTTCCTTTTCATGTTTACTCCACATTTTTCCATGGAACCTCCTCCTTCGTCATGGTCGTCTTCCACCTTCTCTCATGGTCTCTTTTGCAATAACCGTGAGCTTCTCTTTTCATCCGTACATGGTCTGTTCTTCTTCTTCGACTCAATCGACTCACTTTCCCCATGATACCTCCTTCTCCATTATCTGTCTTCTTTCATCCTCCCCCTTTCTCTCTCTTCATCTCCCTTTCTCCCTCTTGTACTACGCTCTCCCTCAATGATCTCTTTCCCTTCCTCGTTCGTTGCCTGTCGTTAGCGTTCGAAAGGACGCAATTTGTTGCAATTAATTTGCGAAGTTTATCGCGCCCGCCATTGCTGCCGCCACAGACGGACCGACATCGTGCCGAGCAGACTCACCGCCGTCTTCATTTCTTCCTCTCAACCTGTCTCCCTCTCACCACAAACCACTCTTCACTCAGTCGTCTCGCTTGATGAGGGCAGGTGTTGAAAGCGGTGGCCAATCGACGCCATTAAAGGCCAGTAGTTCCTCTGATATCCGCGATATCGTCGTCAGCTCTAAAGGCCGATGGTTTCGTTTTTGATCAACACCAACATATAAAGTAAGGAAAAGAGATGGGGAGAGTGATGGAAAAAGAGACGAAGATAGGTAGAGGTAGTGCGGTAAAGAGGTAAGGATAGAGGTAGAGAGAGAATCAGGCCTTATGAAGCAAAACTCTTCTAATTAAGATTACAATAATCTCAAAGTTTTGATCCATATTTAGACGTCGATCTACTATAATTCTGGATTCTCTATACTTCTCTATACTCTGTGATTTTGATTCTGTATATTTCTCTTTTTATTTTTATTTTCATCACATGGAGAGAGATAGTCCATTAGTTATGATATAGAGTTGTCGTGACTTGACAATCGTAGGCGAATAATCAGTATCAGAAATTATTAAACAGGTAATCGAGTACTTTTTTGTTTGTATATTTTTATAACATTTTGTATTAATTAATATTTTTAATTTTCCATATTTTTTTGTTTTCAATTAAAATTGTAGTTTATTTTATATTTTCGTCAATTTTTTAAAATTTTTATATATTCAAATAATTTTAATTATCTATTACTTAAAGTTTTTTATGTAATTTATTTTTTTATTATTGTTATTTTAATTTTTTTTATATTTTCTATAACTTTAATTTTCATAAAGTTTGGTTTTAAGTTTTAAAATTTTTTATTTTGTTTTAATGAATTTAATAAAACTCTGTGTTTCACTCTTTCGAAAGTTCGTCGTCCTTCCAATGGGCTACCAATGGGCTGGACACACTTTGTATGGCGTTACAAATGAGCACGAAACTTACGACGACAGCCTGATCCGCCCCAAGCTGACATAAATTCCGCAAATGACACACACAAGCGAACACCGTCCGAGCCGACGGAATTAATTTTCTCGATATTTATTTCGCTCCATAACGATCGCCACTCGTGGACGCAGAAGCAACGAAGGAGCGAACAACGAATTTAAGCCTTAAGGTATAACTACAGAATTGTTAGGGGTGGAGTAGTGGAATATATAGAAAAATATGGATTTGAGGATAGAAGGTGTGTGAAGGAGTTGGCGAAATGAGAATCGGGAGCTCATTACGTGGTATTAAAACTCCTGGTATTAAAAATCCTAATATAAACTCTTCACATACACTCACGGTAATGAAGTTGTAAAATCTGATATACTAGAAGTTTTTTTAGGATTAGTTGGAAAAAATAATGATTTGTTGTAGTGGAATCTTCTTCTTCAAAGGCCATTAACACCTTAGGAAAAACGCATCTAAAATCGAATTCCATATCATCGTTATAGTCATGATTATTATCATCATAATGGTCATCAAAATCATCATTATAATCATCATCATTATAAACATTCTCATTATCATCAACTCCTTCATCAGAAAATCGAGGAAAAAAATCGGTATAAATTCCATTTTAATGTCTTTGCACGGCTTCGGTTTTTTACAACCTGAACATATTGGCTATAAAATCGGAGATAAGAATGAAAGAAAAGAGAGAGGAAGAAGGAGAGATTTGGCGAGTGTGACAGAGAAAGATAGATGTAAAGAGTGAGAGATAAAGAGAAGAAGAGGATGATGTGAGGATATTCATGAAATTAGCCAAGGTGTACGACGACGACGACGCTCCCGATCTGTCCATTAAAATCATAATTCATACATGTTGGCAAATCGAATTCACTTACAATATACAAATAACAATAACAACAGCAACAACGATGAGAACAACTACTGTGACAACAACAACGAAGACAACAACAAAGACAACAACAACAACAATGACATCATCAAAAACAACACTATATTCTACAATAACAATCAGGACAAGCACAAAAAACAACAACAATTGCTACCGGGACTACGTACGAACACGATCCACGAAATTCGTTTCGCAGCCTCATCGATGAATTCACCGACTTTAGCTATTGTTGTTGTTATATTTATATTCTTGTTGTTGTCAATATGTACTTTTTTATTATTTTCAATATGTTTTTTTATTATTTTCAATATTTTTCTTTTTATTTTTTTCAATATGTTTTTGTTGTTGTTATTTTTAAAATATTCTTGTCATTGTTGTTGGTGTTATTTTTGTTGCTGCCGTCGTTCGCTCGCTCTCGGCCTGACTCGCTTCAGGCCAGGGCCATCAACTGTCGGCGAAGTGTCGGCAACGGCATTTGGTCGGGCTCCCATTTGGCCAAGAGTGAGAAGGAGATGAAGAGAAAAAGTGGGAGATACAAGAGGGAGGGAAGGAAGAGAAGGTAGGAAAGAGTTGGAGCGATAGGTGGAAATTCTTGCGGTTTGCCTTTAATTGTTTGTTTTATTCGCCTTTGCCATTCCGCCTGATTCGCAATGAAATTTATGATTATTGCCTCAAGAGGATGGTCAGCCATCGACAGGGACGAGTGTGGGCCATGAGCACGATCAGACAGAGAGAGAGAGAGAGGGAGGAAAGGTGATGTTTGAGAGGTTGTCTGTTGTTATTTGCTTTGGCTTCGATACGATTCGGGAGCAACGGAATCTCGTCCGTGGCTGACGACGACAGGCGAATCGTAAAAATTGCTCTTTGCACGAGGGAGTTCATCATTTGTGCACTTCGAAAAGAAAAAAAGAAAGATTGACAGAGAGAGAGAGAGAGAAAGACAGACAAAAAGACAGACAGAGATATAGAGAATGACATATAGACAGAAAAATCGACAAGTTTCTGTCGGTGTAGAAATGTTTCTTCCTGACATGTGAGCCACGATTTCATTTTAAATGATCTTCATAATGAAGTCAATCTCATGAAGAAAGCTCTAAAAACAAAAAAAAATATGAAATAAAACTCAAAAAGAAATCAGTGAAGTTATCTTAAGAAATCCTACAGAAATCCTCAGCCTAAACCTCCTCCAATTTTTATGAGGATCATTTAAAAATTGCAACAACCAATTTCCGAAGATGGTATCGACCAATCGATAAAACCTTGCAACATTGTTGTAACTACAGCAATAACAGAAACTATGGAGGATTTTTTCCCTAGAAGTATAACGATGAAATCACATCTTCTTCTGGTTTCTCGTAAAAAACAATCAGAAGAATATGGAAAAAAAATTAAGAGGTATATGAGAATAATAAGAAATTATGTAAAACAAAAGAATTAAGAATGAAAATAACTATACTATCTTAAAGAAAAGAAAAAAGGAGAAGGATATATAAGAATATATAGCAATACCAGATTCTGCATCAAAAACTTCATGCACTTCATTCTCTATGATCTTCATGATCTTCCAACCATCAGCCATCATCAACCGAAGTCAACCGTAGTCTCAACCACCATCAACCGTCATCAGCCATCAGCAGAACTCATAAACTTTAAACTTTATCTATCATTACCATGAATCCCATTCCACCAGCCACTCCTTCCACCCCCCGAGCTCTGTTCTCTTGACCTCGTGGTGAATTAAATCATTAACACCATTCGTTGTCGGCTAATTCAAGCGCGAACCGTACGATCTGACCCACAGTCCACCACTGACCCTGGAGCCTGCTTCGACACCCATCGTCAGCCATTCGACACCCACCCACCCCGAGGCCATCGACATCCAATCGAAAGCTTCGCCAACGATTCGAAGTTTGAATGAAGTTATTTAACATTGCGTTAATGTAAAAGGCGTTGCCGATCGTAAAACGAGTACTTTGGAAAATTAGGGGTGTGGTTAGTGGAATAACAACAACAATTACCACAACAAAGATCACCACAACAACTACTACAACAACGATAACCACATGCATTCGTGACAAAATCATTTATTTAAGCCAACAATTGAAGCCAACCAACCATCGGAATCGCCTGAAAATGGTCAAATGGCCAAGCGATAATGGTGCGAAGTCATTTCGACAGTTTTATTTCTTCCACCTCGACATCGGCGTCGACATCGTGTCGTTGGGATAGGATATAATAGAATAGAATAGAACCAGGATAGAATGAACAGAGAACGATAGAGTTTATAATGGTCGAGGATGGACGAGAATGCGATAGGAATAGTTGTATTTGTTTGCTGGCAACAGATTTTATTGCACCTACTGTCTCATTTCGTCTACCTACCTTTACCTCTCTCTCTCTCAACGTTTTTTCTCTCCCCATCTCTACCCCTCTCTCTCACTCCATTTCTCCCTTTGGGGTCTGTTCGATCTTGGTTCGATCTCGGTCGCAAATGCATGCAAAGTGTTCGCATTGGCAATATAATTTTTCACAATCATTTTTAATGGCAAAATGCGGTGGAAAAAATTGCCAACTGATTGCCAAACATTAATTCTCGCCTGAGTATGTGGCCGATGTAATTTACAGTCGATCGCAGTCGGAGACGCCGACACGGACTCACGGAAGGGCCGACGATCGTGAGAGGGAGAAGCAGAGGAGGCGGATTGGAGAGAGAGAGAGAAGCGAAGAATTATCGATTGTTCGCCCATTGACCATTGAAATGTTTTGCGCGAACCCTTTGAGTCAGAAGCCGATCCCAGTCCACATGACATTCCACAGAATAAACATTCACCGCGGATCAGGAATCCTAATTTCAATTGATCTATCGATCGTGGAGTGGAGATCCAAGTGTGGAAATTCAGTATATGGAGATCTAAGATCAAGGCAAAAACCAACAACTCTAGGCAAAAATGCTCCACTTATGCATTTCCAAGAATTTATGCCTTCCGAATACGCTCAGAAAACTGGGTTAATAAAATAAAAAAAATAAAATTGTAGAAAAATGAAAAAAATAAAATTGTAGAAAAATACGATCATAAATTGTTTGTTCGGCACGATAATGCGCGATCTTGCCAGAGTTATGGTTCGGTGAATTTATGTGAGCTGCTTTGAGTTTTGCAAATTGAAAATTTATTACAATATTTGCTTACCGTATGTGCGAGTTAACGTGCGCGGCCAACGCGGATCAGACAGAACATTGTTGTTGGGCACGCACGGTCTGTGAGTCAGCGATCGGGGTGATCAGATGGTATTTGGGATCAGTTGGAACTTTTGATCAGTTGGAACTTTTGATCAGTTGGATCTTAGGATCAGTTGCTACTTAGGATCAGTTGAAACGATGAATTGTTTGATATTTTTAGATTATTGGGTATTTCTGATAAATTTTCAGTTCAGTTGGTAATTGGAAGTTTTGATATATTGGTATTTTTGATCAGTTGATATTTTTGATTATTGACATTTGGGATCAGGTAAAAGTTTTTGGTTTGGTTGATATTTTTGATCTGTTGAGACGATTTTTTTGGTTTGGTACATAATTTGAAATCAGTTAATAATTTTTGGAATTTTTGGTATTTTTGATCAGTTGATATTTTTGATTATTGACATTTGGGATCAGGTAAAAGTTTTTGGTTTGGTTGATATTTTTGATCTGTTGAGACGATTTTTTTGGTTTGGTACATAATTTGAAATCAGTTAATAATTTTTGGATCAATTGATTTTTTTTTTAGTTCTATGTTTTTTTTTTGTTGATATTTTTGATCTGTTGACAAGATTTTTTTTGGTTTGGTACATAATTTTAGATCAGTTAATAATTTTTGGTACAATTGATATTTTTTTTTTAATTTTATATATTTATTTTTTTGATATATTTGATCAGTTAATCTTAAAGATCAGTTCATATTTTCTGGTCAAATGGTTTTTTTTTTGTTGGTCAGAATTTTTTTGTTTTTGTAAAAATATAAATATTGATCTTTCCACACAAAGTGATTACCAAAACCCGAACCTCAGAATACCAAAAAATACCCCCCAAAAACCAGCGCTAAATCCATCCATCGTCCATACCAAAAACCCCAGAAGGTCAATCGACTTGATACCATTACCACAATCAGCGGCAACCCACAAATTTCTCCTGCTACTCGTTGTCGACACTTGTCACAATCAACAACGATCGCGGCAACCCGAACTGAAACGACCAGCAAAACCGTGTTGCCAACGACTTCCGACGAAGGCGATGGTAGAACGACGATGGCCCATAAAAAGAGTTGGTAACAAATTTCACAAAATTGGCCAACGAAAGGAAATCATGGTCAATAAGGATGAGGGACGACAGACAGACAGACGAATGCAACAACAAATTATATCAAATGTACATCGGTTGAAAGCAATAAAAGGAACAACAACAATAATAGTAACAAAAACAACAACAATAGTAACAAAAACAATAACAACAACAACAAAAACAAAGTAAAACAATAAATCGCGGCTTCCTTCTTCAACTGCTGCTGCTACTTCTTCTTCCTCTTCCCAACCACTGAATCCACTTATTATTATTGTTATTATGGTCTCTTCCTTTCGTGGTCCAGAATCCGATTGGAAGATTTAGAGAGAGAGAGAGGAATAGAGGGGGAGCGGAGTAGTTTAGAAAGAGATAGAGGGAGAGAGCGTGAGGGTCTCGTGGTCTTCGTGTCCAACATGATTTCGCACATGCGGATCATTTATCAGAATATTTTCAGGCCGAAAGAACGAAGGAAGAACACGTTGACAGAACGATCGCGGCTAGAGTGGCTCGAGTTATGGTCTTTTGTGGTACAAAAACAACAAGCACAGTATTAGCAACAACAACGACAAATGTACCAACAAGAACAACAACAATTATAGCAATAACAACAACGACAATATCACCACCAACAACATCAGTAGCCAAACGTTTATAGGGGCGATTTTATTGGATCCCTCGCCACAGTTACTCTGGCGATTTTCTTTTCTCCTCGCCGAAAGAAAAGCCTCGGCTTCAGAAGGAGATCGAGGAGAAGAGATCGAAGAGAAAAGATCTCGTTGATCATGGGGGTATCGGGAGAGAAAAATAACCGAAACCACAGAAGTCATGGTCGTCGTCGTCGTGTTTCTGTTTGTCGCATTTCTGTCCGTTGCAAGTGCAACCATAAATTTTCCCCCGTAATGGCGATCGAGACCGACTGCCGATCGTCGACAGGATCAGGCATCAGCATTGAGATCATCACAACAACAAAAATATTTAATACAACAACAAAAATTCTCTATGACAACATTTACTATAACAAGAACAACATTTACTAAGCCAACAACAACATTTACTAAGCCAACAACAACCACTATGACAACAACTTATACGGGTGAAAATTTGTTCGCATTACTGTGATTATTAATTGAGCTCAAAGGTTGATCGGATGAAGAAAGAAGCTGATGGTAAAAATTTTCACCAACGAGAAGAGAAACGAAAATGTGGAGAATATGATGAAAAAGTAAAGAAAAAAGGATGGAAAGAAGTCTGGCAATAAGTAAAGAAATAAGAGGGAAAAAAAGGAGAGAAATAAATAGTAAAAAATATTTAGATTCAATTGAAAAAGAATCGAATTAGAATTAAATGAAGGAAAAAAAATGAAGCTAAGCTATAAGGATAACGGAGAGAAAGAACCATGATCAGCTTTTTAGTTAAGATCCTCAAAGGATGACTTCTCCAAAGGAAAAGTTTTTCTTTTCCGAAGTTCTTACCTAACTATAACATCAACTATGACTCAGACCTCAAAGCCTCCCCCCACCTGCCGAGTCCAATTCGCTAATCATCACCAACCTCCCCCAATCATTTCAATTTTAAAGCAATTTCCCAGTCGCACTGTCAGAGGTTCCCAATAATTTTGGCACGATGATTAACGAATGAAGTCTCCTAGTGACACCTCCTCACGAAGGACCATGTTGATTATTTATGACTTTTACTCAGTTGGTCGGGGGGCCAGAATCGTGGATTGTGGTTTGAGTGAGGTCAGGAGGACTTGAGAACTTGACAGTTGGATTCTAATGGAATTGGTGGTAATGGACACTATTTTTGCATCATCGATGACAACGTCGAGGGCCGGTTGGGACCCATTATCAGTGAGATATGATGAGGGTAGAGAATGAAAAAGAGACAGATGGAAAGAAAAAGAGACAGAGACAGATGGAAAAACAAACAGACACAGAAACAAATAGAAACTGGACAAAGAGACATAGAAACTGAACAAAGAGACATATAGAAACTGGACAGAGAAGTCAAGACAGACAAGCAGAGAGACAAATCGACTGGAGACTAAAGATGAAGAGGAGGAGGATGAGGAGGAGCAGGTCTCACTGGTGGTCACTCCAGCCACAGCAAACGCCGCCTCCAACGACGACTCATGGCATTTTTCAAATTCAAAAACCATCGACCAAAGCATGGTAAAGAAAATAAAGGTTGCGGATCGAAGAAGGAGTAAGATCAAAGAAGGAGGAGGAGAATCGAAGATGGACGAAGCAACGAAGATGGGCGTAGTGGAGGCGTCTCTGACCATTTTGCGTTTTGCTAAAAGCAACAATTTGTTAATATCTACAGCTTGCAGTGACAACCAGCCGAAGGGGTCGAAGGATCATTATGGACTTCTTGGCATGATCGACTGGACGACGCTGCAACTTTTGACCTCAAATATCTGGACATGTTGGATGTTGAAAGTTCAGTCTCGGGTCGGTTGGAGTTTCTAATGACAGGATATGAGGAAATGAATGGAAAAATAGATGATAAATATAGATCGATAATAAAAAGATAGGTGTCACGTCCGTTATATTAGCATAATGATAATTAGATGAAGAAAAAAATTAATTTTAAATGATGAAATTAAATTATTTGTAAAATATGGCTAATTTAAAATTATAAAAGGAAATTAGTTATAAAATTTTATTAACATAGATTCCATATTTATGGAGTTAGAAGAGTTTTCAAATTATGATTGACACAAATTACTCTAATTGAAAGATTTTTTGATAATCATCCAAAACTACTGAATCTGACAAAAGTGACAAAAATTTTTCCAAACCTAGGATGACAACGATGAATGAGACAACAATGGAAAAAAAAGAAGAAGACTCATTGTCGGTTACCGAAAAAAAGAACCCAATTAAATGGAGCTCCTTAAAGAGATTCCACGAGGCAGAAGACACAACGACAAAGAAGTCGCCGACGACGACGAAGCCGACGTCATTATGAATTCATTTCAATTGTGCGGGAATAATGGCAACAACAATAACTATATTATTAGAGAACAACAATAATATTAACAACAACAATAATATTAACAACAATAATGGTATTAACAACAACACTAGTATTAACAACAACAAAACAGAATATTAACAACTCTAACAAAGAGGTTCTACTGTGTTTTTTTTTTCAGAGCTCATTAAATGCATTTTCCATTGTTTTTCCTGAATTTTGTTGTTTTAATTAATTAATTTTCCACGCTCTGGAAAAACGGGTCTGCTTTTCTTAATATTTAATTTAATGTTGGAATGTCTTTGGTCGGTTATATCGTTGTTGTTGTTGTTAGTGATGGTGGTGGTAATGGAGTTGTTGTTGTTGGTGGTTAGGGAGCCAAGTGGTGCGTCATGCCGAGTCACTCCCCTGGACACCGCTGGACGTCGCGGTTCCCGCTGAAGTGTCGGCGTCCCACCGAGTGTCAACGGTCGGTAGGGAAAATTTCATAAATTTCGCCAAGAGACAAGAGGAGAAGAAGAGGAAAAGAGAGAGAAAGAGATAGAGTGAGGTAGTGGGTAGTATCGGAGAAGGTCGGTGGGAATCAACAAAGCGGATGGGGTTTGGATTTAAATACTCGAGAAGAAAACGAAGGAACAGAAGAAAAGTTTCAAAATTTTTAATTTTTAAAGGAAAAATACCAATTGTATGATGTAAAATTTTAGATAGGAAATTAAAAAAATTACTTCAAGTAGTAAATTTTGAAGGTGTAAATGTTATGATGTAAAATTTAACGAAAAAAAATTTCTAAAAGTAAAATTTTAATATTTCAAGAAAACAATTAATAAAAAAATTAAATTACATGAAGTAAAATTTCAAAGACGAAAATTTCAAGAATTTAAATTTCAATAAAAAAAAAAAATAATATAAAATTGCATTTCAAAGAAAAATTCATGAAAAATAAATCTGAAGGAATGTTTCAAAAAGTAAAATTTCAATAAAAAAACTTAAAAATGTGCAATTTCAAGAATTAATATTTTCATAAGTGAAATAATTGACTAATTAATAATTTTATGAAGAAAAATTTTAAGAATTAAAATTTCAAAACAAAATTTCAAAATAAAAATTTCAGAATAAAATTTTTAATAAAAAAAAGTAAAATTTCATGACGTAAAATTTCAAGAATTAAAATTTAAATAATTTATTTGAACAATTTGAAGAAATAAAATGTAAAAAAATATTTCTGGAAAAAAAGTTATATATAAAATTCCAGAAGCCCAGTAATTGGTCGTTGGACCCACGCCAATGACTGGAAGGGGTCTCAGCAGGTTCCAAGCACGAGAAAGAGACAGCAATTGAGGGCGTATAGGCCACTTATCTGTCGTAGGCATCTCGGAAATGTCTCTCAATCCACGGTTCCGTCTCGTTGCCTCCCTCCCCCCTCTCGGTCGCTGTGACACGAAGACGCATGTTCGGACGCGCGGGAAACCGTTGGCGTTTAAATGAGCTACTAAATCGTCAACTACCCCTATCGGACGAAATATCTCTCGGTGTATGTGTGTGCGTTCGACCGCTAACAATGCATGACGCAAGCGCATGCGCTTTGAAGACGACACTCCTGCGTCGACGCCACCGTCGCCTTCGACGATCGTCTTCTGGGCCGGAAAATTTCTCAAACTCTTATCTAGCGACGCGTCATCCGCAGCTACCTTTTATCGTGTTCTCCCTCCCTCCCTCTCTTCTCCTTCCCTTCCTTTCCCTCTCCTTCCCTTCGCCCTCCTTTCCCTCTTCTTCCTTTCCCTCTCCTTCCCTTCACTCTCCTTCCCTCGACTTCTTCCTATCTTGTCTCTCTAATAAATTCACCTGTAAATTATTGCATGAGCAGCGGAAATTTTATTTAATTTAATTTAATTTCCGTTGTTCGCGTCCCCTCACACACAGTCTTTCTATCTCCCTCTCTTTCTCTCTTACACACTCTCTCTCTTCCTTCTCTCCCCCATGTCCTTGATGTCGCCATAACTCATTCACACTGCTGCCAACTTTTTTCGTTCCTAATTAATTTAATTTTTTTCAATTCGTATACACAAAAACGCAGTATAAAATGTAATATGAATTAAAGAATATAGTATAATAAAGAATAGAATAGGTAGATGAAATTATACCGGTTGACAAATGGTATGACGTCACATGCTTGTGCATTTATGGGTGTCAAAATTTATTAACCCTTGGGAGGTTGCGTTGAGTTTATGAACCATGAGTTTCTTGTACCGAACGATCTCTGTGGAGTATTTTTTTTTTTTTAAGGAACTTTCCGTTAATGACCTGCATCTTGTGGTCGCTTCACCTGGACAATAAATCAATTTTATGTGAAATTCTTGTCAAATTGACCCTCGTTCTAACTAACTTCGATATAGGATTAAGGGTGATCATAAGGTATAACTGAAGTAGGCTATGAGAGAACTTTTCACGAGGAACTTCTTTATGTTTTTGGGAAGATCGTAAATTTAATTAAAAAAACCTTCGAGTTCCAACGTGTGGGCCTATTTGTCAACTTCGAGGCAATTCTGTGCAAAGTCTACCGTTGATTGTTTATGGAAAAGTAATTTTTCCAAGCGTCTCCTCATCCGTGAATTCTTCAGGAATATTTAATTTGGAGAAAAATAAAATAAAAATAAATAAATCATTTGGAAGGTAAATTTGTCAAGTTCGTATAAAATTTTGGTAGGGAGTTTTTGGTATGGTTTTATCTATGATCTGAACTTTTTATTCATGAGATCAGAGTCTTCAAACAATATCACTTTTTTTAAGTAAAAGAAAAAAATATATTTTAACAATGAAAAGTTTTTTAATTTAACTTATCATTGTTAAAATATATTTTTTGTTTTTGAATAAAAATTCAAATTGAATCAAAACATTTAATGAAAATTCAAATTTTTAGTCAACTCTTTGACAAGTGTTGATATCATCACAATAGTATCATCCATCCAAAGTCTACCTTTGGTGTTAGTTTTCATTCTAAAACAAAGCCTCAAAGCTCTTCACCTCTATATGCAAAGAGGTTGCAGAGAGGTTTCAGACTCCATACTAGCGGCCACTTCACCCACAACTCATCAGCCCATTAAGTTTTCCCACTTGCCACACTTGACTCTGATGGAAAAAATAACCTCTTCTAAAACCCACACCAGATACTGTAGAGCCTACAGAAACTGAGCCCACTTTTCCTCCGGCACCGATCTCGAAAAGTTCTCGAAATGACTTCATTAATTAATGCGCGTTTTAGCCAAGAGAAACGAAACAATAATGCCATAAATGGAGGGAGGGAAAGAGAGAGAGTGAGGAGAAGAAATGAAAATTGAAAGGTTATCCACGGGGAAAATCATATGCAAAACGAGAGAACCTGCCAAGCCAACCCCTCCTTAGAACCTCGTTCACCTTCTACACCTCCTACTCGTTCACCTCTTCATACTATGGTTAAGACTCCGAACGCCATTTGTGATGCAAAGTAGTTTGAGTACAGCTGACAGATGGATTCAAGCTGCAGGAGGGTCCGCTCAGTTAAAGAGACAGAGAAGACAACTTAGAACTAGAGAAATAGAGACAAAGAATAGAACGAGAGAAATAGAGACAGAGAATAGAACTAGAGAAATAGAGACAAAGACAAAGAAATAGAGACAGAGTCAAAGAAACAAAGAGACAGAGACAACGATATCGAGACAAACAAATGTGAGAGCGTTAGAAAAAGAATTTGAAAAACAAAGGAAGAACAAGTGGAAGGCAAAGAGGAAAGAGTAGGAGAAGGGAATATGAATGAGGGGATGGGGGATGAAGAAAAAATGAAACTCGCCGGGAAAACGGCACTAAAGGGAAAATTAATTTTTATGCGCATAAAATTGAGAGCGCATGAAGACCGAAATGGTCGAGAGAGCGGAATAAATTATCACCTGACAGCTTAAATTTCGTATAAAATAAATTTTACGCTTGAACTCGAACTAGTCTCCGGACTCCCCGGTTCGGTCTTTGGTCTCCGAACTCCGTTCCCCGGCCTTTAGACTCTTTACCATGGTCAGAACCTGCCCTCGAACCTTCGACGCAAGTGCGTTCATAATTAAAATGTCAAAGATCGTATGAGGGGTGGAGATCGGTAAAGGGTTCGACTCAATTCGACACGCCTCTAAAACGCATCGCACTGTGAAACCCTTTGGCGCACCTTGACGAACAGTTTTAACCCTTTTTTTTGTGTCTAATACACCGACCTCCCTTTCGTCTGTCTGTTGGCCATGTGTCGGTCTTTTGCCCTCGATGCTCTAATTTATGAAGAGCCTCATTCGACCTGTGAGTCCCGGAGTTCGAGGGTCGAGGGGTTTTCTCAGCCAACCCCATGTTAGACTGGCCAACAACTATTGCATTTGCATATGAATGCGTTCTTCGCTTGACCCTCGGCAGCCACCTGTAATAATTTGTATCTCGTGGACAGAAACTAGAAAAGGTCTCAAATAAAAAGAGAGGGAGAAAGAAAATCCTTCGAGTAGTTGGTTGAAAACTCAATGGGTTTTTGTGCTGAACCGATGACAAGTCGTTCTAGAGATTAAAATGAGATGGAGCCACATGGGAAGGAGAATAAAACAATTTATCAGAATTAAATTTGTGAAATAATGAACCTTGGGGCAATAGGAACAACAATAATAAAAACAACAATGAGTCGATCAACAACAAACACAACAATAAGTCCATCCATAAAAAATAACAAAAGCCAGAGGTGTAAATATTTTTGATTATAAATTTCGAAAATCGTTCCAATTAACAACAAATAAATTTAATCCCTAAACTGGATACTCTCCATCTACATATCTATCTATCTCTGTCACACATACAATTTTTTCCCAGTTCGGATTCGTTTGTGGTTTGAGAATTAAAACATCATCCAATAAATAAGCATTAACCTCGACCCTGATTCACAAACGATCTCTAATCTCTCTCTAATTAGTGCAGATTTTTCAAAATTGACTGCGGTCGAAAGGGTGGAACCTGGGATAATCGGGAGTTGGGGGTGGAACCAAGGCTAATCGGAACTTAGGGTGGGGCAAATGAAAGGAGGTTTCAGTCTCTTTTTTGTTCTGAAATGAAACCTAATCGAATGTTAGTCCCATGACCTGAAACCCAATCAAATGTTAGTCCCATGAACAGAAATCTAATCAAATGTTAGTGCAATGAATCACAAAAGAATTAGTTCAAAATCACAAAAGAATTAGTTCACCGAAACTCAGAGAAATAATAATTTACAATCATATATATTTTCTCTCTATCAGATGAAATCGATTCCAATGCTCGGTACACCCAAGGCCTCAATCATACCACCACCAACAATAACTATCAGACCTCCCATGCACTCAATATGAATTTGATAAAATAATAATAGTAGACAAAAAAAAAACATCAAACTATTCTTCAGAGCGAAATTGAATAAAAGAGAGGGATTTTTATTTTTTCTGCTCGCCATTCTTCGAAAAATTTATCTCCAAAAGGCAGGGTTTGGAAGTTTGAGTTGAATTGCGACCAGATTCGGAATCCATTGCACAATCCACTTAATTTATGCGAGCTCGGGAATGCGACGCGTGTAACACGACGGATTTTCAATCAAAATTTATTTTTATTTATTTATACAAATACAAAATGAAAAAAATAAAAAAATTCACATAAATAACAAAAATTGACAACAAAAAAGCCGACCGAAAAAATCACCATTTGCATTGGAGTCTTTTGTTGTTGGTCTTTTTGTTATTGGTATTAATGTTGTTGGTATTTTTGTTGGTGTTATTATTCACAGTATTTGTTGTTGTTGATGGGGTTCCATTTGAATTATTGATATGCAAACTTTGCTGGTGTCCATCCATACTTTGATATCGTAAAATGTTGCGCTTTACCTCGTTCTCATTTAAATTTTTATGCATCTCTCCGGTCCACAACATGTGGCTCGTCAGACTCCCCCCAAACCCCGCCCACTTGTCGTCTCCCGCCCTAATGAGTTGGCGCCCAAACGGAGTTTATTTAATTTTCCACAATAACAACAAAAAACAACGAAACATGAAAATACAAGTTTCATTTCATTTGCATGCGGAATTATTATCATCATATGCAGATGATTGCAATCGATGGAGAATTTTATTTCATTTTATTTTAAACGTTTTTTTGATATTCAAATTTATGCTTGTGATGGTAGCTTTTTCGTAGATTTCCATAAAGATTAAACGATGAGCGTTTAAAGCTTCCGTTGGTGGATTTTTTTCGAATTAATTTAATGGATCATATCACTTTGATTTCTTTTATGTATGATTTTTTTGATAATGATTTATTTGACATTGATTGCTTTGACTTTGGTTTATTTGAATTTGACTTTGCTTTTGACTTTGATTTCTTTGACTATGATATTTTTGGCTTTGATTTTTTTGACTTCTTTTACTTTTAAGAAATCGCTTTTGATATATAATATTAACTTAATTTAATAATTTTTGGTATGTAAAATGCATCTTTCTTTTATGTATATGAAATTAATTAGAAAGAGGTATTTAAACATACATCATTCCATTGACATCTCCTTCCCTTTGAGAACCCCTCACCAGGTCTGATGAACAAAGGATCCGGATGGAACAGCGTCGAACCCTCCCACACTTCGATGGCGAGGCGAGACGCCATTTAAGCTGCTTTTGTTGACACCTGCGAGGGGACATTGGGAAAAAAGGGTTCTCTCTCAATGGGAACCCATTAAAATACCCGACAAAATAATGAGAATTTCAAAGAACAACAAAAAGAGCGGCATCAAAAATAACAACAACAATATACAACAACAACAAACATCAAGCAATAATAATAATAACAACGAAAATACCAGACGAAAAACATGATGATAAATAAAACATCAAAATAACAAAAAAAATTAAGTGCATTGTTTGCAGCTTTTGACTAATGAAGCACAAAAGTTTTAATGGGCTCGGGATGGACACAAACACTTACACATAAACACACACCCACACATTTCTATGGGGTATGTCATGGGTATGATTGTATAGAGTTTTTATATGGATGGTCATCATTGGAAGGCATCAACCCGAAATTCCATTCATCACCGAGCATTCATTCACCTGACAATGCATTCGTGAAGCATCAGCACCATGTGACGTGTTATGCAATGGGTGTCGAATCTCGTGTGGTGTCAGGGATGCCACTGAGGGAGTGGTACCGGTTACCTGTCGAGGCAGGTTGATGAGAAACGATGACTTCGACTTTGGGGAAAGAAAATCAGGTTTCAGTTCCTGGGAGTGTGGAACAGAGATTTTCTCAGAATTGTAAAATAAGTTCAATGAATTATTTATTCATAAATACCAGAGTTTTTATATCAATTTTAATATATTTTAAAAATTTAATAATACAAATATTTTTTGGCTGAAGGTCTTGTCAATATAAAATTATAGTGATTCATCACTATATTTCTAGAATTAAAAAATAAATAAAATACAAATATTTTTGAATTTATATAGAAATAATTATTATTTTTAAATTTAAAAGTACATTTCATTTTAAATTAAATTCATTTTATTATTTTTTGATTTAATTTTTAATTATTTAATTTATTTAAAATTGTTTTCTAAATCTTGTTTTTCTAAATATTATTCTGTATACATATCTCCATATTTTTATTTTTAAGAATTTTTCAACTTATCATATATTTTTTATTTCCATATTTTTTCACACAAGTTTTTATCATATATCGATTTTTAAAATTAAAACCCCGACTACTTATATAATTCAACATGTCTACATTAGACCGACTGACTAAAAGTCTATATTAGATCGATAGATCCAGGTGTACCCGAAAAGGGGTTTTTATGCCATATGCTCGTTGAAAACAATTTCGAGAGTATTCGGATCCACCTGCACCCGGTGGAAAGTTCTCTTCGAAAAACCAATTAACTTCTTCAATAATAAAATATTTCACATTTTCATGCATTTTTTTCCACAGAGTTCTTGTTGTTATTGTTGTTGTTGGTATAATTGTTGTTGAACCTACCTCTGAAGTTGTTGTTGTTACTACCTCAGATGTTATGTTTTTTTCTTTACTACCGCCCATGTTATTGTTGTAGGTCGCCCTGCTGCCGAGGATGTCGATGGTGTTGTCGTCGTTTGCGTCACCGTCATCAACGATGGGTTGGTGATGTTGACGACGCAAACGACGACGACGGCGACTATGACGATGACCCTCGGCAACCCTTTTCTGGGAGTGCTATTAAACGCTTCTATTATGCTGCCTCTTCTACTCATTTCATGGCTATTAAAGACGACTACTTTCTGGCCTTTCTGTTGCCGCTTTTGAACTCCTGGTGTAGGCTTCATTTGTTTGTTGTTATTGGCAGGTTTGTTATTGTTGTTGGCGGGTTTGTTATTGTTGTTTGGGCTCATGTTGTTGTTATTCGGTATGCATTTGTTGTTGTTGTTGTTCAGGTTGCATTTGTTATTGTATCGTGTTCTACGCTGTTACAGGTATTTTTATTTTCATGACCAAATGTATAACATTTTATTAACAATTTCCAAACAACAACAGCAGTATACGAGATATACACTACAACAATAATGTGAAGAATACAATAACAATACCAACAACAACAATAGAGAGAAAACAACAACAGACAGAAGAGAACAACAACAGACAGAAGAGAACAATAACAACAAAAGACAGAAGAGAACAATAACAACAAAAGACCGAGAGAGAACAATAAAAATCGTTAATGATGTCACAGTTGAAATAAACAAAAATGCAATAAAATGTCAAAATTATTGAATTTACGTTACATTACACGACGAAACATTTACCTTCACGATACTACACCATTCCATACCATTTCATACCAAACCATGCCATTCATTACATTACGTTACGCTACGATACGGCGTCTTCGTGCATCACGGTTCCGAGGTTCCGCCTTTAGTTGGACCGTCGATCGGTCGGTCGGTCGTTTGTTCGATGATGGTCGGTGCTCAAGCGCCATGAAATCGTAAAATTTGCCTAAGAATGAAAATAAAAAAAAGAATGAATATAAAAACAGAAAGAATAGAAAAACTTAACATAGAAAGAAATATGTCGAAACAACTCAAAGAGTGGATGAAAGGAAAAACAAAACAACAAAAAAGAAAAGAAAATGAAAAAAAAAACACAAAAAATGACAAGAAAAACTAAAATATAGGGAAAACTCAGAACAGAAAGAATATCAAAAGAAATACTAAACAGGAAAAATTGTAGAATGCAGCATAGAAATGCATTATCTATCGTTTTTATGCATCACATGAATCTATTTATTTTTATTTTCTTCATTCTTTCGTCGTTGTCTTCAAAAATCAAGCCCACTTCTCAGGGGTTATGATGAGAAGCAGAGGAGAATGAGATAGAGAGTGAGGAAATTACCTTTTGAAGATCGTCAATCACAGGTGGCTATTGTAAGGAGAGACGTTTTCATGGGATCCACTGGAGCATATTATACAAGAGTCTATACGAAGTATGGGAAATATTGGGATTTCGTACAATTAATTTATTGATATTGAAAAAAATATATTTTATATTATATTTTTTTGTCAAAATTAATCATCTGTAGTTAAAATAATTATTTAACTAATTTTTCCCCCCAATTTTTTAATTAATTTTTTTCTATCTTATCTTAAATTGTCTCTCCTTCATTTGTTTATCATGAACTACTGTTTATTTTTGTATTTTTTGTTTTGTTTATTCTTAATTATTAATTATCCTTAATAATTATTTATCATAATTAATAATATTCCTCAAGAAATTTGTACCTCTAATTATTCCTTCTATCCCTTAAAATCTATCAATGCAATACATCTATCAATACTAATTGTTCATCTCCAAGAATTGAAAATTCCTACATTGAGAAGAACAAAAAATCCCTAACTCGTGCGGAGTGAATCCGGTTGAGGTGAAGCAATTAACCATTCACAGCAACATGGGAATGTTGTTGCCGTTTTCTGTCGATCAATCAACTACTTCATCATCACCGACACCATAGATGTAACCTGTGCCATCCTCACAAGCGATACCGATGTCGTAAACCACGAGGATAAGGATAATAATGATGGTGATAACTATGGTGACAATGATGATGATCAAGTAGAAAATTGTGAGAGGTGGTGAGAATTTTACTCGTTCATCTATCCGTCTGTCCGTCTGTCCGTGTGAAGGCGAACTTTACTGTCTTGTATGTGATGTCTCAAGAGACCGATGACCACCTGTTTGGGCCACACTGAAAACCTGGCCAAGAGGTAGTTGTTGACTGAGAGGAGCTCGGTGCAAGGAAGGGTTCTTGGTGAAGGCATCGACAGAAAAGGTAGTCCGAGAAACACTTAATTTATCAACCAGACACGAGGGTACCTCGAACCGTACCGCGCACGCTGTCGACGATTGATGATTAGAAGCGCGATAAAGCGAAGCCATCGCGACTCCTCCGCAGGGATCGCGGGACTCCTGCCAAAGCCCCAGGGGACCGTGAGCCAGGGGGGTGGGGGTGAAGGAGTAAAACTGGATCCCCAGCTGGAGGTCAGCGATGAACCGCGAACGGCGGAGTCGATGGAAACTAGAAATTATGATAAAAACACAATGTATACGGGAAGGAGTTGAAGGAGAATAAGAAGGAGGAGAATAAGACGAAAAGGGATAGATAGAGAAGAGGGAGAATGTGAAGGAAAAATAGAGGAATAACACAAATGAAGGCAAAATACAAAGTAATGGAAAATAGAAAAAGAAAAAATAGCAAAAAAAAGATGAAGAAAAAATAAGGAAATAATGAAAATAAAAGAAAAATACAGAGTTACGGAAAATGGATGAAGGAGAAATTAAAATCAAAAAGATGAAGAAAAATGGAGAGATGATGGAAAAATCAAAAGTGGGAAAGATGAGGAGAAAATAGTAAAGAGATGATAAAATGATAAAAAAATTTAAATCAAAAAAAAATTTAAAATAAATGAAAATAGAGAAAAATACTCCAAGTAGTGGGAGAGAGAACAAAAAAAACATGGTTTGGACCATAAGTTGAGGATGTCACAAAGCGAAGCCGCCGCCGATCGAATCGTCCGATAAGCGAAGAGTGATGAAAACCACGCGACATCCAACGACGGCGATGTCGATAGAGACTATGGAGAGAATGGAGAGGACAACAAAATTAAAATAGAGCTCGCGATCCTAGACGAGCGTCCCTCGAGACACTCTTGGTGGTCTCACAAGCAACGGACAGACATATAGACGGACAGATGGGTGGACAGAAGGACGGACAGAAGGACGGACAGAAGGACGGACAGATGGACGGACAGAAGGAAGGACAGAAGGACGGACAAAAGGACCGACAGACGAATAGTTAGCCAAGATGATGTAGACAGAGAGACGACCCGCACACGGTTGGTCGCATTTTAATTGACCGAACATCGAAATTAACTCACATGAGAAGTAGGAGTAGGTAAGAGAGAGAGATAGAGAGAGAAAGAGAAAGGGAAAGAATGAGAGACGAGGTGATGGAGAAAAAGAGAGTGAAAGAGAAGAGTGAGGTAGAACTAAAAATAATATCAAGGAATTTATTTGGGACTCTTAAGATGTCGCATAAATGTCCCATAAACAACAACATCGATGGAGTCGGCCGTGTCCAGGCAGGCCGGAGACGTTGGAGGATCGTTGGATGTCAACTAAAATACTAGAGTTTACGGCACATCCTGACGGTCGAGAGAAGATGGCGGTGAGTGGAGTTCTCGATGTATTGAGCTGGGGCTTCTAGTGGTATTGAGCTGGGGCTTCTAGTGGTCATCATAAATTAGTGACCATAAGGTAGAAGGAAAAAATAAACCCCAACTTGTTTCGCTTTATCCCAGACTGAGTGTCTCTCGGGAAGATCAGAAGATTACAAAGATCAGGGATTTGCTAGAGGTTCATCGAAAAGGAAAGATGTTGGTAAGAGAGATATTGGAAAGATGTAGAGAGAGAGAGAGAACGAACTAATCGAGTAGGTGTTTGGTGAAAGAACAGAATGACCTTCGTTCGAAGGATGATCGCAGTCCAACCGATCGCAACAATTTGTGTGGGATGCGCGATTTTAAATAAGAGATCTGCAACGAATTTCTGGACACTGCACACTTCAACCGAGTTCTGACTCTTTCACTTTCCTTTTATCTCTTTCTATCCCTTTTTATCTCATTTCATTTTTAAATATTCATATGAATAAATAAATTCATGGTAATAAATTTCAATCAAAAAATAAATTGAGATTTCATGTTGAGTGAAAATAAATAAATATAATAGCAGAAAATAAATAACAGCAAAATTAATAAAATAGTAAAATCAATAAAATAGTAGAATAATATATATAATAAGAGTAGAAAAAATAATATCTTCAACAACTCAACTTTAATAACTTCAACATACTTCAATTGAAGTAGAAACAACTTCATGTGACCTTCACTCATCGAATCACGAAGTTTCAGAGACTCTGATGATCATTTTATAGTTGTTGTTTCCCCTTGGATCATTCACAAACCCTAGAGAGTCACGTGGATTCACGCAAATTACGTTGCGATCGCTTCATTCATTGTAGCATAAACTTCAGCGATCGAAACTGAATCGATCGAAGCTAAATCGATCCAAACATTTATCGATGGCCTCACACTATTCGATTGCTTCAAACCACTCGATTGCTTCAAACCATACGATTACTTCGAACCACATTCATCGATTCCATCGGCATCCAGACATTTTTCATTCATAAGTTATACGTCCGTCCATCCCTCGCTCTGGGCCAGTGGAGCATTGGGCATTGGGGAGACTGAGGCTTCAAGTTAAGTTATCACTATGATTGCCAAGGGACTGTTTATTGCATTCGATTTGATCTCATTTCCGATATCTTCAGATGCCATGGAATGTGATCATGAGACGTCTGGTGAGTTCAAGGACACCGACATGAAATCATTGGAAGTAATTCTACTCCGGAAATAGAGTATGAGAAGCAGGAAATCGAAGAAAATTCTGAAAATTATTCGATAAATAATGATTCTACTATAAAAAGTTGAAAATATTGAATATCATACTGAAAACATATAGATTAATATTATTTTTGCTGAAAATTGCTTTTTTAATATTTTGTAAAGTAAACTGTTTGTATCAATTTATACTATAATTTATTATTCGAATTTTGACAAAACTTTCTTACTAAATATTAAAAAAAAAGTTGTACAAAAATGTCTTACTAAAATTATTAATAAAAAAATGATGTTAATAGAAAACAATATAAAAATTGGGTTAACATTTACTGCAAATTTATGTGAAAGGTGAAAATCTTGTTGCAAAAATTGACAAAAAGGATAATTCCGAAAAAATAATTACATCGAATGAATCCTAATTAGATTCTATAAATCATAACAATTACTGCTGATACATCTCGCCTGCCATCGGACGGATCGGAAACGAAATCAATGCAACTTTTTATTTGCCTCCGGTCGCCAGACGTCTGGCGTCGTCCGACCTGCGGCTCGAGGGGGAGGAGGGCGCCCGGCATCCTTTGAATGCGATGCGTCCCCATGTTTATGTCAAACCTCTTGACGTCTGAGGCGAGGAGAAAAAAATGGATGGACCTCAGTTGGAGAGAGCGAAAGAAATTGCAATCCATGGGGGTTTTTTGTTGGGTTTTCTGTTGCAATTCGACGACGGTTGCAATTCGAAATAATTTGGCGACATTTTCCTCGACTTGGTTCTTATTGCGGTGCGGTGGTTGTTGTATTCATTGTTTTTGTTGTTATTTTGAACCGTTTTTACCGGCCATAAATGGCAGAAGCGTCCATGTTGCATGCCGATGGCGGTTCGAAGCTTCGCAAATGTCGATTGCAAATGACACGAACGCACAGCGGCCTCAGTTCGTTTCTCCCGAATATGGCCATGAGGTGCCCTGATTTTTTCATTGTACTCATCTTTCTTCTCTTTGTTGTTGTTGGCGAAGTTCTTCACGAGGATCTTGACCGAGGATCGTGTTGTGCAGCTCGTTGATCATGAAGATGCCGTTAAGAGAATCTCTTTCTCTCTCATGTAAATGTTCACTAATGTTCATTGGATTAAGGACGATCGACGATTGGAATGCGGAGAACGTCGCATGATTGATCGATCGATCGATAGTTGGTTTGGATTGTTTTATTTGTTGGATGGACGAGTGGAGGAATTTCCATTGAAGTTAAATTAATCATTGTACAGGATACGACTTTGTAGGGAGTAGTAGAGTTTGGGACAATGGGGATGTAAAGGTGAATCTTCTTTTAAAGTCGTCCTAATTGATTTCTCTTAATAAAGTCCTTAAAAGGCTACTTCGACGCTGATATGCTCAAGGAAGACTTCGATATATCAAGAGATCCTTCTTCTACAATGTTTTAATTTTCTCAAAAAATTCCTTTCCAATCAAGAGTTCCTTCTTTTCCAAGGTTTTTTTTCTCCATCAAGGGTTCCTTCTCACCAAGGTCTTTTTTTCCTATAAGAGTTTCTTCTTAACTAAAGGTTGTTTTTCAAAGGGTACCTTTTTTTATAAAGGTCCCCTTGATTCGCTTTAATTGTTTACCTTATCAAAGGCCATTTATCGAATGGGGCTAATTACTGAATTTTAATAAAACTAATTTTCTCTCCTCCTCTTTATTCATACGTCTCTGATGATTCTGTCCTTTGGTTTCAAAATTTGTTATTGGAGCCTTCCATCCAAAGGTGCCTCCATCCATCAGGAGTCTGTCCTTCTTTCCGGAGGTTCCTCCTTCCATCCATAGGTCTGTCCTTCCATCCAAGGATCCCTCCCTTCAACCTGAAGTCACTCCTTCCATCCAATGGTCCCTCCTTTGGACCTTGGCTCATGTTTCGTCTGTCCATCCCACTGGACGCCAGATAAAAAACAAAAACCAACATCTTCGGGAAACCACGAGTCGCCCATCATGACCCTCGTTTCCCCCAAAGTCCCTCTCGCTGCCCCATCGGATACAACGAGAACTCTCAGACCATAATTAGACTTCGATTCAAATGTTGGAGCCCAGAAGTTGGAGCGGTGGAAGTTCAACGATGGAAAACAACATAAATGCCTCGGACACACATTGAGGTCTTTATCAAACCACTAAAGAGAGGGGGAGAGAGAGAGAGAGAGAGAGAGAGAGAGAGAGAGGGAGAGGGATGGAGTAAACCTTTAAGTCGATTTAGACTGGTTGTTGAGAAGCCATTAATAACGAGCCAACTAAGGAGAGCAACTTAAATTGTTGCTGAAACCAACAATTTCCAGCCTGCAATCAATCAATTATCGAGCGCGGTAGGCAGTCGCCCATTCGATCCAACGTCTGCTGCTGCTGCCCAGTTGGTCTCCTCCGAACCCAGACCAGACTCAGACCCACCTCCGTCTCCGTCACTAGACCCAATCGTTTGGTTCTTGGTCAATCGTTGTCGATCGTTCTCCAAAGTCTTTCGATTGAGACAATAATCACAGCCAATATGTCGAAAAACATGATAGATGCGGACGTATTTACTAAGAGGCCACTAAATAGAGAACGATAGAGACAGAGAGAGAAGTATAGAAAGAGAGGGGAGAACGGTTTCTCATCCCTAATATTGAATATATTTCGGGAAACGCCCCTCTAGACTTGAGCATGATTTCGAGTCGGTCTCACTGGGTTCTGGCGTCCGGCTTCGTTGTTGGTCTCTGGCTCCAACGAAATTGGTCGCCAACGGACTTCGATTTTGTCTCGATCACTGTCTGGGCCCGGCCTTTTGGAACCCCCAAGTCTTCTAACTAAATATTGAACCAAGTCTCGACCCAAGTCTCGATAGAAACCTCAAACGAAATCTCAAACAAAGTCTCGACCCAAGTCTCGATGGAAGCCTCCAACGAAGTCTCGACCAAAGTCACGGATCGAAGTCTGGATCGTCTTCATTCGTTCTCCATCAAAGTCTCGATAATTGTTTCCTGACTTCGATCGTTCCATGGAGGGAACTTGTTTATCATTCTCCAAATATTCGTTAACAAATTATGGAATATAAATTATAAGAATAGAAATTATAGAAGAAAAAATTTAAATTATTGATCGAAATTATAGAAGAGAAATTATAGAACTCAATATCTAGAATACGAATTATAGAACTCAAATTCCAGAAGAGAAGTGATAGGAAATAATTCATAGAAACTCCTCTCTTTCTTTCTTTCTTTCTCTCTCTCCACTTCCCTCCGCACCCATCGATCTATTTAATTGGAAGCCATTTGCTCTATTTACACGTAATTGTTTTCCGTTCGATCGAAGGCAATTTTGGGTTTTCAACGCGAGTTAATTGAGTAATTGACGTGATCGTGAAATAACCAAAAAAAAAAAAAATACATTAAAATCAAGAAAACACCAACGAAAAACTCCGGATTTCCGAGTGGAAGTTCTTCGAAATTTCGTAGTTATTTTTTTGGGGATTTTTTTAATGAACCTTCACGATCAATTCCGTGTTTTGGTTTGAGGAAGCACATGATTATGGGGCATAAGGAAGCTTTTAGGTCACTTTGGGTTTTCGGTGAGAGCCGAAAAATCATCATGGCATCGTGGCTTTGCGTGTTCGCCGAGGGGACCCCGCACCTCATTCTCCCCGAGGTCCCTTGTGATATCCTGGAATTTCGTGCCACTTGCGGAAGAGACAAACGATTGCCCGCAGAGACAGAACCAGAAAGAGAGACAAACCAATAGAGAGAGGGAAGGAGGAGGGAGAGAGAGGAGAGAAAGAGAAGGAAAGGGAGCGTGAGGTCGATCGTGGCTTGCGTTTGGAGCCAATTGATTGCGACGGAACACGCAGCCGGCCCAGCGGAGCGCCAGCCACCATCAGGCGGCGAAAGCTCGCATATAAATCTCCAACCGATCTGGAGCGAAATCATGGACCCATGGTCCACGGATCGAATCGAAACGGGATCCCGATGGGTTGGGATGGAATCGTGTGGCCACGAGCAGCAGGTTCACAGAATCGAATCAACAAAAATAAACGATCGTTGGCGTTTTCTCACATAAACAATTTGTTTGCGAGAGGCAAACGTCGCTACGTCGTCAACTTCTCGCTCGTTCTCTCTTTTTTTTAAAGTCCTATCATATTGTGTGGGTGGGTTCAACTGTCTGTCCATCGGATTGTCCGTCCTTCTATCGATCTGTCCGTCCTTCCAATGGTCTGTCCGTCTCTCCATCGTTCCGTCCGTCGAAGTGTTGAGAGGACGAGGAGCCGCCAATTGATCGCGGACACGTTTCCCGAATTATTTGTCCGATCGAGCGATCGATCGATCTTTTCTCGAGCTCACTGTGAGTTTTCACGGAAGTTTTCATATTGGTTTTTTTTGCGTTTTTCCTTTACGTTCGCTTCGTTTTTAGTTAGTGGTTCGAGGTGAAATTCTCGTTAAATGGAAAATTGCTGCAATTTTCTGCGATATTTTCAGCCGAATTTTCAGAATTTTTTCACGTGGCTTTTGTCGGCGCTTGGCGTTTATTTGAGATTTTTGTGGCAGCCGCAAGGGAAATTTGTCAGTTCGTTATGTCAGACAAATAGGAGGACGGACAAATGGATGGATGGAGAGACAGACGAACTGATAGAGGAATAGACAGACAGACAGACGAACTCATAGATCGTTGGCTGTTTGTGGACAATTGTGCGAAGTTGGTTTTTCCCAAAGATCGTTTCAACCAACACGGAAGGAAGGAGGTTCCTTGTTTGAGATTCGATGATCGAACGGAATCTGGCATGAGTCATGATCCCAGAGTCTCCTCAACACAAAGTCTGAGCACGCAGAGTAAGAAAGATCAGTTGATGGAGTTAAAATAAATTGATTATAGAAACCTTGAAGTGGGTCTGAGAAGGATCGAGAAGCTCATCGAAGACAAACAACTGATCTTCTTTTGGGTCATTGATATGGAAAAATATTTTTCTAGAGAAAGAAATGATCCTCAATACTTAATTAAGATTGGTATATAAAAATATTTCTCTAGAGGACGAAATTATCCTAAATTCCTGATCATTATATATTGAAGATATTGAAAAATATTCCTCTAGACAACCAAATGATCTTCAATTCATATCTATTCTCATTGGTATAGAAAAATATTCCTCTCTCTCTCTCTCTTTACGATTATTGTTCCTTTGACAACACGAGCAAATGACAATTTTACAATACCACTAAATCGCAATCACAGAAACCACTTCGCCTCAGCCGCAATTGCTCAGGGTGCCGAGAGAGCAAAACAAAAAAACCAACGGCCACCTTCACGACATGCGAATAAAATAAAATTAAACAAGACAAGACTGCGAAATCACAATCAGAATCGCAATCGGAATCGAAATTGGAAGCAATTGGCGAAGGGTGGCAACAAAGGCGAAGAATGATGAAGATGAAGATGAAGAGGTTGAGGAGAAGGAAAGAAGGACGGATATCGGAGGCGAAGAATCTAACGCATGTCGTCTCAAGTTCAAAAGTTGCGCACGCGTGTTCGAGATTCGCGCCGATGATAATTCAATAAAGTCAACCAGGCAACAACAACAAGAAAGTACACGAGAAGACAATAAAAAAGCATTAAAAGCACAAAATACAACAACAAAAAACAGAGCACTACACCAACAAAAACTCACTAAAAAAAAAACACCAATAAATACAACAATAATACGAATAAATGTAACAACAAGAGCAAAAAACAAAATCAAATCGAAAACAACTCCAATAAAATTCAGTAAAGAGAAAAAAAAATAGCGATGGTGAAACCGTCAGCAACAAGAGGAATACCGGTAACAGCAGGAATAACAACAAAAAAACCAACAACAACAACAGTATCAAAACGACAACAATAAGAACAACAAGATCAACAATAATATATACCAACAACAGACAACATGTTATCGAACAATCAGCAGATACGTTCGACGCGATATGCGACAAGTTGGAAATTTGTTTTTCAGGAAGACGACAACAGAGAGTGAAAGAGGAGCAACAGGAGGAGGATGAGAATAAAGGCGGTGGAAGAGATTAAAGGGGGAGGAAGATAATGAAGAGTAGAAAGGAGAAGGAAGTAAATAAATAAATAGGAAGAAGATCCAAAAAGGAAACGTTGAAGGAAAAGAGTTGAAGGAGAAAGAAGATGACAGGAAGTAGAGATGAAGCAGGAAGGTAGATGTCGTAGGATTTAAACGAAGGCGGCTGTTATAAGTAGGTGGCAATAAATATAGAAGAAAATGTAGGAGGGAGTTGATAGAGGGAAAGTATGATGTGTAAGAAAAGTTAATGGAGAAAATGAAAATAAAATCAAAAATCGAATAGAGGATCGATATGAGTTTGGAGTTATATAGGAAGCTTAGGAAATAAGATATCGGATGGGAGGTAGTAATTGCGGTTGGAATTGAAAGAGCACGAAGAAAATTAAATTGAAGAAATAAGAACATAGAGTGTAGGGTAAAAAAGGAGATTGATGAAGAAAGTGAAGAACGAGAGGGAAAAAGAAAATATGAAAATTTTCTTTTCACTGTTAATAATAATTAGAATATCACAACCGAAAAAAAAATACTAGAGACAAACTTTCTTAATTTGAAAATAAACAATGATTAACTTATTATTGTACCAATGATATTCTCTTTTCCATCTGGTCTCTTCTCTACTATAATATAGTCTAATTGCCATATTTTCATCAAGAACAGCAGACCATCTGAGAGAATAGTCTTTTACCTTTTGATCTCCTAACTTTTTCTCTCACTTCACTCCATCGCCCAAATTAAGTTATCCACTGCCCTGATGACCTCTCAAAAGTATATTTTACACATTAATTTCACCTTAATAATACATTTTCTCTGTTCAGTCGTGTATTTTTATATTTCTTGCTGGATTCGGTGCCCTTACAAGTGCTAACTGGATATTTGGATTGTTAAAAAATCACCAATTGTTGCCACTAAGTGGGGAATTCATTGATGTCGTGCATATAAATTGCATCGAGGCACACAGTGGGTGAAATTGAAAATACGAGGAACTAATATTATTTATGTTAAGAGTTGATTTGGAAGAATTTTTTTTTTATACATTCTTCCAAAACTAACTTCTAAAATTAAAAATATTAGATCAATCTTATGTGAAATTTAAGCACTTTTTAATTTTTTTTTGTGTCGAAACTTCAAAAAATATTTCTTTTATTTAATTATTTTTTGAGTGTTTGAAAAAAAATATTTTAATATTCATAATTAATTTTATTTTAATTTTTTTGTAACCGTGTTTTTTTTTTGTTTGTTTTCAAATAATATTTATTTTAATTTTGTTTTTTTTTTAATTTTTTTAATATTACTTTGCCCCACTGTCCCTTGGCTAAAGCGCATTTTACTGACCCGAAAGTAACTCCATAAATTTTAAATCCATCGCCTCGGTGTCTTTTTTCCCGCCTGATTCTTTTTTTATATATTTTTCTTGTTCTTGTTTCGTTCGCTGTCCCTGTCTTGATTTTGAACATTGAACTACATTTTAATTGAAATTCACGTCACGTCCTCGAGGCAACAAACACGAATGTCTGTGTCTTTGTGTGAATGTATGTGTGTGAGAGTGTGGGTGAAAATGTATGTGTCTGGATAGGAATGTGCATGGGTGTATGTGTGAGTATTACCGCTATCATTCATTTGCTTACTTCGGTTAAATCCCGAAAAAATGTTCTTAACCACTTTTTCCCATTTTTTTCTCTCTTTTTGCTCTTTCTTTTTATTCCCTCTCTCCCATTGCCAATATGTGTTCCCTGTTGTTGTTGTTATATTTTTGGGTTTTACCTGTTGGAATCCTCTCAAGGAATTGTGAACGAACCGACTCCTCCAATCCAACGACCCACTGTTTCGCTCTCGACTCCCGCTAAGCTGCGAGACGTGCAGCGTGAAATAGTTATTTCGGCAATAGCCATTTGGCCAAGAGGACTTGCAGCCAGAACGTGGCCCTGGCCAACACTCGCACTCCAATCCCTTCTTCTTTCTCTTTTTACCTCTTCTCGCCTTTAGTCTCCTCTCGCCACATGAAGCCAGACACGGAGTGAGCTCGCATTTCTTCGAGCAGGGATTTCTCGGAATTCGCTGCCCATAAATTTCTGTTGCTCCGAGTTTAGAATTTTATTCCATTTTATTTCAAAATCTTCCTTTCTCTTTCTAACTAACACTAACACTCTTTCTTTGTCTCTCTTTCTCTCTTTCTTTCTTTCTCTCTCCCACCCACCCTCACATATTCCTTCTTGTTCTTTCTTCATGGATTTTCCTTCTATGTTCGCTCGTTCATTCGTTTCCAACCGCATAGTTTTGGAGAGTTTTCTTCGTTCCTTCTTCTCTGTCGTTACCATTGCCTCTGCTTCTTCTTCTTCCACTTTTGCTGCCTCTGTCGGTGGTTTTATCGTTTCAATTGAGGTGGAGTTTTGGGGTTTAGATTTTTATTAGCGGGTCATAAAGTGAAGAGCGGTCATAAAGAAAAGCACTGCTCACGTCTAACCCACATACCCCACATACGCGCCGCCTCAACCTTCTCCTCCTCCTTCTTCCACCTCTGCGATTTCCTCCTCCAGCTCAATGTGTTCCTCGGAAATCCGTTGATGTGGAAAACTATGCCACAAGTGGTTTAGTTTTGGTTTCATTTTCTAATGATCATTTGACTTCAAGTTCCTGCCTCCAGGTTCACACCACAATTTGTGGTTTTCCTGGCGATTGTGGTGGAGGGAAAAATTGTAATAATAGGGTTTGGAAAAGTAAAAAGTATTGGCATTAATTAATGAATATTTAAAATTTTTAAAATTTTTAAATTTGAATTTAAAAAAAATTTAAAATATTTTTGAAATATTTTCATTATTCTGATTTCACATATCGATCGACATTTGATAAAAAAATTGGAAAAATATTTTTATTATGTGATTTTGTAAAAAATTCTTCAATGATTCCCAGAATTAACTTTTGTTTTATCTCTTTTATCTAATGTTCTTCACTTCTTAATGCACCTTAAAAATATTCATTATTTTCTCGACTTAATTTATGAGAAAATCCTTCATTAAACTGAGATTCCCATCATCTCCCCCCCCCACAACATCCACAAACAACACCATCCTTTAATTATACAAAAGTTTCCGAAAACACTCAGTTTATTTCAAATTCACTGGAAATAACTTCATCTCTCGATAACTTGCGATTCCCAGAGGGGCGAGAGGTAGGAATCATAACGAGCTCCATAATCGTCGAAGCATTTAAAAACAAATAAAACCAGAGAAAGAAAGAGAAGAAACCACTGTGGTAACGTCAAGAGTGAGAGTGAGTGAAAGAGAGAGAAAGTGACTTCGATAAACACTTACAGAAGGCTTTTAAAATAAAAAAGAAATACATGAATAAAAACAAGTTGGCGAGAAAAATTATTTTCCCACTCAAGAACCCAAAGAGAACCTGGGGAGAACCCACGAAAAATGTGGAGAAAGAGAGAAAGAGAAGAGGGGGTGAAAGAGAGAATGAAGAAGTTTTCGAAGAAATTGCTTTTAAATTAATTGGAATTTGAAATTCGATGTGAGAATCGTTATTTGAAGACATTCAAGTGCATATTAAATTATTTCAAAATCAAAAAAAAAACTCAACATTCTAATGGCCAACATGTTAGAAGCCTTGGTATGTGTGTGTGTGTGTGTGTGGATATGTTCGTTTATGGCTTTCATTGCAATGGAAGCGAAATCAAATGGCTTCAAGTGCCTCGTTTACCCTTCTTCAATGATGATGATGGGGCTGCTCAGGGAGCGGTCGAGTTTCGGACGAGAAATTAATGGCCGGCTACTCAAAGTCACGGTAGCAGAGAAAGAGATGGGTGAAAAAAGAAAAGTGAGTGAAAGAGGGAGAAAGGTGTATGAGAGTGGGAGAAATTCAACAAACATTGGAAATTGTTGTGGGCCACGGATCGTGAGGTTTTTGAAATGGTTTTGCATTCATTTCAACTAAAGGTTAATTCTTTTCGAATTCTTGTGCTTCAAATAAATATCACGGTGTACGTGATGCATGGTTGGGGGTGAATTTTTTCTGTTTTCAAATCACATGAAGAAAGTCTCGCTAGCAATTGACATAAAGCATGCTCTAAAAGCTGTCAAACGTAGGCTGTTTCTGTCACTCAAAAGTCTGGAGGTTTCTTTCAAGTCGATGTTCTTGGGCTGTAGTTTTTTTTGTTCTTTTTAGACTAATGTCTTTTTAGCTTGGTCTATTGTTTTTGTTCTTGGCCCATTGTTTTTGTTCTCCTCTCATTGTTTTTGTAATGTACGACACTGTTGTCGACTCGACTGTCGTTTGTTAACTCGCTTCGGTCGGTCGGTCCAATGTCGGCTTGTTATTTACGACCACGATCGTAAAATTAAGTGAGCTTCTTAGGAATCTTTAATCGGCCATTTTTCTTACCGCGTCCACGGTTCGCAATGAATAATCAATAAGGTGGGCGGAGAACACGCCCTCAAAACGTAGAGAGGGAGGAGGAGCGTGGTGTGGTGAGGGTGCCAAAAGTCTATCAGAAGGTGGAGGACGATGGCAGATGGTTTTCACACTTAATTTATGGGCTCAAACACATGGACAAGTTTTCAAATATCACATCAGAAGGCGAGTTTTTCCGTCTTTCAAGTTTTTTTATATGTTTTTTTTAGGTTCTTTTTTTCAGAGTTTAATTTCATTGTATATAAATATGTAAATATATCGTCGAAATTCGCACTTTTCTTATACATATAAGGGTGAAAAAACAAACGAAGATTAAAAAAACAAAAACAAAGAAATAACAAAAATTGAAAACAAAATGTAAAAAAAATTAAAAAAAAAAAACAAGGAACAAAAAAATGACGAAAAAATAAAAACTCATAAAAATTAATTTAAAACCTCCAACAATCGCGATATGCAAAAGCACGCATATTAAATTGAACACATCGTTAAATTAAGGAGTTTTATGGCCACAGACGAAGTTATCGCGAAACTCGATACGATATAATCGGCGGGCTACAAAGTGTGACCGACGGACAGATGGATTGAGGGACAGACAGATAGAGGGACAGAAACAGACGGACAGCTCCAACCAGATCAGTTCGGTGGAGATCAGATCAGCTCGTAGAAGTAGAAAATCAGGATTGGCTCGATTGTGGCTCCGGAAGAGACCTCCACATGCCTGAGATACGCATTTGGAAATTTGCAATTTTAATTAAAATATCGCATCGCATCCATCCACACGATACAAGATACAGGGAGGCAACGCCATCTGATGACGATTACTGGACGTCACAGAGGGGGGCATCAATCAAGTTGGCATTAAAAGCCTCTTAGGTTGCCACTTTATAACAAGAGTAAAAACAATAAAACTACAACAACAACCGCACAGTCTCTGCATGGACTTGTGAACAAAGTTACACATAAAACAAGATACACAACCGAAAAGATACAAAATTAACAAGAAATCCATTTACACCTTCTTATTTGCTATTTTTTAATGTGTTGATTTTGCTTTTTCAATTTGCCGTGAATTGGGAAACAGAAAAAAAACAAAAAAAAAATATAACCAAAAAATTCACACAAAAAATAAAAGAAAATAATATTTTTAAAAAATTTAAACAAAATTAACGAAAAAGTTTCAATAAATTCAATTAATTCAGGTTAAACAAATATTTAGAAAATACGACACTTTGTCCAAAAAAGTTACTAAAATTTGAAAATACTAAAAAATATGTAATATGTAAAATATATAATAAAAAAAAATCCGAAATTTTCAAAAATATTTTTTTTACTAAAATTCGAAATAATGAAGAAAAAATCGAATAATATTTAATACAACAAAAATCAAAACAAAAAAAATAAACAAAAAATTTTAATTTTAAAAGAATTAATTGATAACATATTTGATACAAAAAAATGTAAAAAAAAATTTGAAAAAATCATTATTTGTAGAAGGACAAGAATTTTTCTAATCAGCAAACGAAAATCAGTGAATTTTTTCGTTATTTTGGTTTTTTATGAGGCTTTAAAAAGACGCCATCATCTCGCAATCGTCGAATGAATATTCAACATCAATCCATTGACGAACATACTGAACGAATGAACGAAAGACAGACAGATAGACACATACAGAGAGACAGAAATATAAAAAGACATACAAAGAGATATACCCACATACAAATAGACAATCCAAACGAGCGACTGAACGATCGTTCATCATAGATAAACATCGTCTCGAGTGGTCGTGGCGGCTGCAGAGCTACGCATCGGGCCAATTAATGACCTCTCATCCCCTCCTTCATCCCCTCTCTATCTCCCTCATCCCCTCTCTATCTCCCTCATCCCCTTCTCTATCTACCTCATCCTTCTCTCTCACACTCATCCCCTCCCTCTATCTTTCTCTTTCTTTTCCACACGTTTTCCATGCTTGTCTTTCGTTCGATTCGCAAAGCTGTTAATTAGACTTTAATTAATACTAAATGAGTTCTAATGCCTCTTTTAATGGTCGTTTAAAATTAATTTTTACTATCGAAATAAACCAACGGCAGCCTCATAAACAGTAGCAAGCTTTCGGTTTAATACTTCCCAGAGCGCAAACATATTTAAATACCATCGTCTTCCTCCATATCTCTCTTTGTCTTTTCGCTCTTGTTGTCTTTTGTTTTGTTTTTGGATTTTCACTGCTTTTGTCTTTTCATTGTTTTTGTCTTTTCATTGTTTTTGTCTTTTCAATGTTTTTGTCTTTCCAATGTTTTTGTCTCTTCACTGTTTTAGTCTCTTAATTATTTTTATCTATTCTCAGTTTTAGTCTCTTCACTCTAGTTATCTTCTCTAGTCTCAGATGGCTTTGGATTCTCTCGGAGAGCTTTCTCACCATCGTGAACCGAAGTCTTCGTTAATTGTTCTCGGGCTTCCATCAAGCTGACGATGTCCAAAAGCATTTATTAGCCATTTTCTCTTTAGGAAATGAATCAAATAGATTTAATGTCTATTAATTAGATTTCTATGGGTTTTAGGATTAATACATAAAATTTGGCTTCCTTAAATTTTTTGGAATCCATCGAATTTTCAAGACTTTGAATACAAAAATTTGTAAAAGTTTTAGTCCTTCTCAAACTTTATAATTTCGTCATCCTTTCTGTCCTCATATTTGCTCTCTTCCTCTCTCATTATCTTCTCTTCTCATTATCTTCTCTTCTCATCATCTTCTCTGCTCATGCAATGTACCATCTTCACATCATCATGATATCGTTGATGAAATTGCTATTGATGTCGTTGTTGTTGTGGTTGCTGCTGTTGCTGTGGCCGTTGCTCCGGCTGTTGCTGTGTCTGCTGCTGATATTCCTGTCGTTATTGATGATCGTGTTGATGTTGCTGCTGTTGTTGTTGTCGATGTTGCATAATCAATAAATTACTCACCCTCTCCATCTCACCACCGATCACCAATTATCGCATAAATTTTCGCTTAAACGAAATTAAGCGAAAGTTTTTGCATGGAGCACACAAACATTTGCAAATAGTGATGAAAAAGACAGAAACAACAATAATAGCAAGAGAAATAATAACAAAAGAAACAAAAATAATAATAATAACAACACTAACAACAACAAGAGTAACAACAACAAGAGAAACAACAACAATAGGTGTACCAATAACAACAACAATTGTATTTACAACAATAATAAAAATGCTGTCAATTTGCGAGGAGAGAAATTTGCATAAACAGCGAAATTGCAGTCGTAAAACGTGGCAACAAAAGTGAAAAATGTTACTGTTGCTACTACTACTAGTGGTTGTTGTTGTTGTCACTTATATTGTTGTTGTCACTACTTTTTTTGTAGTTGCTGCTGTTGTTGAACGGTTGATGGCGACAACGTGCGACTGCAATGCAAACAAGGTGACGGTGTAAGGTGACGAAGGGGCTGAAAGGACGAAATAATTGAAAATGTTGCAATTGCCATGATAGGAAGGTAACAATAAAAACATCAGAAAAAAGAACAAAAACATCAGGAAAAATAAAAACAACAACAATAACAAGCAAATTACAGCAACAGCCATCGACAATTGTTTTATGTTGTTGACAACGTGCACGGGGAGAAAAACTTAAAACGATTTCAGGTGAAGTGAAAGGATCAAAAAATGAGTGAAGGGGTCAGGAAGTGAGTGAAAGGATCAAAAAATTAGTAGATGAATAAAAATAAGGGACAAAATATCTAAGGACGAGAAGAGGAAAGAGAAAAAAAAAGGACAAAAAGGAAAATAGAAGAAGAGAAGAAAAAGAAAAATAATTTTTAAATTGAATTTGATCTAAAAAGGAATGGGAAAAATTAATATAAAAAGGATGAGGAGAAAAGAGCAGATGAGGAAAAAGATGCTTGAGATGAGAACAGCTTATCAATGCATTGTTTACACAATCTCTTTCTCTGCTTCTTCTCCTCCCCCATCTCATCGAAAAAAATCTCAATAAACAAACATTTCAAGAATTTAACGATAAACCGATCTTGTTGAGAGGATCGACAAGGATCGGACACGATGTCGCCGGCTCCCATTGACCAGGCTCAATTGCAGGACGAGTGGGCGCCGCAAAATAGGATGCAAATAATAAAATCCTCTCAGCCACAGACATAAAAAGACAACAGAAAAAAAATCATATAGACAAAGACTACAATACACAGAAACATACACAGACATAAAGACAGACAGAGACACAGACAAATATTCATACACAGACACATCTACATAAACAGAAACATACATAGAGAGGATGGCGAAGTCACAGATGTGTGGGTTGTCGGCTTGTTGGAGATTTTGGCGGGAAAATTTCATTTTAACGATGGGCCAAATGGAAACCAAGGGGACTTGAATCGACTGACTGTAGTGATATCAATAGAGGGGGAAGAAGAACAACAACAACAAAAATTTAAAAAAATGACAATAACAATTCCAACAACAATGCACCATTGCAACCAACATCAACAAACAAATAAACAAATAACAAAACCAAAAAAAAAATAAAAATCATCAAAGTAAAACCTCAGACGAGGAAACAGAGGGAGAGAGAGAAAGAGACAAAAAAACAAAAACGAAACGACGCGAAAATCTGTTTGGAAAAAGGCTTAAACGGAATTATATTTTCACACCGTGCTGAGCGAAAATGCGCGACCGGCCATAAATAAACGTGGCCAAAAAGGGAAATTCCATGCAATGAAATCCGTTCACTCTTTTCCTCTCCCTCGCTCTCTCTCTCTCTCTCTCTCTCTGTCTGTTGATCGAGGCGACGGCGGCGGTTGGTTTCAAATGCGTTTCGAAGTTAGATGCAATTACGTGACGCCGGTTGGCGGTCTGTCCTTTTCTCTCTCCCTCTCCCCCTCTCTCTCTCCCCTTCTCTCTCCCTCTGTTCGACTCTTGTATGCTGTATGGACCCAGTTAATCCGATTTATAAAATTTTATTGACATCTCTTAAAGCCTTCTGTAAGCCGTCGTCGTTTCCTCTCACTCCTTTTTCAATTCCTCTCCCTCTTTTTCATTTCCTCTACCTTCTCTCTCTTTTACGCCCCCTCGTGCCCCGCCCACCATGTATTTTCAAATCCGATTCCGCCTCGTATTCACAGTTGGAACAGGAACAACCGCAGTCAGTCGTATTCATAGAATTTCATGGAATCCTCATCGTTGTCGCTATCGTCCTCATCGTTGTACTTAGAAATAGAAATTGGAATTGAAATGGTTTTCATGGTGTTTGCAATTCATTGTTAATTGGCGCCAACCAAACGAATCCAACCCCCCCACCATGAACACATTTTATTCGCTCGTTGTCTGCGCATTAGGCATTAAATTATAGTTTTGACATCAGGTGGCAACGCTCAATGATCCGGTGATTAGGAAGGAATCGCTTTTCGCGTTTATTGAGGAAATTGCGGTAATTTGCAAATATTTTAAACTCAACTTTAATGGGCTTTGGGACTTTAGTGGAAGGATCGAAACGAGGTTTGGAAATTTCATGGTTTATGGTTTGAGGAAATATGTAGAAAATAATAGTAAAGAAATATTTAAATAATGAAATATTTAAATAATATAAAAAATGGTAATCAAATAATAATTAAATAATAAAAAATTATAACATCTTATATATCCTGATATAGAAATAGTTTTGTCGCTTTATATAATATTTAAATGGTTTAAGAATCCATAGTTCTGATATAGAAAAAGTACCAAGAATTAACTTCTATTGTATAAGAAAATCATGATTTAATCTCAAAATCAATATTCAAGATCTCACAAAAGACTTTTAGACCTTGACTTTGCAGCGACTTTTGTAACTCTTCGTTGAAAAATCTATATATAAATCGTTGGCAGATATTCCATTAGCTTTTTTGCGAGAAATCCACATCACACCAAGATGAGCTTTCAATGGAATTTCGCAGAATCTGAGGCTAGAATCTAATGAAGGCAATATATATACTGAGAGACAAACAAACAGACAGATAGGAGGAGAGACAAACAGACAGATAGACGGACGGAATGGTCCAGGTGCCGAAGAATTTCGCGATACCGCGACAATGGATCAATTCACTGTTTTTATTTCGAACGAAGGAGCGAAAAAAAAATCCCACTTCTCTGGGAATTCTTTGTCTCACTTGAAGAAGACCGAAGACGGCGGCGTCTGCGAGACGGTTGAAGCCATTTTGGCAACCATTCATCATGGCTAAGCAAACAAGGGCTGACTCGTAGATTGTTAGAGAGAGAGAGACAGAGAGGTGGAGTGAAAGGGAGCGCGTGCGAAACCCGTCTGCATATTTGAAATGAGTTCCTTGATTTCTGGGAAACACGCCCATATATAAAATAATGGATTTCTATACGACTGTTTTGCTGTCTGTCCCACCATCCGTCTGTATGTCTTAAGTTCGTGTTTTTTTTCATAGTGAGCGTCGGCGCTTCTGTATCAAAAATCGAAGACCAAAGTTATTTTAACTTGATCTTTTGTTACTTTCAATATAATTTTTTTTTTCTATTTTTTTTTTCATGTTGTTTTTTTTTTAATTTTTGTTTTCATGATTATTTTTGTTTTAATCTCTTATTTTTTATTTTTTTCATGTTGTATTTTTTTTTTTATTATGAATTTTTTGCAAGTCAATAAATTTGATTTTATTGGCCTCTCAAAACAAGGTGAGAATTCGCACGAAGCCATCATGATTTGCTGAAAATAAAAATGAGAAAAACAACGAGGAAACACAGAACAAAAAAAATTTAAAAACCAAAATTGGTTTGTATTTGTTTTTTTCATCGTTGGCAGCAGCATGATTTACAACTTTGTTGTTGCGCCTTTTTATTGTCGATTCGCTCCTTCTTTGATGGGGTCCTATTGTTTGTGTTGTTATTGTTGTTTTGGCTACTATTGTTGTTATTGTTATTCCTTTTATTGATCTTGTTGTTATTTATGTTGTTGCCTTTGGTCAAGTTTTGTTGGTCTTCTGTTTGTTTCTCTCGAATGAATCAGCATTCGCTGCTTCACTTTTTATTGGTTTTACTTCTCCCTTCCACCCTCTTCTCTCTCTCACTTAAATTCCTTTCTTAAATGTTCCACCTCGTTCTCAATAAAAGTCAATAAAATTCGAATTGATTGCGTTTTGAAGAAGTCTCTGCACTGACCGACCTTTCGATGAGAATTTCAGGGCTTCCAGGAACGACTAACGATGGTCGAAGGCAAAGCAAGCCAAGGATAAGGATCGACTTCATCGATGATCCAACGATAAGCGATGGGAATCGTTTTTTGAGATTTGAGTACTCAAGGAATCGAGATCATTGACCGATGGTTTGAGGTTTTTGCTGGACCAGAATCTTTTTAGAGGAAGGAAACCAACTGAAGCGATGACAATTCGATGGCCACGCCTTCAACCGCGATGAAACTAATGAAACTATGAAGAATATAATGAAACTATGATGAAACTAATGGACTTCCGGCATATGGCGATATGACTAACGTTCAGAAAACCCCACGATCCATCTCTGGAACCCCACCCGATGTGGGGAATCCTCTGAAAAAACTTGAAATACTACATTTGGTCGCAACAATCTGCTGCTGTCAACGGTATCAAGTTTCATAACAGCAATAGTAAGAACGATGAAACAGCAACAACGATGAAAGCAACAACAGCAATAATAATGAAAGCAACAATAATGAAAGCAACAACGATGAAAGTCAGAATAACAAAAACAAAACCACGCAAAAAGAACCACGGAAAAAAATTAAAATTATTTTGATCTATAACAACAATAATAATAACAACAACAACAGGAGTAGGTTGAATTATTACTACAACAGCAACAACTCCAACAAAAACAACTTCAACTCTTCGTCATATTCATTGCCAACGTCAGTTTGAACAATAACAAGCTTAATCGCGTTGCCAACACTTGGTATCAAAAACCGATGCAGTCGAAAACAAAAATAAAATAAAAACGACAAAAACAACAAGCATGATAACAACAGTAACAAAAACAACAACGATAACGATAACAGTAACAACAACAATAACAGTGAATGTCGACAACAATCTATTAATTTGTCAACAACAACAGCCAGCGAAATCAAATTAAATGCGATGCAATGAAATGAATCGAATCAAAAAAGGGAATGAAATGTTGAAGAGAATGAGAGAAAAAAAGAAGTAGTGTTGGAGGAAGGGAGAGGACAAGAGAGAGGAAGAAAGAGAGAAGGATAGATAGGAGAGACAGAAGGACAAAAGTGGGAGGGTGAAACGTCAACTGTGAAACAGAAGCGAGCACAGCAGGTTTTCACAATTAATATTCCAATTAAGATAAGAGGATGTGTGAACAACAACAACAACCACATGAGCAATGAGGATAACTACAACAACAAAAACAAGAACAATAAAATTATACCAACAACAACAATGTGGAAAACAACAACAACAGCTATAACAGCCAGTCAACAGGATATTTAGTACCCATAAAAATAAATGATAAACAAGTAAAAATGAAAAAAAATAAATACAAATAAAATGAAAAAAAAATCATACAAATAAAATGAGAACCAAAAAGAAAATTTAAAAACAAAAACCAATATTAAAATTAATGATGAAAAAATATAAAACGGCAAAATAAGAAAAAAAATATTAAAAAAAAGTGAAAATAAAAGAAAAAAACTTGAAAAAAAACTGAAATCAAAAATTAAAAATACGAAATTCATCAATAAATCTCCGACAAGTCAACAAGTCTGAAAAGGCAAGTGTTAAACGATAGTTGTTGTTGTAAAATCATGGAGTTGTTGTTATAAATTGGTGTTGTTGTGATATAAATTGATGTTGTTGCTATAAATTGATGTTGTTACTTTAAATTGTTGGTGTTTTTGTAAAATGTTGGTATTGTTGTAAATTATTGTTGTTTTAGTAAATTGATGTTGTTGTTGTAACTGATAATATTGTTTTTGTAACTGATAATATTGTTGTTGTGTCTGATGTTGCTGTTTAAAAAAAAAATCTTGTTGCGTTTCCTTGCTATAAAATGATGTTGTTGTGTTGCCTGTTGTATTGTTGTTTTATTTGTTGTTGTATTGTTGTTGTTATTTTTGAGTCTAAAATTTGTTGCTTTTCCTTCACCACCAACAGATGTCGCTGATGTTGCTCCGTCTCTGCCACAGGTACTGCTGAAGCCAACAGGAAGCGTCGTCGACTTCGTTTTCGTCGTCTCCAACTAAAGTCGTCGCGATCGTCGTCCATCCGTCCATCCCTCCGTCCCTCCCCGGTGCGTGGGCAATAAATTGTCAGGCGCGATATCATTGCTGGCTGCAGCAAATTGTCGCCATCTCGCGATCTCTCGCTGACTCGAGGGGTGGACGGGGGACACGAAAGATTTGTGACATTGCCTCCTGGTGGCTGAATGAATGAATGGCTGAATGTTGGTGACTGCGTGCCCGGTTCCTGGTTCCTGGTTGGGTGTTTTTTGATCGGCTCGGTGGGCCACCCGGAGCGAGCGGACAACCACGTTGAAGGCGAAACTCAACGGATCTCATGGAACCTGAACTTCGTTTTGGGCGCTGGGCGAAGAAGAAGTGGAAGACGAGGTGAAAAACGGAATAGAAGACGGTGAGAGAGTACCGGAGGAAGGTGTGAGATGACGAAAGATGGGTGACACCAAGAGCGAATAATTAATAGAGATGTAGAGAAAAACCAAAGGATATATAAGATCCTTGGAACCTAAGGAACTTATATAAAAAAATTATAATTAAAATTTAATTCTATAATTTTTCCAACACATAATTACAAAATGGTTTCTCTTCAAGAAATAGTTTTCAACAATTATCGATTTCTAGACAATCAAATTTGTGTTTTCGTCTTAGTTTTTTTTAGTATTTTTTTCTTCCTCCTCCTATCTCCTTACTCAATTTTCTTATTCTTTTACACGATCCTGTCGAGATTCTGAGAAGCTCTCGCCACATCTCAGACACCAGCTGAAAATTCCACACATTCCTGGACAGAAACAGACGAAGAGAGAGAAAAGAAATGATAGACGGAAGGACAGACAGATAGACGGACAGATAGAAAAACAAATAGACGGACAAATAGAAGGACAGATAGACAGACAAACGGACAGACTGATGGAAAGATATACAGATAAAAAGACAAATTCTCAAATCATAAAAAAAATCAGTAGTCGGACGCCACCGCTTTGGAATCCTTTGCGATATATTTCTCAACATCATCATCCTCTTTAACGTCATTATCCTCCTCAACCTCATCATTATCCACCTCAACCTCATCATTGTCCTTCTTTCTCCCTCCCCCTTCTCTCACCATCCTCCACCTTGAATTCTGTCCACATCATCATCGAAGAGTCAAAGTCTCCGTCTTTGTCGTCATCGTCATCGCGTCATCCTCGTCGTCGTCCAAATGGAATTCCAGTTTTTATTCTATCCTCATGGATTCTTCTTCATCCCGTCTGGACGCCTCGTCATTTGGCCACCTCGCCTTCTCGTGACGCCTCCTCGAGACCCAATCATTCTCGATTCCAGAAAGTGAAAAATTCTTGTGTGCATAAGGAAAGAAGGACAGACACATAATAGGAGAGAGAAAAAAATAAAAAAATTAAATCGAACAAGGTGAAAATCAGAAAGAAAAAAGGAGAAACTCCAAACAAAGAATGGAAAGGAAGAAAGGAAAGCGAAAAAAGTGCAACATCAAAAAGAGCGACAGAGAGCTGAGGATGCTAGAGTAGGATGGCGAGAATGAGAGACGAAACACGTGAATCTCACACTTGCTTCCAAGTGGAAACTCATCGTGATTAGGTTTTCGTTGGAGGAATTTTTCCGATTTTTTTACCTAATCAATTTTTTATTTATTTATTATTAAGTTATTTATTTATTTGTTATATATTTTTTTAAATGTCTTTTCTGTTTTATTTATGGTTTTATTTATTTATTTTTATAGCTATTTTTTTTGCTAAATTTTTTAATTTCTTTTTTTACTTTTTACTTTTTGTTTTATTTATATTTCTTGTTTAGATATTTTTTATTTCAATTTTATTTTTTTTTATTATTAATTATTTTATTCATTTATTTTATTCAAATATTAGAAGGGTGTTCGTGATTTCCTGAATCTTACTAGAATCTAACAAGAATCTGACTAGAATCTGGCCTTGAAATCATACTCCAATCACCCACTCTGACATGATCACAGAACAAAAATCCAATCGGAATAATTTCTTCTGAAACGCTATTTTTAAAAGTCTTGCCTTCTCTTCATTCAAAGGAAGTTTCCCAGAACTCGTCGAACCCCGTCTCAGAAATCAAAAAAGCAGTGGATGACAACTGAGATTCCGTTCAACCCCCCTTCATCGAAGGCGCTAAATTAATTTATCCCTCCCTTCCCCCTTCTGACGATGTGAACGACGTCTTCGGGTTTTTGCAGCCCATCGAAAATTCCAGCCCCAACGTCGCGCCATGATGACACGTCAATTGGGCTCCTCGTGCCATCCTGTTCTTCTTATCATGTGCCTTCTCTCTTAGACCTTTGCTTCTCTCTTACACCTTGCCTCTTTCGTCCACCTTTGCTTCTCTCTTCTACCTTTTCATCTCCTTCACACCTTCCCTTCTCCATCACATATTTCATTTTTTACTTTATTACTTTTTTTCTTCTTATTCCACTATTCTAGGATCCTTCCTTATCACACAAACTACATGTCATGGCGCATGGAATTCATGCGAAACAGAAGTCGAAGGAGAAGAAGCCAAGTCAAGGTTCTTCTGAAAGATCCAAGAGAGAGCAAAAGCGTGATGAGAGAATTTTCAGGATGAAGAGAGCAGTCTCTGAAAGAAGCGAGAAGTCAGATGAAGAGAAGTCCACGGGTTGAAGGCGACATCGGCGCTCTGAAGGTGCGTTTAAATCAAATCGCGACGACAGCTCGAGTCGCCTTCAAGTGAGACGTGCAACAGCGTCCAGTCTGGAGGAAGGCGACGACGACGACCGCGACATACAGACAGATTGGAAAAGTGAGTGATAAAGGGACTGATGGGGGGATAGAAGAAGAGAAAAAAGGGAAAGACAATGGGACAGACAGAGGAAGAGACAGATTCACAGACAGAGCCACAGACAGTTGGACAGAAGGACGGACGAACGAACGGCTGCATGTCTGGCAAATGTTGAGGTGATAAAATATTCCTCGAATTAAATATATTTTTAATACAAATATAGAAATTGTTGAGACACTGCAGGAATTTTTTTGCCTTACTATTGCTGTTGTTGATGTTACTGTAGTTGTTGTTGTCATTTTCGTTATTGTTATTTTCGTTATTGTTATTTTCAATATTGTTATTTTTATTATTATTTTTTTTTTTTGATTAATATGTGTGAATTTTTTTTTCTTCTTGTTTTTTTTTTTTGTTTTGGTTTTTCGTTCTAGGTATTTTTGATATTTTAAAACTTTTCTGAATTTTGTTTTTATTATAGTCCACATTGTTGTTGTCATTGTTTCCTTGCAATTGTTGTTATTATTTTCCGATTCCATTGTTGTGGTTACTTTTCTTAATTTATATTATTTTTATTATATTTTTATTTTATTATTATTATTTGTATTATATTAATGTTTCACAAAGGTTTATATTCGGTTTTATTGTTGTTACTATTAGAGCTTCATCTTCAGGTGTCGCCGGTTGTCGTCTCCGTCTTCTTCTTCACCTTTTTTCTTTTTCTCCATATTACTTTTTTCCTTCGTCTTTTTCTTCTCCATATTTTTCCTCATCACCCTTTTCTTCTTCCTGCAAAGATCGACGAAGACGACGACGCCAATTGTCGATGCGTTGCTGCTGTTGACCGTTGGCAGCTGCTGCTGGCGGCGGCGACGATGACAACAGCAACAGGAAGAACGATGACGACAATAACAACAACAACAAAGATGACGCCAAAAACAACAATGATGACGCCAACAACAACAACAAGGATGACGCCAATGATGATGACGTCGTCGCGGATTGCGGTTATGGAGTCTGCTGTCGGTTGCTGGTGGTGATGATGTTGTTGTTTTTGTTAGCATGATGATGTTGTTGTTAGTATGATGTTGTTGTTGTTGGTAAGATGTTGTTGTTATTGTTCGATAGCCAAGGGCCGACCGGGTGCGAACACGTTGTCCGTTTTCATTTCGGATGCGCGCCGCCAGTTGATGGCAATGGAATTGGATTTGCGCCTTTTTTTGCAATGACCAACAACAATAAGAAGAATAAGTTAACAACAACAAAATCAACAACAACAACAAAAAGAAGGTAACAACTTCAAGAAGACAACAACAATGAGACAACAACAACATCAGCCGCCACATTGATGTTGACGATGAATTTAAATAAAATTAATCGACGTGCTTGCGTGCTGAAGGACGCCATCTTTTTTTCGATTTTCCTTTCTTTATTTTTAATTTTTTTTTTTTATATTTTTGCACTCATTCATTTTCCCGCCATGTTCTACAATGTGTTATTGTTGTTGTTATGACTGTTATTGTTGTTGTTATGGCTGTTATTGTTGTTGTTATGGCTGTTATTGTTGTTGTTATGGCTGTTATTGTTGTTGTTATGGCTATGGTTGTTGTTGTCTTTATTGCTGTTTTCTTCCATTTATGTTGATGAACGAATGTTGCTGCTGTTGTTATTATTATTATTAATATTATTTTTTTCGTTGTTGTTTATATTGTTATCGATGTTGTTGTTCTTAATATATTGTTATTGTTGTTATTATTAATGTTCCTATTTTTGTTGTTCTTCTTATTGTTATTATTATTGCTCTGTCTCTGCGTATTCTCATTGCAATTTATTTCTCTTCGATTTCTTCTTCTTCTTTTCCTCTGTCTGCTTCTCTCAACCAATTCTCATCCATTTATGTTGTTATATCTTTCTCACTTCCACTTCTCTATCTATGTCTCTGTCGATTTGTCTCACTTCTCTTTTCCATCTTCTCTTCTCCACTCCTACTCTTTCTTGCCTTCTCCTCTCCTACTGTTCCTTGCCTTCTCCTCATCACGTTTTTCCTCCATCCATTCTGTCGTGAGCAATATTTTGGCCTTTTGCATGCCATTCATGTTCTTATTGTTCTTATTATTATTGATCATGTTTTTGTTGTCTTGCTGTTGTTGTTATCGTTGGCTCTCCTGTTTCTCCTACTTCTTCTTCTTCTACTTGTTCTTATTCTTCCTTCCTCGGCAGGACATCGTTTATCGCTGTCTCTACGTGAAGTCTGTTCGAACTCCACGGGCTTCCGTTGATGCGAAACGCATTGCGTGGATTCCTTCGTTCGTTCGTTCTTTCGTTCGATTTAAATATGTTGCTGCTGCTACTGGTTGTTGTTATTGCTGTTGTTGTTGTATCACAGTTGTTTTATCCATTTTTCTTGTCTCCATTGTTGTTTTATTTGTTCTTGTTGTTATTACTTTTGCTTATTATGGCTTCGTTATTATAAATTTACATAATTGTTTCTCCTGTTGCTCGTCGTGTTGTTCCAGCACTCGTCCTTGAACAGATTTCCGATCAATGATCATGTCGCGGAATCTGTGGAGATAAATTATTTGAATTCTTTCCCTCGCCCGCAACCTTGATCGAGGTCACACATCGAAATCGGGAGACAATTTACAATTTAAGAGACTTTTTTAAACCAACTCAACTTTTCAAGTACATAACATTGGTCTATCAGAAAAAAAAAATGTATAAAAAATGTTATCGTGTTTTAGAAAATTTAATTTAAAAAATTTAAATAATTTTTTTCATAAAAAATCTTAAGTCTCGAAAAAAATATAAAAATTTAGGGAAACATTTTTTAACAAAAATTACTCTCAGCAATAAAAAAAAATAAGAAAATTAAAAAAAAATAAATTTTTTTTGTCAAATTTTAAGGAATTCAATATAAAAACTACAACATGGAATTAATGACTGAGTTTTACAACATCTTTGTAAAGTTCGTGGTAATAAAAAGAGGTGTTCTCTCTTTCCCACCCTTCAGCCCTCTCTTTCTCTCTCCCTTTTCAGTCATATGAAACGTGCACCGCCAATAAAATGTTCACAACAATTCGCCAACGAAGCGAGATATCATGATTTTTAAGACAAAAAAAAAAAGAATCCCACCGAAAGAAACAATCACTAGATAAACGTTAACAACAAAAATTTCGACAACAAAAATTTCAGCAACAAAAATTTCGACAACAACATTTTCAACAACAAAAATTCAGCAACAATTCTATAACAACAATTTTCACAAACAAAATTTTTCACAACAACATATTCCCCAGTAAAATTTTCAACAACAACAATATCCACAACAACAATTTCTATACTCGTAATCAAAGCAAAGGCTTGAAATTCTACACCAAAAATATTTAAATACACGATTCTAGCGAAAAACCTAGACAAAAGAGCGAGTCTGTGAGGGAGAGAGAGAGAAGGATGGAGGTCGCTGAAAGACAGAGACAGACGAGGCGAGATGACATGAAATGAGGTGGAACAAGGACGGACCTCGATGGAGAGGGAGAGAGGAGACGTGAAGAAGAAGAAGGGCGGACAAGGAACGAGTGGAAAAGATAAAATGAAGTCGAAAAATATTTACAAACATTTCGTGAGTTACGGAATCAATGAATATTCTCTGAAATGAAAAAATGAAAATGGTAGAAAAATAAAAAAATAAATAATAATATAAAACAAAAAAAGAATAATACAAAACAAAGAAAAAATAATACAAAACGAAGAAAAATTAAACCAAACAAAAAATACGTTGCAAAGAAAAAATCCAAAAAACAAGAGAAGGAGATGATGATGGTGTAAGGGAAGGGGGAGAGAGGGGGTGGGAGCCAGAAGTCGAGGTCTACACATGTGCAAATATGCAAAAGTTGGCCTTTTCAATGCCCATGTCGGTCGCTGGCAATAATGATGTCTCGTCTACAGGGTGCCGAGAACGAGAAATAACGACATTTTATAGTTAGTTATAGTTCAACTAAGGATATATTACAATTTGGATATGAAGCTGGGAGATAAAACTAAAGAAAAAAATTTTGAAAAAAATGTTGATGAAAAAACAAAAATTGATGATGAATTTTGTATGATCGATTTTCATACTAAATTTGTAAATTCAATAATAAAATAAATAAAAATTCATTGTTTTAAAAAAAATTAATTCTTGAAATTTAAATACAAATTTTGAAAAAACATCGATAATAAATTACTATTTATCGATTTATGACCACAATTTATTGATCAAATATAAATTTTAAAATTACTAGCTTACTAAAAAATTCATATTTAAATAAACTAACTATCTGTTGAACCCTGTATCTTCTAGAATGCCGAAATATGCTGTATCTCGCGTTCTCTTAAAGGTCCGTTGCACACGATGAGATTGTTGTATTTGGTTCTTGTTGGGAAGTTGTCTTTTTCCTCGGTCCACGATCCATGATCCGTCTGAGCCACCCGCGCGTTTTTTCTTTTTTTTGCACTCGCCACTCGCTGCACATGCGCATCAATGCATATCTACGAGATAAAAAAGTATCGCTGGCCTCTCGAGAACCTCAGCCACGAACTTCGTTCAATGGTCGATGGTTGGTTTTTTTCCCCGATTCGGTTGATTTGGTGAGCTTCGATGCGAGCTTCGAAAGTGCGTAACAATTAAGTCGTGATGCAAGCCAAAGCAGGAACAACAGAAACAATCGCAACAATAACAATAACATCAATAAAAAACCACAACAATAACATCAATAAAAACCACAACAACAACATCAATAAAAAACCACAACAACAACGACATCAATAAAAACCACAACAACAACATCAATAAAAACTTCAACAAAAACATTAAGAAAAACTTCAACAACAATAACACAAAACCAAAAAATTCCAGGAACAACATCATCCATAAGTATCTCCACTATTGATAATGATTCCGATGCCGATTGTACGAGATCCGCAAGATCCTTTCAACGACATCACGATCGAGAACCAAACAACCAGGTGGATCTGGTGAAAAAGGAGGTGAATGTAGAGTGAGAGAGAAGGGAAGAGACAAGACAAGAAAGAGAGAACAAGGTGAAAGAGAGAGATGCAAAGAGGCACGAATTTCGCGCTCTATTCAAGCGTTGCCGTATCATCGACTAGAAACATTTTGGTTCATTTATCCCGTTTACTTTGTTATTTTTATTATTGTCGTTGTTGTCGCAGTTGTTATTTCTATACATGTTGTTGTCATTGTAGTAACTTTTGTTGTTGCAGTTGTTAGTTTTATTATTGTTGTTTCAATTGTCCTTGTTATTGTTGTTTTACCTCCTACTCCCGATGATGTTGCTGACGACATTTCTTTCTTTCCATTGTTTTCCAACGAACTTCAGACAACAGTGGACACAAAACTGTTAGCAATGTTCTTGTTGTTATTTGTTGTTCTAAAAGTTGTTGTTATAGTTGTTCTTGTAATACATAGTTCTTGTTGTAAAAGTTGTTCTTGTAATAGTTCTTGTTATAATAGTTGTTGTAGTAATAGTTCTTGTTGTAAAAGTTGTTGTTATTATTGTTATTTTTGTTGTTGTTTGCGAAGCCAATGAATGAAATTATTGCAAACACGTCGCCTCGCGTTGATTTATTGTATAATCGGGCATGAGTAATGGTTTACCTCATTGTTGTTGTTGTTGTTCTCATTGTTGTAATCTTTGTTGTTGTTTTTCTCATTGTTGTAATCTTTGTTGTTGTTCCTTCTGTTGTTATTTTAGTAGCTGTTTTTCTTGTTATTTTACTCACATTGTTGCTGCCGCTGCAACCTTTTGCTGTTTACTTTTGGCCATGTTGGCAAAAATGGACTGCTTGCATTTTTTAGTTCGCCGCTCTCAAAATGGGGTCCAGAGGGTATTTTTTTTTCGGTGGGAAGGAGGAGGGATCTCGTAGATGTGGGAGCTTTGGAGGAGTGAGAGGAGTCTCTCCAAACAAATTTAAATGAATTTTTGCAAAAACGAAAACTCTTTCGGCGCTTCGACTCGAGTAATTTATTACCGCTCACCATCACCATTACCGGCGTCATCGACAACGATGTATTGTCGTTCGATCTCTCTGTCTCCCTCATACTTTGTCTTTCTCTCTCTCAATCTCACTCTCTCGGTCTATGTTCGCATGTCTCACTCTCCACCCAATCGATTGTGAAAGGAGTTCGGCCTCCCAATTGTTAGAGTCTCAAAGTCTCGATCGTGCCTCTCGCGATCCTCTCAGGAATCGTGCGTGAGTGGCGAGGGGACCAAAGGAAATGTCTTTGAAATTGAGGCACATGTGGTCTCCTTCACACAATGATACTATGATAGGAATACTATGATATTATGATACTCTTTTAAAATTTAAAGTATTTGTGCTAAAAAAATTTAAGAATGTCTCTTACAAATTTTCTATAACGGTTAGCCAATTAACCCTTTTAGAATTGACCCCTAAAAGCCTCGATTTATTTCAAGTAAAACTATTATAAGGTTATACCTCACACTCCTTCTCTTTCTCTCAGTCATTCTCTCTCTCAATCCTTATTATTTTTATCTTTCATATCCTCTTCCCTCTTTCTCCCTCTTCTGTCTCTCTCTACCATTGTGACAACTCCAATAAATGCAGGAGCTTCCTTAAGCGACATAGAGTCGGACAAAGTGGAATTTTCAGGACTTTCTCGGCTGAATATCTTGCAAATTGATGAAATTAAGCGGCTTAAAGTCGACACCTCAGTCTCCGACGACCACTTGTTGGAGCCTGAAACTGAAGAAGACCCAAAAGAGAGAGAGAGAGAGAAAGAGAACAGAAAGATAGAGAGAGATACAGAAGACTGAAAGAGAGAGGGATATGCTTGTTGGTTGAATTTATGGAAGCCTCAGATGGACTTCGGATGTCATGAGGTTTCCGTATGAAAAGCAGGTGTGTGGGCGAAAACTTTTGGGCAGAGCTTGGAAGGAGGTAGAGAGAGAGGGATGAAGAGAGAAGGAGAGAGATGATGAGAGAAGGAGGCAAAAAGAGAGAGGATGAGGTAGAGAAAGACGTGAGGAAACTGAGGAAGAGAGAGAATAAGCCAGAAAGCGACGTTCGACCCCACGATTCGTCCACGAAAACAACTTCTAATTACGGAACAACCGACTTCCGGCTTTCAAAAGATGAAACCATGAGCAACCGAGACGAGAGGCGACCGCAACAAAGAAAAAGGAACCCTCGAGACAACAAGACCATGATCAAAAGAAAGACGAGGAAGGAGGAGAACATGAGGTAGAAGACCAGGGGGAAGAAGAACATGAGGAAGAAAAGAAGTTGATGAAGAAGGAGCGCCTCCTACTTGCCGCAAAATGTGGCAACGTGCGAACGGGTTGCCACCAGTTCCGACGCTTCGCATACATAATGAGCTCGAGTGACTCCTTTGTATTTGGATCATGAGAAGAAGAAGGAGGAGGGACAAAAGCAGGAACCAGAGTTACCATGGTATCATCAAGGGAGGTAAAGACACCGAAGAAGAAGAAGTTGCAACCTACGCACGTCGGACGACGCATCCGCCAGATACAAATCTAATTCGCTGCATGATTTTTCTGTTTTTCGCCTCCGCCCTCAATTTTTTCTCTTGTTTCTGTTTTTTTTTTTTTTGTATTTCAGGTTTATTCATCTTCTTTCATGTGTTGTTACAGTTTTTCATCTTCACCCCATCTCTCCTCTCACTCTTCCTCTCTCTCTATTCCTCTGACACTCTCCATCTCTTTTACTCTGTCTCTTTGTTCAGTGGAACTCCTTTAATTTGCCATAAAGCTTCGTGTAAACGCTTTTCAGCTGCCGCCACAGCAACTCATGGCTACCGCCCCCCACCGCCCACCTCATGTCATCGCCTATGTTGGAGGAACCGAAAACCCCAGCAGGAAAAAAGTGTCATGAAACTGAGACTAAATTTTATAAAAAAATCTTCATCAGGTAATCTTCATTAGAGAATGAAATGAATCTTCATCAGAATTATTTCATTCTCTAAAAACCGATAATTATCTTTTCTCATTTTACAATCCAAATTATTAGATTTACTAAAAAAATACTAAAACAAATTAAATAATTTAAATTAAAATTAAATAAATCAAATAAATTAATTTAAGAACTAATACCTTATTTCTTTAGAATTATACAAAATGTAATTTTTTAGTACATTAATTAAAGCTTTAGAAATAAAAATATGCAAAAAGTGAATTTACTTTTTTATTTAATATTTAAATTTTAAATTAAAATTTATTTAATATTTAAAAAGTTTAACCTTACCAAAAAAAAAAACAAAAAAATATATATTTTTTTAAAATAACTTTAAAATTTGAAAATTAAAAAATATGAATGCCATTTTTAAAAAAAATTAATATAACTTTAAAAAACCATAAGTTTAAAAAAAAAATTTAATTTTCGAAAATAATTTAAAAAGAGATGAAAAAAATATAAAAATAAGAATAAAAAATTAATATGAAAAAAAATAAAATTTTGGAAAAGCATTTTTGATGTCATCCTGTTCCTATTGGGTCGTTCAACTCTGGATTCGGTCGGAACTTAATTTTTTGTTCATTAAATGCATCATCAACGCATTCTAATTGTAGTCAAAGGAGAGAATTACGTGAAGCGGAGCTAAAATTTTATTCAAAAGAGTTTTCTTCTCCCCTCTCTCCTCTGCTTCTTTTCTATTATTATTACGATTATTTTTTCATTTGTTGTTGTACAACAAGTACTTAGTATTGTTGTTGTCCAAGTTGTTGCTATGGATATGGTTATTTTTGAGATTTTGTTATTGTTTTGCCTTTCGTCACGTACGCATGGTCGCTGCACCGATTTCATTGCAACGTCTCGCGGGTTTTTCTCAATTCTTCTTCTTCTCCTTTTCGTCCCTCCCTCCCTGCCTGCGTCGACTTCAATTGCAATTGCGTGGCCGAGATTTTGAAGATTGAAGAATTTTGAGGCAAAGACATGACTGGAATTTTATTTGGACTGACCTCGGCAGGAACCATGCAGCGAAGAAAGACGTGATGGGCGGCCTCAGTCGTTTGATCTGCATGGCACAAAGGGTTCGGTGGAGAAAGAGGTCGCGAGGGAGAGAGAGAGATATAGAAGAAAGAGAAAAGCCAAATGCATAATAACAAGGAAAAAATTAGAAAACCAAAAAATGTTGTGGAAATAAAAACATTACGATCGCGCAATGATGCAACCGACCAACTTATGATAAAACCAAAGAACTTATGATACAACCGAATAGAAATTTTTACCGCCAAGTGACGAGCGTCAACTCGTCTGGCCAACAACTCTATCCCTATCTCTATCATTCACTATTCAACCACGTCATCCTCTTCCTTGACATGACATTAAATTCAAATTTCAATCAAATTAATTTTATTTCATTTCAGTGTATTTCACTCACCTCACCTTCCATCGTTTCCTTCGGCCACTCTTTCTCTAAATGAAGCATTTTAATTCGGAGCACTCCATCGTCGTTGCGCATTCGCAATTAGTTTCGGCTTTATGGATTCAGATCCTGGTTGAGTTTTTGTTTTGATGTCGATCGCGAACGGAAGGAGCTGGAGAGGAAAGAAGGTGTTGATTATGGGACACCAATAAAACCACGATATGTGATTGGAAGATCCACTTGTGGAATACTTAATACACATCGGTGAAGATTATCGGGGGAATAATGATGATTATCTTGGAAAAAAATATCGTTATGGTGGGAATAATGATAATTAGGTGAATATAATGAAGAATATCAGGGGAAAATTGATGATTATGGTGCTGCAGATGAAGATTATGGTGTGAGTAATGGGAATAATGAAGATTATAGTGGGAATAATGATGATTATTATAGAACATGATAATGATTTGGCTTAGTTCAAAGTAGAAAAACTGTGATCGCTTTAGAGGCGCCGCAACGTCTGATCCTAGAGTTTATTAGAATTCACTTTAGAGACTTCCTGTCGCCTCTATCAGAAGTCCAAAGGAAGTGGAGGAAGGAGAAGCAGGAAGGGAGAATGAAAGAAGGAAGTACAATCGATAAGAATTTCAAGAAATAAATAGAAATGTCTCGAATAATTAGATTATTGGTAACGATAGGTGACGGTTTTCAATAAAACGAAAATAAAAAAACAAAATACATGTTTTAAAAAATATAAAAATTAAAAAAATAAAAAACATTTTTTTAAATCTAAATAAATAAATTTTCTACAAAAAAAAATATACAAAAAACATGAACGAATACAATAATATATAAAAAATAATATCAATAATTTAAAAAATATATATAAAAAATATATAAAAAAGTATAAAAAATATAAAATATATAAAAATTAAATGTAAAAAATTAATATAAAATAATAAAAATACAAAATTCAAAAAAATAAGTTCCACCTCGACAATTATCAATGAATCTCATGACTCATTGAAGAAACTCACCCATAGATCGCTTCTATATGACACCATAATCATTCATTATCCCAACTACCACAGACCATTATACTGAAAAACCTTGAATAAATCCAACCAACTACTAATGGAACTTTATTACGCGACAAATACCTCAATCACCTACTTAGACGTTGGCTCCGTGCATTAGTACAAGGTAAAGATATACCATAAACTACAACTAGGGTTAGTCCTAATCTGTCTGCGACCAGAACACTGAATGTCCTTGGCATTGAAATCGTTTACTACCGAATTCCCGGATTTACCATGGGTTTTTCCGCAATAAAAGAATATTTCAACGGTTTCACGATCGATCAGAGGTGAAGGGCAATAAATGAGAGGGTCTGGTGGTAATTAGACCGAGACCAAGAGGCGGTCATGCGAATTAGCGCAAGAAATCGAGACGATGAATGTAACATGTCTCACTTACCAACTCTCTCTGTCTGTCTGTCTGTCCACATGGTCGCTTCTTGTACTTTTAGTAACGACGCATGTTCGTACCTCTAGAGTGCGAGATGCTATCGGAACCCTTTGGGTTCTCGCACCTTTCGTCTCGATGGGATCAATTGCCGCGAGTGCTACCTGTCTTCGCGCTTTGAGGAACCCGCCTCAGCCTCAACCTCGTCCTCAACTTCATCTCATCGTCGTCATCATCATCATCCTGGGCGCTGAACACTCTTTGGCAATTAAAATCCATCTCCCCTCTGCCGCACCTTTTGCTCACGGGGCTCGGCCGCATGCAATAAACTATTTACGTTCGCGGCAACAAATGATTCCACGAATTTCCACGCACCGATCAAAGGGGCGGCGTCGTCGTCCGGCCTCTGGTTTTATGAGGTTATAATTCTTCAAACCAGGTCTGCGGAATCCCGATCGTGGATGACGACCGTGATCGTGATCCTGACCTTCAGCCCATTTCGGCGTCTCTGTGTGTGTTTGTGAGTGTGTGAGGAGGAATTTCTGTTGTTTGTCCATTCGTTTGTTTGATAATCTTGTCCAATACTCGGTTCAGGTGAGTCTCGGTAGCCTGGAATTCAACCGATTGCTCGCTCTGATTCCATCTCTCTCGCTTCACATTTGAATATTTTTAATGATCTTGTGAATTGGTCGGGGTTTTTTCTCCCTTCTTTACTCTCTGTGAATTTCTCTTCCCATCGTGGATCCCTCGCAATTAACACCTCAATCAGCTGGGTCTGAGCTTCGTCTGAAGGTCGGATCGAATTTTATGACACATCTTCATTAGGCTTTCATTGTGCGGAATTTAGTTATTGTTTGAGTTATCAATTAAGACCAATCGATCCTCATAAGAGAAATAAAGTTCAACTCAAGGGTTTATTAACTATTTAGAGATCCAACCATAGGATTTATTAACTATTTAGTGATTCAACAATGAAACTATTTAGTGATCCAACAAAAGAAATATATAAAATTCCTCTCATTTTCCTCTGAGTTTCGCTCCCTTTCCTTTCATCTCATCTCATCTCATGGTCGTCGGCTTCTTTCACCATCTTGTTTATCCTCCTCCATCTGCACCTCTTTCAACGATTACATCACGATCTTCCTTGGGGCTTCATTAAAGTTATTGTTGTTGTTTTAACGCTTCACACCTCCAACTGGATAATTTTCATCCGGCTCATCATCTTGCTATTTACCGAATTGATTTCTCTTCACTCGGTTGTTTTCACCTGTTGTTACACCCATGCACGATCCAAGGCGCGCATTATTTGTTGCACCTTCTGATTAGCACCTGATGATGACGACGACGACGACAACTTCATCATCATCATCGGGTTTAATCATCATCATCATCGGGTTTATCATCAATCTCGTGTATTCATGATTGTAGTGTATTCATTATCTTCCTTGTCTTGTCATCATCGACAACAATCAGTCTCAGGTTTATCAGGGAATCATCAGGAGCGATCGTCATCCATCATCCGTTCATTGTATCATTGTCCTGTTCGTATAATATTTCATTCATTCACACCTACTTCTTCTTCTCCTTCACTCCAGACACTTCTTCATAACCAACGACATAATCCTCAGTAACAGTTGCACCATCGCCTTCAGTAACATCAACCTCATTATCACCATCAGCCTCATGTGCAACCTCATTATCAGCACCAACCCTATCTGCAACCTCATTATCACCATCAACCTCATCTTCACCATACACCTCATTCCATTACCAGCATCTTCCTTCATCGCCTTCCAACATAGTTCCTCCTCTTTCGCATTCGCTCCTTTGCAAAACCGCCTCTTTCAATCTCCTCCTCCCATCACTTCCTTCATCATCCGCCTTCATCACCTTTTCCATCATCCGCCTTCATCTCAACCTCATTCATCTTCTCCTCCTCCTTCCGCCCCCCATCTTCACTGCTTCCATCGCTCTATCGCCAACTGGACGTAGAGGGCAAAAAGGGTTCATCCTTCGGTTTGATGAACTCGCGGTTCAAACATCAAATTATGTAATTTTCCAATTTTCAAGAAATATCAAATCGTGCTGCTGCACATGATCACACTTCACACATAAACACACCGACACACACACACACACACACACACACATATGAACCACCTCCAAACTCCAGACAATACCTTTGAACACCATGCACTACCTTCAAACACAATACAATTCATACCATAGTCCGCACTCATCACTCCATATACGCTTCCTACACTCCTCAAACTTCACACTCATCCACAGGCAATCGTCAAGCCTTCCAAATGGAGTTCCTGCCCTTCGATCTTCTTCCCCTTTTCGGCCCTCTCCTCCACAACCATGAGATGCCTTCGGTTCGCCACCATGAGATGCCTTCGGTTCGCCACCATGAGTCGCCTTCAGATCACCACCATAGGATTCCAAATCAAATCGAATTTCACGCTTCTCGATGTGTTATTCGCGCTTCAATGCCGTTCGGCATCTTCCACGAATCGTCAGACTGTCTGATCGTTGAATATACCCACTGTATACCCTTCCCTTCCCTACCCCAACCAAACCATGTCCACGAGTTGAAGTTTGAGTCGAAGTTTGGTGGAGTCGTCGCGATCCATTCCAATCCAATCACTCATCACGTGACTTCGCTGCACCGGTTAATCAGCTAAAAAGATGTGTTAATTTGTGAATAGTTCGTTCCAACAACAAGAGAAAAAAAGAGTCAGAGAGAAAGAGCTAGAAAGAGTGAAAGAATTAGCTATTGGAATGTGTTAGAGTGAGAGAGAGCTCATAAGATTCAGTATGGTTGAAAAATGATTAAAGGAGCCGAGGGAGTCTCCGAGTCTTAAGACTCAGACTCGGTCTCAGATGGATGATAAGTGATTGTTTTTGAAGTGGAAAAAATTCCAATTTTCATTAATTACTCGGGATAGGTCAGATCTTCTTGGTGAACCCATTAACCATTACGGGTGAGGATCAGGTCGTCGGGTTTGGTGGATTGGGTCGAATTGGGTTGGATTGGGTTGGGTTTCGGTTTGATTCAGTTGGTTGAGTTGGATGGGAACCTGCCAACTGGCCAATCAGTCGATGATTGGAGGTCCATCGCGTGTTGAAGTGAAGTCGATGTGATCCGGGTGACCAGTGGAGGTGGAGACACCTGGGGAACTGAGGGTGATCGCGATGCAGGAGTCCCATGACGATGGGAATTTACTACTTGAATGAGAATTTGTTAGATTTTCTAAACCCGGTATATCAAAATTTAAATTATGGAATGTATTTTTTATTTATTTTTATTTTATTTTTTTTTTTTATTTAATTTATTTCTCATACCAAAAAAATACAAAAATTAATGTCTTACACTAAAAACAACTAATTTCTCTCACTACAAAAATTTATTTCTTAAACTAGAACACTTGAACATGAATTTCTTATACTATGATACCACAATTGGTAACCCCTATATCCCGTATGGGTTTCCCATTCTTCGTGCCATAATCCTGCAGACAATCGAGAATCTTGAGACCCGTTTGGACCTTGCCGAAGGCGATGCGCTGCCCATTGAGGACAGACAACGGTTTGAAACTGATGGAGAAATTGAGGAAAGTCTTGCGGAAACACTTCGAGTTGCGAGCGGCAAAGGACATGATCCCAGGACCCACGCCATGGTCCAAGGCACGCATATCGTATTCGATGCGATTGAGACACAGAACTCTGCCCTCCAGCGGGATCTCGCCCTCAAGCCACAGTTGGGGGAAGAGACGAATGAAGTTGATCTTCTCCGCGGTCTCGGCGCGACAGATGCGCACAAACTCGAGGACGATTTCGGGACAGGCCTCGGTGAAGAGCTGGACAATGATTCGGCCGAGTGGTCGAAAACCCATCACGGCCAACTCGAAGAAGATTCTCGGCCTCAGCAATTGACGCAGCATGTCGATGTTCTGGGGCAACTTGAGATTCTGATACTTCTGCAAGATCATCGTGGGCACCTCGAAGCATTTTTTCAGTGGCCGCACAGTACGTTTGTACATGAACGCTGTCGGCTTACGACGCGTATTCAAGCTGGCCTTCGTGCAGAGCAATCGTTGGGCATAGGATAAGTTTGCCAACTCTAATTTTTGCAGGCCGGATATGATCATCGGCATCCTGGAGAGATTCACGGGATGACCCGGTGTGGGAAAAGTATCCAGATAGCCATTCGTTCGATTGACGCCGTTGATGTTGCGCATCAGTTTGTTGTTGAAATCCTTCAGGGTCTCAGCGGTGTCGGTGTCAACCTTGAGCATCGGTAGGCGTATATAGTTGCCTGTCTGTACGATCGGTGGCTTCGAATCGACGGTCGCCTTCGCCTCGATCACCTTCTGGCGATGTTTCTCGTATCTCAAACGACGATCGCGGTCCCGGAGACTCATGATACTCTTTTTTATATTATGGTAAAAACAACGAACTATGATCGTTGGATGATGATCGGAAAATTATGATCTCAAGATGATGATATCTCGATCACAGGAATATGGTCACAGGCTTATTATCACAGTATGATAACGACAAGAGAACAATCACAGTTGATCGTAGATCGATGATCACAGGATGACAATTATAGACTGATAATCGAAGGATAAAAACTGCAGGACGATCACACAATGAAAATCCGTAGATGATCACAAAAAGATGTTCTCAGTTTTAGATTAATCGAAAGTAAAAAAAAACAATACACAAAAAATTTTGATCAAACGATTTCGACGAAAATTTTTATTGAATGTTTTGTTGACAAATTCGTGACAAAATACTGCTGTCAATGGCAAGAGAGATGACAACAAACTACTCTGTCTAACGATTATTGTCAAGTGGAAGCTCTGATGACACAATTACTTACAATGTAAATTTGATTAAATTTGAAAATTTCATCATGGATCATGAATCACGAAATCATTCCACACTTGACAACGACGATGTTCTTCTGAGTCTTCCCGTTCTTCGTCCCATAGTCCTGCAAACAATCGAGGACCCGCAGACCACGCGAAACCAAAGCGAATGGAACTCGCTCGCCTTTCAGCACACTCAGAGGCTTGAAACTAATCGAGAAGTTGATCAAGCCATGCTTGAAACCATCAAGATATGACTTGGCGAACGAGAAAACTCCAGGTCCAAAACCATGATCCAACACATTCATGTCGTAGTCAAAATTCGGATAGTTCAACGTATTCTCACCGACCGCAAGCTCGCCCTCGATCCAGAGATGCGGGAAGATCCGAATGAATTTGAACACGTCCAACGTGTGATGCGTGCACATGCGAACGAACTCGAGAACGACCTCGGGACACGCCTCGGTGAAGAGTTGAATGATGATCCGACCCAAGGGGCGAATATTCTCCACCTCCAGATCGAAGAAGATCTTCGGCCGCAACAGACGATGCAACATTTGGACGTCCTGTGGCATCACGACAAAGCGAAATCTATTCAACGTCTCCTCGGACACATCGAACGACTGTCGCCGCTTCTGGATGTCATGATACGAGGACAGACCACTGCGTGTGTCCAAGAACGATTTGACTCCCAGTATCTTACAGCCCATTAAATAATTTTCACGTTCGATATTCTTCAAGCGGTCGCACGAGAAGCGCAAACTCAACGATTTCACACCGGGATATTTATTAAAACTGTCCGTGAAGCCCGTTGTAATCTGAATGGAATTGCATCGTCGCAACAATGTGTTATTGTCCACGGCCAATCGATCGAACGACATGTTGTCCTCCTTCATCTTGTGCAGATCTATGAAGGACTTCGTGTGCACTTGCGCCGGCTTCATGTCGATCCGACTCTGGGCGTTGGCCAATTGCTCCCGATGCTTGCGGTACATCAGAGCGCTCGAGAACTCATCATTGTAGATGCTGCGACGCTTTCCCATCGTGTAGAAATGGAGAAATTAAGAATTTGATGATGGTAATTTGAAGGTGGAAACTTGAAGTTCTGATTCTAATTTTATAGATGGACACTTGAAATTCTGGAACTTGAATTTGAGACTCCTTTCCGATGATTTCAAAAGAGAACTTAAATGAAAATAAAACTCTGTTCAAATGTCATGATAAGGTGAGTGACGAATCAGCGGCATCTTGGGATGAAAAAGACGAATGATTTTTTCCTTGTCGATCGTGGATGAGTCAGTTTCTGACTCATGGCACCCTACCTCAACACGGTATGACCGTTCCATAAACCTCTCTTCACAAAGTAATTTACAACACTTTGAACACTTTGCATGCCCTTTCTCAGCTGCACTCCATCTTCACTGCATTCACAAACTCATTCCCATTAGACATGGCCCAGACAACAATGAAGCCGACACAAACCCAACCAAATCAACCCGAGACTCATTCGACTGAACCCCCCAGACTCATTCGATTCGAACTCAGAGACCCACCAAAGTGAACCCCAGACCCATCCAAAACGAACCCCAGACTCATCCGACTTGCACCTTCCCGACGTGTGACCCCCGGTTAATGAAAAGTCATGTGTGGCAGACAAAGGTCGACGGACAAAAAAATAATAAAACCCACCCAAACTCATCATCATCATCAGGCCGAAATTCACATGGAATTGAATACAAAAAAAAAACCGACAAAAATTCCCGAAAAAAACACATCTGAATAAAGAATTGAATGCTCAAAAGTCAAAGGATACCTTCAATGGGTTACAAAAGCCATAAAGGAATCAAGAGAGGGAGCGAGACACAACAGAGAAAAAAAAATGAATGACAGTTGCTTGGGTTCCCATCGGGCTGCACGAGCCCAAAGCGGAAAAAATCGACCCCAAGCCATGCACTTGAGCATCATTCGGGATATCATTGCGATCCGACCGACATCTGATCAACTGATGATCTGATGTTTTTTTTCAGGCCAAAAGGGTCTTCTCATTAACTCTTCGTAAAATTTAAGGGTACTATTCGATGATGATGATCGTGTGTGTCTTGAAGGAATTTTTAGAATTTCGAAAAGTGAATCTGATGCAACTCGATGAAATGTGGAAAAACATCTCGATTATCGATGGAGAGATTGGATATCAATTGCCGAATAGATTGTTTGGAGATCTCAAGAACAACTTTCTTGGTATTGAGAATATCATGGTATTGAGAATATTATGGCATTGAGAATTTTGTGGTATTGAGAATTTCATGGTATTGAGTATTTCGTGGTATTGAGCACAGAGTGGTGAGGATATGGAGATGAGAATTTATTGTTATTGAGATCCTCATGGTATTAAGAGCCTTATTTCATTGAGAGCCTTATGGTATTGATAACCTCATGGTATGAAGAGCCTCATGGTATTAAGAGCCTTATGGTATTGATCGTTTAATGGTATTGCGAGTGAAATCCAAAAAATCGAAGCAATTTCCGAAGCACGTGGTAAATCACCAACGCCTCAGGGTCAATGTCAAGAACCCTGAGCGAGCTCCGGATATGACGTTGATGACGCAAACGTGCGCCGCCATCGACTCACGCACGATCGGTCGGTGGTGGGCCAATGCAATGGTGTTCGGTCGATCGTCAAAGGGTCGTCAATTTCGTGTACGACGACATGGATCAAGCACCCGCTGTGCAATGATCGGCTTCAGTGAACTGAGTAAACGTTCTAAACAGCAACAACAACAATCATGATGATGATGATCGGTGGTGATCTTTCAAAATATAAAAATTGAAAAAAAACGTTTGACACGAAGTCAAAACGATGTGTTGTAATTGCTTCAAAAGAGGGGATCATGAATAAATTTCCTCATCATTCATAAATGTTTTCCACAACAATAACAATAGCTGCAACAACAATTACAAGAACAACAACAAAAACCATTACAACAATAAGAACCATTACAACAACAAACAGAAGAATTACAACAATTACTTTGTATGAAGGAAAATTCATAAAACATGATCGATTGCCTGAATGATCTGCTCGCCCCTAAAAAGTCGAAGGTTCGAGGACGAAGAAAAACGAGAACCTGCTGCCAGCTGCATAATCAAGCGATTTTTCCCAAACGCATAAAAATTTTTTTTTAAATGTTTAAAAAAAACACGAAAATTTCAAGGGTACCCAGGAACAACAACTACAACACCAACAACAATAATGACATGCAGCACCCCAAAAGGAAGTTATAAAATTGATGACGTCGACGTGTGGAGGAAAAGGGTTCGGGAATGAGTTGTAATTGTTTTGGGTTGTCAACAGATGACGGATTGCTCTCATAGTTGTTGTTGTTATTCATGTCGATGTTGTTGTCGATGTTATTGTTGTTTCTATTGGTATTGTTGTTGTTCTTTCTATGGGTGTTATTGTTGCTGTCGTTATTGTTGTTACCGCTGTCGTTTCCCGCTGCGAAGCTCGAGCGTCATGTGCGCGCATGCCTAACCCTCTGAGCTCCAGCCGCCTCCACCGTGTTCTCGTCGTCATCTACATCATTACACGGCTCAATGATCACCTCCGCCTTCTTTGGCTTCGTGGGTCGACATCGATCGCCAACAGTGAACCCTTCATCCGTTCCTAACTCCCTCTCTCCTTTCCTTCTCTCATATTCGATCTTCCCCCCTTCTCTCCTATTTTCATCCCATTCACATGCATATTTCTCATGTCGTAGATGTGTTCATGTGTCAACGCTTGCGCTTGACAAATGCTGACAAATGAGCCGGCATTTGCATGCTCTGTCCCATCCCCCTCGACACCGTACCCCGCCCACTCGCACGTGGGAGAACCGGGTAATTCCACGGGTTCATTGAGAATTGAGAACTAAAGATCTCAACAAATTTTTGGAAGATTAGATGGAATTTGAAATTCTTTTACCAACTTACAATTTTAACTTCTGCAAACTATTTTTTTTTCACATAACAAAAAAGGACACAGGAAAGATGTTGCACAAATATATGTTAAGTAAAAAAATTAAAGTATAAAATTGAAATTAAAAAATTTTAATTATAAAATTTTAAATATTGAAGTTGAAATATAAAATTTAAAGTAAAAAATTAAAAAGATAACATTTTAAGTATAAGATTTTAAGTAGAAAATTTTCAAATATAAAATTGCAAGTAAAACTTCCCCCAATCAATCATGTTATCGATTGATCTCTTCTTTCATCACCTTCGCAATTTATTGACAAATATATTGTCTCGTCTATAGAATGAAAATCATGCTCGGCTGGCAATTTGGAAATACCACGACACGAAATTCCATTATCACCAGCCAATGAAATGAAAATATTTCATCACTCCATATGAAAAATAAAATTCTGAATTGAGAAATAAAACAGTTCAAATAAGGAAAAAATTCAAATAAAACAATTCAAATAAAAATATAAACAAAAAATAATAAAGGAAAAAAATTGTAAAAAAGAATTCCAATAAAAATATTAAATAAAAAAATTCAACTAATACAAATAAAAATATCAAATAAAAATATCAAATAAAAACGTCAAATAAAAAACTCAAATAAAACAATTCAAATAAAAAAAACAAATAAAAATATCAAATAAAACCATTCATATAAAAAATTTTAAAAGGTCAAATAAAAAACTCTCATGGAAAAATTCAAGTAAAAAACTTAAATATCAAAATTTTGCGCCGACATCAAACACCATTTGCAACTCGTGCATTAAGCGTAATTTTTCGCGAATTTTATTTTATTTCGATTTTTTTTTTGTATTTTGTTTTTATTTTTTTTTTTTTTCAACTGATTGCTGCTAATTATGGCCATCAGCAACATTGCTGCTGCTTCTGGTGGATTCTTTGTGCGGCTCCCAAAGCAATTACCTCGCCTCAGTGTGCAACTCGTCACCATCCACGCATCATCATCACATTCATCCTCGCCTTCATCCTCACATTCATCCTCGCCTTCATCCTCACTTGTGTCCTCATCTTCATCACTTCTTGCTTTCGACCATTTGGTCATTTTTCCCCCCAACCACTCGCCCTGGCCATCATCAGCCTGAAATGTGGAATCCTTTTATTAAATTGACGCTCTCTGCCATCCCCGCTGCCTTCGCTCCATTCCATCGTCGATTTGTGGAATTTTATTTTTAAATCAAAAATATTTCATCAAAAATCATAATGAAAAATTATTACATATCACATTTGCAGCGATGGCACAAAAGATGGCATTGCTATTGGCCACGGTGCTGCTTAAGAAGTTCCGAAACCGTAAATGAGCACACTGAGAGGAAAAATAGATGAAGAAAAATCCTCGTAGAATCTCTTTATTAAATTTCATATGTGAGAAATAAAAATTAATGCGAATTTTCTGTTCGATTTTTTCCACTTAATATTTTTTCAGTTGGGACGTTTTAAAATCTGATTTTTCTCAGTGTAAATTATGGCACATTCATTGGACATTTTAGCCATTTATAAATGAATTTCGCTGGCCATTGAATTCCAGAGGCATTCTGAAGGCAACGCTTGACGTGGCCGTTGATGCTCCATGGATCTCATCCTGCAGCAGCTTCATCAACTCCTTCTCGATGTTTTTCTCTTAAGCACATTGTTGTTGTCATTGTTGCTAATGATGTTGTTGTTGTTATTGTGGTCATTGTTGTTGTTGTTATTGTTGTCATTGTTGCTGTTATTGTTGTCATTGTTGCTAATGATGTTGTTGTTGTTTTTGTCTTTGTTGTCTCTGGTGCTGTTCTGACGCTAGTGTTGGCGATGAAGACAACGTCCAACAAGCAATCAACCAGAATGCAAACAATTCCTTTTTAGGCCCACTCTTCTGCTTCATCCTCCTTCCACTTCACCTCATCTTCCTCACCATCTTCCTCACCATCTTCCTCACCATCTTCCTCACCATCTTCATCTACCTCGCTATCCTCATCATCATCTTCTCCTTCTAGTTGCACATTTAATAAAGGTGTGTTCATGTCCGTGAGACTATGCGTCCGTGTGCCTGTGTGACTTTGTGTCTGTCTTTGTGTGAATGTCTGCAGTGCTCAAACAGGCCGAGTAGCTTCTGGGCTTTAAACAACTGCCTTCCAACCATCTGAACAGCAGCTCCTCAGAGGAAGCAACAACAACAACAGCAGCAGCAACAGAAGCAAAAGCTGCTGAGAAAAATGTCCACAAGGCACAATCAAACACACACACACAAACTTATAAGGATAGACAGACATACGCACAAAATGCGTCATTAATAAATTTTAAAATTTTGTCCACGTATCGACGGCCTGAGCAATTTACAGATAATTTTTTCTGCCTCCCATCATCGGTTGGTTTCTCTCGTTTCCAGCCACTTGTCTCCTTTTATCGTCTTCCCTCTTCTGCCTTTACCATCCGCGGTCCCTTTCTCTCCTTCACTCTCTATCCCTCCTTCCCTTTACTGTCGCTTTTTCTCTCATCCTCCTGATTTTGCTCCCTCCTTCGTCCCTCCCCCCAATTTCGTTGTTGCTGTGTCATCTCAGCAGCTATTTATGTTCCTCCTAGTCTCGTCTACCGAACATGTGTACGTGTTTATATGTCTACATATTTGTGTGGCTGTGTATTAGTGGTCATGTCCTGATCTTCGTCATGGAATGTTCAGATGTGTCAAGTCTTCCTCAAGTTGACTTCAAATCCGGGATCAAGGGAATCGCTCTATCTCACTCTTGCTCTCTCTGTCATACAGAGTCTCTATTTATTTATAACTCTTCTTCTATCTGTCTCTCTCTTTCTCTCTCTCTTATATATCTCTGTTAATTTTTCTATCCCTATGACAGGTGACTTTTCGCTCTTTTTCATCGGATGTTTTGAACTTTTAATTGTCGTTTGATTTCTTTCAAGCGATCGTGATAACATCGACTCAAAGGAAAAAAATATGACAAAAATAATCAATTTCTATTTTAAAATATTTCTAGGAAAAGACGAAAATAATAAATTTATATTTATGTATAAATTTTCATTAAATCGGTTTAAACAATTTTTTTAAATATAATTTTTTAACTAAAAAAAAAATTGAACTTTTGTCATTTTTATCCTAAAAGCAAAAAAGAAATTCTTCCTTTTTACTTTCTACCTCACATTTTTCTAGGAATATGATCGATATATCTTCATCAATATCATTGTCACCATCATCGTCATATTAGTCAATATAGTATCATCGTAGAAATAGAAAATGATTTGATTCTCATTCCATTAACTAATTCATGATCATCATTAAGATATTCATCAATAGTTTTCATTATCATTATTATCAAAATACTCCAGAAACAAAAATAAAAGAACTAAAAAGTTAGAGACAGAGGAAGAAAGAGAGGTAGAAACCCGTGAAAACAATCTGTCATGTGACAAAATGGGGCGAAATGATTTAATACATCCATACATAAGAACGATTGATAAATTAGAATCAATCGTGCGATGGCTTCGTTGGAAATGTCTCATAATCCGCTGCAGGCTGTCGTGAAGCATGATTTACCACAATTTATTACAATTTTTCTATTTATAAATTATTTATTTTTATATATTTTTTTTTCTTTTTTTATTTTTTGCAGATATTTGTTCATATTTTATTTATATTATTTTTTTTAATTTTATATATTTTCCCCTACATTTTTTTTACATATTCTTTGTGATTTTTTAACTAATGTTTTTTCTTAATTTTTTTGTATATATTTTTTTTATTTATTGATCTAAATATTTATACTATTTCCTGTTGTTATTGTAGCTGTGAGATTATTTTTATTTTTGGTTAATGTTTTTTTAGTAACTTGCATTTAATATATTTCCTTTTCTAGACAAAATTAATACGAGACTCGGCCAGACGCGAACTTATCAGGTTTGGCGGCATGTTGTTGTTGGAACTTGGAGCAATTGTTGTTGTAGTGGTTGTTGTTATTGTTGTTGTTGCTGCCGTGGCTGGAGGTGGCTGCCATTGCACGCACGTCAACGCAACGTTGCGAAATCCAACGACAAGAGAGGCGGTGATCGACAGGCGAGAGAGAGAGGGAGATCAACAGAGCAAGAGAGAGGGAGACAGGTAGAGAGTGAGAGGCTCGGTCGATCGATCGATGGATGCCTTCGGGTGGCCAGCTCTGAAGCGGTCACTCAACCTCAACGTCGAGGTGGAGCCTCCGACTTTTTTTGGTCTTGTTTTTCTGGAGCAATTGTTAGTCGTTGCCCAATCGAGGGGAAAATCATTGCATGAGACGAAATAAATAAATTTGTCGACATTTATTTTCGGGACATTTAAATTGTGACGAAATTGCAAATGAGCACGCGATCAAACGTCAACCGATCGAACGACCACGATCGTCAAAACAATTTCGAGCAACTAAATTCGATCACAAATTCAGTTCGAGCAATAAAAATTGAAGAAAAAAAATTAAATTCGAACAAAATAAAAGAAATTCGAGAAAAAGGAAGAAATTGGACAACAAAAATTATATACGAAAAAATTAATTAAATTCGGAAAAAAATTAATTCGAACAAACAAAAATTAAATTCGGAAAAAAGTCAATTTACAATTACATTTAAATTTTATTTCATATCTCAAAAAAATTCAATTTTATTATATATCACAAAGAAAGGAGCAAAATCCAATGGGAAGTAAGTCAAACAATGATTCATCTCGAGACTCTTAAAGTCCGGCAGTTGATTTGGGACGAGTCAACGATCGGTAGGAATCATATTTTAATTGCGATCGTCAGCTCGAACACGTCACGTGAGTCTTTTGACATGTTTATAATAAGTTATTGAATTATTTATATCCATCGATCGATCGATCCATCCACGAAGATGACGACGGTCACCAATCAAACGGACGCGGACGATCACCGATCGTTCGGAGTCAGACGATCACCAAACATTCATCGATCGATCGTCCAAACATCCAACGACCACGATCACCGTTGAAACAAATGGCCACAAAAAAATTTCATCGTCAACATATGATCGGCAAATGTCTCGATCTCGACAATGACATTTGGCGATCACCGACGACAGACAAGTGATATTTTTTTTTCTTGTATGTCTTTCCCAAAGTTATGCGCAAAATGCACTGAAAAATCAATAGAGATCACTCGATGGTCATTCTACAATTCATGATCACCTGTCGTCAGGGAAATAACTGAAATTTTCTCTCGGTGTACTTATGACGAGGATCGTTTGAATGAGTGGTCCATCCGATCGACTCGTTGTAATCCATATTTTTATCATTATTGCTGTTGTCGGTCGCGTCATATCGCATCGATGACGATGAACTCTCAGAGTTTTTGCTCCCGCTGGTCGGTGGTGATCGTCATCGAAATTTGTTGTTGTTACTTCTGCTGCTCTGATGCATCCGAGACGATCGTTATTGGAACCAACTTGGTCCATTGACATTTCAACGAATGTCGAATGGGAGAAGGAGAAAAAAACCACGATCACCAGGCCGCAGGTCGAGTGAACAAAACCATCGCACGATCTCGATACATGGTCGACGGGGAGCCACAACAACAACAACAAGAATTATAACAACAAAAAAATGTAGATCAAACAATTTCGCATTCGAACGCGCGCATGCAACGCAACCTGTCGCCGACGATCAATGTCGACGATCGAGACGAGGTGATCGAGGCGACCAGATCCAAGAAGCTGCTGATGTTGTTGTTGCTTATGTTGCCTTTGTTGTTGATGTTTTTGTTGTTATCGTTGTTGTCTTTGTCTGCCTTTGGAATGGCAACAACGAGGATCGTCGATGGTTGCCGATCACGCCGATCTCATGGCGACCGATCGATCGAACGAACGACCATCCGACCGATCGTCGTACCAAAATCGAAGGCAATTATGAAGAGGTGAGAAGTGTTCGCAGGAAATACGATAAATTAGCGTCTCATTGAGAGACGGCAGCGTTGCCACCTGATATAGCAAGATATATCACTTGACTTGAGCCTTTTCAACTCGTTCTCTCCATGCGAGTGATCGATGATCCGTAGATTGATGATTGTTTTTTAAATATATTTTTTTTGTTCTTTTTTGGTAATCACCTTTGGTTTTTGTTGCCAGGTGGCAACGTTGGTTGGTGTTGGTGCAGCTGTTACGCCCGGTGGTAGTGCGAAAGTGCGCCATCCGCCTCGTCTCGTGGGACAAATTAACGCCGCCGTCGTCTCCATCGTCATCGCCACCGACGATCGCCGACGATGATCAGTGATCGTGGATTTCGTCGTCTCCTCTTGTGGATGGTTTTCTTCTTTTTCATATGGATTTCATCGCCTTCTCTCATGGATTTCATCGGCTTCTCTCATGAATTTCAAGGTTTCTTCCCTTGGATTTCGTCCTCTTCTCCCTTGGATTTCGTCCTCTTCTCCCTTGAATTTCGTCCTCTTCTCCCTTGGATTTCGTCCTCTTCTCCCTTGGATTTCGTCCTCTTCTCCCTTGAATTTCGTCGTCTTCTCTCATGGATTTCATCGTTATTCTTCGTCACCAATCGATCGATCTGATCGCCCTGATCGTCGTCTGACGTCTGTCATCAAGCATTGTTGAAGGATTTTCTTGAGTGTTGTTTTCGTTGTTTTCGTTGTTATTGTGATCGTGTGTGGGGGTTTTTTGATTTACGATCTCTCTCTCTGATCCGCAAGCCATCGGATCATCGTGCAATTTGTGTCGATCGCGTTGATCGATGAGTTTTGGCGGCGTGAGGCGACAATAATTTGAAGTCATTTACAAAAGCCCTACCGGTGACGAGAATTTATGACAAGTGGACCCTGTTAAATCCAACATGATCAGTCACCAAGTTCTCTTACCATAATCAGTGATCATTGATCACACAATATGATCACACACCATGATCACTTACTATGATCACTCACTATATTCTCTTACCATATTCCTCCAACATATTCCCATACTCAATTCTCCAGTTGTTCGAATTTCCACCATTCACCGTTGGTTTTTATTTATGAAAAAATTATACCTCAAAAATCATAATTAAAATTAGAGAAAATTGTAAAAAGATCGAGGGCGAGAGAACGATGTGATCAAGGGGGATAGAAAAGTTGTTCAAGAGGGACAAAAAAAGGTGATCGCGGGCTATGGAAAACTTGATCGAGGGAGACAAAAAATATGATCGCGGACTATGGAAAAGTTGTGCGAGCGGGATAGAAAATGTTGATCACGTGGTTGATCGCGCAGTGGTTGAGGGCGTCGAGGATCCCCCACTGTGTCCGAGTGAGCAAATGCTCAGCCATGCGCTTGTATCGTTGGCACGATCGCCGGCTCCCACTTAATTTTTCTCCCCCCATCGTCATCGCCATCGCCAACGTCTTCCCGTCTTCGACCCCTGTGGCGAGCACGCCTCTGGAGTCACTTGATTGCGAACAACGATCGAACGGAGGAACGATCTGAGAGCGAAGCCGATTGTCGGTGTTGCCACCTGCGCTGCCAGAAACGACGCTTAATTAGAGGCCGTTTTGTGCACCTTTCCTGGGACCCACGACGAATGAAGATTTCCGTGTCTGAATTTGAATCTGAAGACATGGAAGTCATGGAGATCGGTGGGTGTTGCTGACGATCGGACGGTCGTTGGTCGGTCTTTGGTCGATCGTCGTTTGGTCCCTCGGTCGATCGTCGTTTGGTCGGACCCTCGTTCGATCTCGGTGCGGCGCCTAATTAATGTTCACCTCGAATCGATGGCGATGCCGAAGCCCTTTCGGCAGGCTCCCAAACAAATGCCGCTGATTAGTGGCCAACGACGCCGCCGCTGTCGATCGGTTCCCGGATCGGTCGCGAGGGACCCCGACAGGTTTGAATCGTTTTGAATATTCAATGGACAGGTCGGGCGGGTGAGGTTCGGGTCAGGAAATTCTTCACACCGTCGATTTTTTGTTTTTGCTTCGCGGGAAAATGTGAAAATTTCCCACCCAGAGGTGAATTCAATTTCATGGAAAAATAACTAGACTAATTTTAATGTACAATTAAAAAATAACAAAAAAAAAATTCACAAAAATAAATCAAGGAAATTAAAAAAATATAATTTCACAAAGAATTTTAATTTACGAAAAAACAAAAGAATTTTGGAAAATTCCATAAAAAAAATCGAACAATTCCACAAATCTTCGTAAAACTCTGATAAGAAGTTTTCAATTACAAAAGTCTGATATTTTACGACAAAGTCCGAGAATTGCTTTGAGAAAAATTCCCTTTAAACCCCATCGTGGGGGACGAATGGACCCCAAGTTGAAACCTTTAATTAAGTTGTTCTTTATGGACAGTTCCGTGTAATGAGCTGTATTTAGAAGGAAATTCAATATATATTTTTCTTCGATGCGATGTTGTTGTTTTTGTCCGATCTCCTCATTTCGATCTTAAAGAGCAGAAATTGTTTTTTAAACGAATCTGATTTCCAAGAAATTTGATGATGATGCACCAGGGTCGAGTACCAAGAAATTGGGCGATAGGCTTCATTTCACTTTTTTTGTCGAGATAGAAAAGGTGGTGACTAAGGTGGTTTTGTTGTCGTTGTTGTTGTTGTCTTTGTTATTGTTGTTGGTGTTGCGTTGGCCTAATCACAGCAATTCGATTGACACGCAACAATAAATAAACGTATCTATCGCTGCGCACTTTAAACGCATCTTAAAGATAGCGATAGCGAGTAGGAGAAAAAGAAAGAATGAAAGAGAGAGATAGAGTGGGAATCTCGTGGTACCACGAAATACCACGAATCATTAACTTGTATTTTTATTTCGAACTGATGGACTATCGATAGCCACGATAGTCAGAGGTTTCCTTTTGTTTTTCGTGCCCTTCGATCGTCGATCGTCGTACGTGACGAAATTTATATCTCTCGGATGCTCCGACGCACAAGTTGCGAGATGCGTTGTCGTGGTCATCGTCATCGTCGGCGTCGTTGCTGACCTAACATTGGTCGCATTTTCTTCTGCTTTTGCTTCTTCTTCGCCTTCTCCTTCGTTTTATCTGCCTTTGTTAATTTGTCGAAGATGCCGATGAGATGATCTTTGCTTTTCTTTTCACTATTTGGACTATGGTGTGTTGTGGTTTTTGTTGTAGGTGATGTTGTTGTAATTGTTGTTGTAGCTGATGTTATGATTTTTTGTTGTATCTTATGTTGTGGTTGTTGTTGTACTTTGTGTTGTGGTTGTTGTTGTACCTTATGTTATCTCATATTTTGTAATTGTTGTTATATCTATTTTTTTACTTTTAGTTCAAACCTCTCACAATGGCCCCAAAAAAAAATATCGTAACATTTTACACGACTTTCAAGCCAAGATATCGCGATCTTCATCTCAACTGTGGGACAAATGCATCTCCATCCATCTTCAACCTCGTCCCACTGTACACTATCGATGGGGGCTTGTGTTTTTTTTCTTGTTGTATTTTTTTTTATGATGACTTTTATTGTTGTAATTTCGAGAATTTACGAGATGTTTTTCCAATGATTGAACATTTTTCATTCAATCCCGATGGTGAATCATCAGAAATCATGAAAATCAATGGGAATTGAAATCGATGCGATCGAGTCATCAAATTTCGATTTTGGACCATGTCAAAATAGATAGACAAAAACGCACACGCATATTTTTTGGGAAGACAACAACAACAATATTTACAACAACAATAATAATATTTTCAATTACAACAACAACAATAATATTTTCAATAACAACAACACTAACAATATTGATTCATAACAACAATGAAAACTCTACCAAAAAAAAATCAGTTCCAAAAGTATCAACTTCAAAAACAACAGCGATCGAATGCAACAAATGAAAGTGATGAGCGAAAATCTTTCTTTTATTTTTTCTTTATCTCTCTCGCTTTCTCTCTCTCTTTCTGGCTCACTCTCGTTGTCTTTCTCGGTTCTGGTGTCGATGTCGGTGTTCGATTTTTTCTTTAGGCTGATTTTTCGCTTTCGTTTGAGCAGCCGCCGGCATCCATCGATGCCGATCGATTGATCCACCATCGTTGGTTGATCCGCCCAGGCGATGGGAAAATCTGACCGATCGGCAGAGAATGATAAGAGTGGTCGTTGTTTTTGTTGTAAGAGTCGTCGTTGTTGTTGTTTTTTTTGCCGATCCCAAAACACCACACTTTCAATCTCTTGACGATGAAATCGATAGCCATGTGGACGAGGGGGAAACCACGGCGGTCTCATCGCTAATCCTGACGGGAAATCACTCTTTTGCACTCTCTTTTTCATCACCTCTCGATCTTCCTCCTTCATTTTCCCACTTTTCTTCATTCACTCTCTGCACATGTTGATAAATTTTACCCAATTTTCACACTCTCTCTCTGCACATGTTGTGCAAATTTTTCCCAGTGCGATGCCGAGGGATACAGATGCAGAACACTCCGCTTTCCGGATGTTGCGTTGCGTGTGTGTCAAAATATTTTCGAGACGATGAAAAACGAACGTCCAACAGATGCCAATCGGCGGCTAATCCTTTGGGAAAATGCACCAAAGATCCTTTGCATGTGAATGAGAATTTGTCTGGAGAGTTTGGCGGTGAGTGAATTGTTTTTTCGGAAATTTTTAATTTCTGTCCGATGCATAATCGGCTGGTGGGAAACTGTTGACGAAGATTCACACGTTTGTGACGAATGTGTCCGGCAGGTGGATTAAACAAAACAAGGTGAAGGGAAAAAGCAAAGTGATGAGAAAAATCAAGGTGAAGGGAAGATGGTCAGAAGAGAGATAGAGAGAAAGGGACAGAAGAATGGAGGGTGGGTGAGAGGGAGGGAGGTAGAGAGATGCAGATGAGTTTTCGAAAAACTTTCGTCGTCATCCGGCGATGATGATGATGATGAGAAACAAGTTCGTTGCTCAAGTCTTTGACCAACAGAGAGTTCGTTGCCTAAGTCTTTTGTTTATATCCAGTTCGCGGCTTAAGTCTTTCGTCTACGCGCTCGCTCGTTGCCTAATTCCTCTATTTACAGTTTAGCTATTAGTGTTGTTGCGGTTGTTTTTGGTATCGATTGTTTTTGTTGTCGATTGTTTTTGTTGGCGATTGTTTTTGTTGTCTATTTTTTTTGTTGTTGATTTTTTTTTGTTGTCGATTTTTTTTTTGTTGATTTTTTTCAGTTTCAAAATTGTTTTAATTTATTTTTTATGTATTTTTTGTTGTATATTTTTGTTGCATTTTTTATTGTAATTTGTTGTTCAAATTTTTTATTTAATTTTTTTGTTGCAATTTATTATTTTATTATTTGGTTGCAATTTTTGTTGTAATTCTTTACCAATTAATTTTTGCTTTTTTTTCGATTAATTTTTGGTTTATTTTTACATTTTGTTTTCCCCCATAAAAATAAACCGAATTTAATTATTGTCTTAATAAAATTCCACACTCACAAACGATTTTACGATATACATTTGATGTTTGATTTAATTTGCTGCTGGGAATCGAGTTTTTCGGAGGCGGGGCGCGGCAATTCAATTACACCTTGTACATAAATCAATTTTTCATAATTTTCAAATCCCCCAACTACAGTAAAAAGAATAATAACAACAACAATAGCTGCAACAATAACAACAACAACAACAAAGACATTGGTTATGGCAACAACTTAGTGGATAGAGTGTTGCATGGAGACCACTGAGAGAGAGCGAGAGTGCGCAAATTATTGCCTCAATAAACGGCTGGCAGTTCCATTACAATGCGGCACTGAATCATTTCGCTCCGCAGCTCGCATTCTCTTACCGAACAGCTCGTCGTTCAAAGTCCTCCCCTCGACACCTCATCGGCCGTCAAGAGACGACGTCTCCTGCCCCCGTCCAACTTCTCTTCACTCCTCCTCCAACGTCTTCCTTCGGCCTTTGCTTCCAAGACAACGATGGCGACGACGACGCATTCGCGCATGGCACAAACTCTCTAACATACGTCCAGATTTATTGGACAGCCTGCTAACGAGTTTGCTGTGCCTCGTCGACTCGACTCGACTCCACTGAACTCAACTCGGTTTGAATCGACACCCCCTTGGCCTCACTTCCTCAACATCAACCTCCACCATCGTCGTTTGGTGCTGCTCCTGCGGCTTAAATTTGGCTTCTTTTGATTCGAGGTTTGATTTTCGTTGTTGTTGTTATTGGATTTGGTTTTCTCTGAAACGCGTTTCGATCTACAAAAAAAATGGGATATACCAAAAAAAAATCCACACACACCAAAAGTCTACACAAAAAAACAACAAACAAAAAAAATTAAAACAAAAAATTTAAAACAAAAAAATCAAAAGAAAAACATCAACACAAAAAAATTAACAAAAAAAATCCACACACACAAAAAATCCCACACATCAAAAAATCTCCCCACACACACACTCAGTTTCCCACTCACACACACACCTTATTTGTTTATGATTTTCCACCGAGCGAAAAATGATTTTCGTCTTTGCGGAAACCTTTCACTTTTCCACAGCCGCCCCCGGGCCCCGCCCCCTGGACACCGCACCGGACGCGATTGCGTCGACGCGATCTCGACCAAACGTCACACAGATTCGGACATGTGGCCAACGCCTGAATGGACCACTTGTCCACTTGGGTTTTTTTTTATGTCTCTCTCGCTTTGCGATAAATCAAACATTTATCAAAATATTTAATTGCCGACGACGTCGGGTGGAAAGGAAGGTGGAATGAGGGTGTTGGAAGAGGTGGGGGAGGAGATTGGGCGGCGTCGACTCTTTCAGAGCCTTGTTTCCTGGCTGCGAAAGACAACAATTATCCTCGCATTGGGCCGTGGGGACAACTTTTCACCACCTGACTGTTGAGAGAGCAATTTCTGAACGATAAGAGAAATTTATTTCAGTCTCGAAGAAATTATTCCCAAATGGATCATCATCTATGGCTGGGCAAAAACATCATTCATAAATCCTGATTTGGTTTTAATCGAAATATTCGATTTCGAATATATTATTCGACTTTAAATATATTACTTGATTTTAAATAATTTTACTATTTTAAATAAGTTATTCAAATTTGAATAAAATATTTGATTTAAATAAAATTTCGATTTTATAACCGATTTAAAATAAAATTTTCAATTTTAAAATTAATTCTTCAATTTTAAATAAAATATTCAGTTTTAAATTAAAATATTGAATTTTAGATGAAATATTTCATATTTTTATACGAACTATGAAATGTACGATTTTAAAAAATTATTCGATTTTATTAAACTATTTCAAATTTAATGAACTGAAATGAATAAAATAGAAATATTGATTGATGTGATATTATTTAAATAAAAATCTTCGTTTCGAAATAAACTATTTCATTCGATTTTAATGATCTATTGGGTTAAATGATCTATTTCAAACTTTATTTTTCCCTATTGTCCATAACTCTTGCTCTTATACTATTTATTCAAACGCCTTTAAAGACGATTTAACATCCTCTAATAAATTTTCCCTTTTGTCGTTTCTAGTCTGAAAGAAAGGCGCGTCAAATTGATGACATACTAAAAATGTTATGGAGTCGATTAACTTGTCGTTGCGGGCGGGCAGAAACAATAAGAAAGAGACAGACAAAAAGAGATAGAGAGAGAGGGAGGGAGGGAAGGTAGAGAATAGCAGTAATTTTTGCTTTTATTCAGATTCTTCACATATTCACATAAAATCTTGAAATCAATTCGCCTTTAAAGGAAAGAGTCTTATAAAATACCATATGAATACCATTAAAAGGTCGAAGGGAGCAATAAAATAACACTCAATGGGTTTTTATATAGATCGCACAATAGCGCCGATTTTATTTTCGATATTAAAGTGGTTTAATTATAGAAATAAATTCATGGTCAATAATATACGTTTCTTTATGTGCTTTAAATGCAGTCTATAATGTTCTAAATGTCGAACTCTTCTAGAAAAATGTATAAAAGCAAAATAAAGAAAAAAATTTTTCATTCTAAAAAAAATCAAATTTTTTAAACAATTTCAAAATTATGGAACTAAAAAAAAATAAATAATTTCAAAATTTATGCATACTTAAAAAAATTGTTTTTCAGAAGCAAAATAAAAATTAATTATTTGAATTTTAAAAATTTTCCTACTAACAAAAATTTATTTATTTACAAAACCCAAAGAATTATTATATTAGAATTTTTTGTATTTTCAAACTACAAAAAAGGAATATTATTTTTAACTAAAGTAATCTTAAAACACAGAATTTATATTCCTTATATAAAAAATAAATCTCGTTTTATTTTTACCTAAATCAATCGATTTATTTTCCAACTAAAATTAGTTTCCCTCAACTTTGTGTTCTCATGTCATAAAAATTAATCGAAATTTTGTACGACAACAGAAAATGTCTTTACCTCAACATGTTTGACTATTTTCGATTTTCTCATACATACAACATTTAACACTTGGTTTATTTTGGATATTTTTCTCAATGAGGGAAAACCTGAGGGAAATTTATATCCCACAATGTGGCGGATTAGCGACTTAAGTCAGACAGGTTTTCTTTTTGGTTTTTTTTCTCAAATCCACGCAAGCGGCAACAAATCCGAACGAGCAACCAAAGAGATTAGTGGGATCCGTGAGCGACATCGGAGAGAAGCAGGAGAAGCAGCAGCGACGATGGCGGCGGCTGCGACGATGACGATAGCGGTAACGACGACGATGGCGGCAACGACAACGACGTCTGCGGCAACACTTGGTCAACGCCAATGGCAGGAGCAGACGCGGGAGCAGCAACAACGACAGAAACATCGACAACGACATCGACAGTGGTAGCGACAGAGGCAGCGACAACGACAACAACAACAACAACATCAACGACAACGACATCAACGACGGCAGTGAAATCGACAGCGACAACCATCGTCCGGCCACGACATCGCCATCGACAGCACTTGGTTTGGCTTCCGACGCCAGCAACAGCTGGTGCGGCTGCATCAATGCATCCACCTTCCTGCTGTCCGTCCCGGCGTCTGTTCATAGGCCTAGCTGGCTGTCTGCTCATGAGGCTGGCTTTCTGTTCATACAACTGTCCGTCCCAATTGGTGTCTGTCTCTCCCACTTGGTGTTCGTCTGTCCCACTTGGTGTCCGTCTGTCTCATCCTTGCCTCCATCGTCCGTCTATTTCTCCCTCCCTCCATCGTCATCCGTTTAAGGAGCCTCCGCCGATCATTAAGACAAGAATTATTGCCACAAATATTTTCACTAATAAACGATGCAGGCGGTGTCGGCGGCGGCTGCGATCATCGAACGCAGATGACGATGAGCACGACAACGACGCAGATGACGACAACGACAGCGACAGGCTGGACGACGATATCGGCATCGACGATGCCTCCATGAAATCGGAGCCTCGTGCTCTGAGCTGGCCTCCTCATGCCAAAACGAAGACTTCGCTCGTTACGCAAGGATTTTCCATTGATTTTTCCCCAGAGGTAGTTAGTGGTGGAGGTGGAGATTTTCCATTGGTTTATCTTTTATTGATTGGTGCGAGGAGCTCCTTCCGCTCTTTCTGTGACGATCCCCCCATGCCTTCGCCGGCTGTTCGGTTGGCCCCCCCCTTGGGAACTGAAGCAAGACCATGTGGTGCAGGAGAAAGATTTTGGGATGTGAGGTCTCTGAAGCGAGAGTTGGTGCAGCGAGGTTTGGGGCATCGTTTTTAATTGTCATGCGTTGGAAACAGTGCATGATGCTGTTGTTGTTGTTGTTCAATAGGGAGCAATAGGGGTTGTTTTTGTTGTAGTTGTTGTTTCTGTTCATGTTGTAGTTCTTCTTGTTCTTCACAATGCGATCTTCGCTCATTCTCGCGCATCCTCGCTCTCATCTCAAGTACATCCGGGTCGTCCAGTGATGCGTCGCAAAGGGAGACATATGTTAGAATAGTTGTTGTTGTGATTGTTGTTGTTGTTGTATTTCTTGTAGTAGTGTTTGTTGTTGTATTTGTTTGTAATTTTTCTCAGATTTTTTGTAGTTGTTTCACTCATGTTAGTTGTTTTCTCCTTTGCTCTAACATTAGTTGTTGTTTCCAACGAATGTATTGGAAAAAAATCTGTAAAATTTTGACAGCTACAGATGGGACATAACTAAGTAGTAACAACAAATATAGTATCCACTATTACAACAACAACAAATATTACACCAGCAACAACAACACATATAGCGTGAAAACAACCATCAAACCATTACTCTAAAGTGATATTTTCACGCTTCATCTTCATCGTCGACGGCGTCATCGTCATCCCAGAGGAAGTCGCTGAGGTGACCTAGAGATTAATTGACTTCCGTCAGCGGACAAGCAGTAGAAACAACTCCAAATGTCATTAGAAATCAATGAGAATATGTTTTATGACCCGAGAAAATTTCACTAAACGAAATTTCTACGGTGGAAATTATTTTTCCCACTCCAAAAATAGAAATGTTTTCACTCTAATAGAAATTTTATTTGTTTTGAAAGAGATTTTCTTTTAGCATGAGATTTTTTTAATTGAGAAATTAAATACAATTTAAAAATTATTTTTAGAAATTCAATAATACATATTTAATTTATTTTCGATTTTTTTTTTAAATTCACTAAGAACATTTTTTTAAAAAACATGCACTTAAAAAATAACTGACTAAAATACATTTTTTGCTTCAAAAATACATAATAAAATTACTTTTGAAAATTCACTAATAATTTTTTTTCAGAATCCAAAACTATTTTTTTTAATTCACTAAATTTTTTTTTTTTTTTTCAAAAACTCACTTATAAATTTCATTCATTAAAATTTAGGAATTATTTTGAAAATTCACCAAAAAAATTAAATATCGATTTTCAAAAATCAATCAAAATCAATCAAAAAAACATTTAAAAATATGTTATAATAAAATGATCCCAAATTAATATTCTTGAAAAGTTACCTTTACTCTTGAATATTCTTGAACAAATTTCTTTATAATTCAATAAATTATTCTTCTTCATTTTGAAAAAGCAAAACCTTCTTTCTACCAGGATTTCTTGAAATCATCTGAAAATGTATGAAGAGAAAAATTATTTTGTTGTCTTCGAAAAAAGTTTCCATTAAATTTGCCTCTAGAGAATTTTTTAGTGGAGTATTTCAATTAAAAACGAATGTTAGAAAATTCTTCAAGATAACCGACTTTTCCCTAAAGAATTGATGGAATATCAAAGAGTAAGAGGAGTTGTTGTTGTAATTGTTGTTGTAATTGTTGTTGTTGTGATTGTTGTTGTTTTTGTTGTGATTGTTGTTGTTTTTGTTGTGATTTTTGTTGTTGTCATAAGCTGTTCCCATCGTGTCGTTTGAGAGTAAAAGTTATGTTGCTGTCATTGATTATGACATCGGCGATAGACCGATTGTGTTTCTTCCGTCAAAGGATGGACCGCGCCGAGAAGAGTTCTCAACAACAACAAGAAGAAGAACAACAATAATAACAAGAATAACAACAAGAAGACTAACAACAAGAATAATAACAACAATAACAATGAGAGTAAGAAGAACAACATCACACACGGCAAAGACAAGCGATCGATCGATCGATTGCTCGTTGGTTGGTCGTCGGTTGGCGATCGTGCAGCAGCTCCATAATTTCAAATGTCCATCTTTGGACAATTATTTGACTCATAAATCTTTAAACGTGCCACATCAGAATCATCCTCGTCTTCCTCGTCTGTGATCTTCCTTCCCTTGATCCACCACTTGAACATTGTCAACAACATCAGAGACTTTGCTCTCGTCACCGATCCATCGTCTCATCAATCGATCGATCGATCGGTCTCTCCATCCATCTATCCATCTATCGATCCATCCATCCATCCATCCATCCATTCGTTCATACATCGGTTAAACGCGAATCTGAACAATCAAACGTTTATCGCTCTGATGATCGATGATGAAGGCGATCAAAGTGATTTCGATCGCACGCTCTTTTGACGTCCTTCGGCTCTTTGGGCTCTTTCGCAACTTGTTGTCGCCAGCAAAGAGCAACATGAACAGCAGCAGAAGAACAACTTTGTCTCAGTGGAATTATTATTGTTGGAGTTCAAGTTTGAGATATTGTTGTTGTTATTGGAGTATATTGTTGTTGTTATTGGAGATATTGTTTTTGGAGTTGTCCTTGTTGTTGTTATTGTTGTAGTGGAACCAAAAATCCCCACGGGAATTGTTGACATTGCGAATGTACGACAATCGTTGAAGTCGAAGTCGAGTCTTCGATTGTACGATCGATGGATAAACCGATGATCACTTGTCGTCGATGAGCGGTGTTGTTCTTGTTGTTGTTTTGTCTTTGTAATTGTTATTGTTTTGTCTTTGTAATTGTTATTATTTTTTTTTGTTGTGGTTATTGTAATTCTTCTTGTTTTATTTTTATAAATGTTCTCTTTGTTTTTAGTAAATGTTCTCTTTGTTTTTATAATTGTTCTTTTATTGTCATCACATCGAACATCGAACCGATGGACGCGCCGCCCTGCTACAACATGACACAGATTTGTAACATGAAACAACAATTGCCGGCGCGACGGCGACAACAATAACATCGAAGACAACAACAACAACGATGTCGGCGCTGGCGCTGTTGTCGACCGTTTTTTGTCTTCTTCATCTTGTGGTTGGAGCCGCCTCTTATTGTGCGTTGTTGTCGTTTGAAATTGTTGCTGGTGATGTTGTCAGAGTTGTTGTCGATGTTGTTGTTGTTGTCGGTATTGTTGGCTTCCTTGTTGTTGTCGGTGTTGTTGGACTTCTTGTCGCTTTTGTTGTTGTTGGACTTCTTGTCCCTGGTTGTTATTGTTTCGGCGGCGTCTAAGTAAGTTCGCAACTTTTTTTGCTCAATTTGGTGGCGTTTTGTGGTGGCTGTAATTGTTGTTGTTGTAATTGTTGCAGATGTTTTTGTTGTTGTTATTGTTATTGCTGCTTCTATTGCTGTTTTGTTTTTGTTATTACTGGTATTGTTGTTGTTGTTGCTATTGCTATTCCTATTGTAGATATTCCTATTTTGTTTTTCTTCTCTACGTTGTGGTCATTGCAATTGTACTTGTTGGTATTGCAGTTGTTGTTATTGTTGTTGTTGGTGTTGTAGTTGTTATTGTTTTGTTGTTGTTATTGCTATTGTGATTGTTGTTTTTACTACCTTTGTTGTTGTTCATCCTCCCCCCGAAACCACTCGTTGCCGCTTCTCAACTGTCTAATTAAAAAAGTTTATTGACTTTTTTTAGCGCTCGCTCACTTGCTATCTCCCTCCCTCACTCCATCCCTCCCTCTCTTTTGTCACTGTCGACGTTGTCAATATTTCTGACCGATTGACGGACAGACAGCGGTTGATAACTCGATGTTGTTGCCTTTTTAATTACAGCCGACAAAGCGATTTTGTCATTTGATCAACGTCAGCAAGATTTGATTTGTCTCCGAGAGTGTTTCGATTGTTATTGCTGTTGTTGTTGTTAGTTATTATTGTTGTTGTTGTTGTTATTTCCAGGGTGGTCACCATCGATGCCCATCCATGAAGCTGTGAAGCCAAACTGGGTGGAGACAACAACAATTAAAACCACAGCAGCAAAATCTAAAGGGAAAAAATCCAAAAGCATTTATTTCTCAACAAGATCCAGATCAAGATTGACAGCAACATTTCATAAACGGCTTCGGCGACAGTCGGTGAAACCCATTGGGGGTTTTTTATTGGTCCCCCCATCAACATCAACAAGAACGACTACTAAAAACCCTTCCAAATCGAGGACTCTCCACATGACGTCCGACTGAAAGTGGAGCATGATGTCCAGCGGAAGAGAAAGGAACTCTGGGTCTACAGGGAGCGTTGGAAATTTAAAAAAAAACACAAATTATAAGCAATAAAAAAATAAATATAAAAATTAAAAATAAAAAAAAATTTAAACATAAAAAAAAATTTAAACATAAAAAAAATTATTTTAAATATATTTAAATGTAATATAAAGAAACAAAAATACAAAAAAACAAATATTAATTTTTATAAAAAAAAATTTGTTTAATTCAATTTAAAAACAAATTTAATGTGGAATATAGTAAATATAGTGAGATTCCAAAAATAAAATAAAAAAAAAATTATTTTCAAAAACGAATATATGATTTTTTTAAATTAATCATTTAATAAATTGAAATATTTTTTAATTTTTATTTAATTTATTATATTTAATTAATTAAAAATATATATATATATTTTCAAACACAAATAATATTATTATTTAATTTTTTATTGATTAATTATATATTCTACTTATCATTAAATAATGAAGGAAAAACAATCAACTACAAAGTAGTAGTATATTTCAATGTATTCTGTATATTCCATTTATATGAAGAATTATGAAGAAAATATTGATTACTAAATTTTTTGGTTTTATTCAAGGTATTATTTAATTCTTTTTTAATGTGTATGTATATATTTAAAAAATAGTGACATAAAATACATGAATTTCATTCATTTAATAATTATTTACTTAAAATTTATTTATTTCCTTAACTAATATATTCAGCTATATATTCAATTTTTAATTCTATCTATTTAACAATTGTTTATTATTTATTTATTCATTATTTATTTAATATTTCATTTATTTCACCTTTATTCATTTAATATTCTATTTATCCACAAACAAGGATGTTCTTAAGAGAAATCTGACCCTAAAACATTTTTTCAGAAACTATTTCCACCAAATCTCCGAAAATCTCCTTCTCAAGAAACTAAATTCAAAGTCTAATTCGAAGTCATGTCAAATGCAAGTTATTTTATATGAATTGCAAATAAGATTTCTATCATCGACCAACCGAATCGAATCGAAAATAACGAAATTGTCAGAATATGATTTACGCACTGAGCGAGAGAGATAGATAGATAATGGGAGATAGAGAGGGAAATAGATAGAGAGGGGAAATAGATAGAGAGAGAGGCATTAATTTCCGTTGTGTGCAATTAATTTTTGTCAAATCGAATCTCGAGCTAAGAACCTTGACCAAGATGAAAGAAGGAGACAAGAAGGAGTTTGACAAACAGATACAGCGAATTAATGATAGACTAATAGAGTGTGAGAGAGAGAAAGGGAGAGTAGGGAGAGGGAGAGAGAGAGAGGGAGACAAAGAGTAGTGGATAGGATTATGATTAAACAGTGGACAATAATTCAATTGAATACAATTCAGTTCAGTTCAATGGAATTGAAATGGTTTGAACTCAACTGAACGGAAGTCAATTCGATTGCAAATACCTGACAATACAACAACAATAATGCCATGATATAACAACAATAGAGGTATGATACAATTCTATCACAACAACAAATATAATTTTACAACAACAACAAATCTATCTACCATCCAAGAATCTATCACAACAAATGCAATAAACAACTGAGAGACATTGAGTCAATAATTGTACAACATGATTCAATAATAAGTAACAACAATGGCAACAACAATAATATTGACAACAACAATAATATTGACAACAACAATAATATTGACAACAACAACATAATGACAAAATCAATGACAAGTTTAATAACAACAAAATTCATAATAACAACAACAATATAGACAATAACAACAACACTAACAACCACATCATAATCAAGAACAATGCAAATGAATGGAAATGTCTGTTGACGAAGGCGTGGTGAAAGGAGCAGGTGGTGGGTAGGGAGGGGCGTGGCAGGGGGGCAAGTTTATGAGGCTCTACTCACCAAGTAGAAGAGGAAGAGAAGGTGGAGGTAATCACCCAAGGTTGCCAACCCATTCGTATCATTCAGACTGTGAGTAATTTTATAAATCAATTTCAATATAGTTCCATTGACGTCGATCGTATTGTTGGAAATGATTATATGACGATGATGAAGAGTATGACGATGATGATGATGTTAATGAAGTTGTTGTTGTTGTGGTTGATATTGTTGTTCTTGTTATTGTTGCTCCTTCCTCAATGCGTCACTAGAAATATCAATACTTTCTATGAAATCTATTCTTGGAGCTTAACAAACCAAACCAGAAGGAGCTCAATTCATGATGAAACACAGAGAATCGAGAACTG